>CAMZMU010000060.1:33259646-33580959 GCA_947311845.1 Poa pratensis | reverse complement strand
TCCGGTCCGCCGCGTCGGCTGGTGGCTCTAGGTTGACGAGGGAATATCTCCCGGCAATAGTGCCAGAAACAATGTTGTACGTCACAGTCAGTTGGGAACCCAAGAGGAAGGTATGATGAGTGCAGCAGTAAGTTTTCCCTCAGTATGAAACCAAGGTTTAATCGAACCAGTAGGAAAACGAGGTTTGCTTCGAAGGTGTTGGTGAAGGAGTGTAGTGCGGCGCAACACCAGGGATTCCGGTGCCAACGTGGAACCTGCACAACACAATCAAATTACTTTGCCCCAACTTAACAGTGAGGTTGTCAATCTCACCGGCTTGCTGAAAACAAAGGGTTAAACGTATCGAATGGAAATGATGTTTGTTTGCATAAAACAGTAGAGAACAATGATTGCAGTAGATTGTATTTCAGATGTAAAAGAATGGACCGGGGTCCACAGTTCACTAGTGGTGTCTCTCCAATAAGATAACTAACATGCTGGGTAAACAAATTACAGCTGGGCAATTGACAATTGATAAGTGCATATAACATGCATGTGTGAGCTGTGGTGTCTACTATGAGATTCATTTGGGCATTACGACAAAGTACATAGACCGCTATCCAGCATGCATCTATGCCTAAATAGTCCACTTTCCGGTTAACATCCGTACCCCTTCCAGTATTAAGTTGCAAGCAACAGACAATTGCATTAAGTAATGTGCGTAATGTAAACAATACATTCATCCTTGAATAAAGCATTGTTTTACCCCTAGTGGCAACAACACATCTACAACCTTAGAACTTGCTGTCACTATCCCAGGTTAAATAGAGGTTGAACCCAACTATCATGCATAAATACCCCCTCTTGGAGTTACAAGTATTCACGTGGCCAAGGCTTCAACAAGTAACGGAGAGCATGCAAGATCACAAATGACATAGACATGATAATATAATATTCAGCTCCACATAGGTATCAATATAAGTCAGATCCCAGCAAACACAACATGTAGCATTACAATAAGATGATCTTGATCATGATAGGCAGCTCACAAGATCTAAACATGATGGCACAAGTGGAGAAGACAACCATCTAGCTACTGCTATGGACCCATAGTCCAAGGATGAACTACTCACGCATCACTCCGGAGGCGGGCATGGCGATGTAGAGCCCTCCGGTGATGATTCCCCTCTCCGGCAGGGTGCCGGGAAGAGCTTCAGAACCCCCCGAGTTAGGGTTGACGACGGCGGCGGCAGCGAATATGTTCTGGATGAAAGGCTCGGTGTTTTAGGGTTTTCGCGTCTCGGGGAATAAATAGGCGAAGGGGCGATGTCGGCGGACCCCCGAGGGGCCCAAACCACCAGGCGCGGCTGGGCCCACTGCCGCGCCACCTGGTGGTTTGGCCACCTCGTGGCTCTCTTCGTCTCTCCTTCGGACTCCGTGTACGTGCTGGAAAAATAGGGACTGGCCTTTTGTTTCGTGCAATTCCGAGAATATTTCCAGAAGTAACTTTCTGAAACCAAAAACAGCAGAAAACAGGGAACTGGCACTGTGGCATCTTGTTAATAGGTTAGTCCCAGAAAATGCATAAAAGTGATACGAAGTGTATATAAAACATGTAGCAAATGGTATAATATAAGCATGGAACAGCAGAAATTATGGATACGTTGGAGACGTATCAAGCATCCCCAAGCTTAGTTCTACTCGTCCTCGAGTAGGTAAAACGATAACAACAAATAATTTCTGAGGAGACATGCTTTCACACAATCTTGATCAATATATTGCAAGGCTCATGTCATGAATGAAGTGACTCAAAGCAATGATCTATAGTTTGCTAACAAATAGATAAAGAGTAAACAATGAATCATATAAGCAAAAACTTTTCATGAATAGTACTTTCAAGACAAGCATCAAAAAGTTTTGCATAAGAGGTAACTCATAAAGCAATAGATTCAAAGTAAAAGGCATTGAAGCAACACAAAGGATGATTAAGTTTCAGCATTGCTTTCAACTTGTAACATGTATATCTCATGGATAGTTGTCAACATAAAGCAATATAACAAGTGCAATAAGTAAATATGTAAGAATCAATGCACACAAAGTTGACACAAGTGTTTGCTTCTAAGATAGAAAGGAGTAGGTAAACTGACTCAACATAAAGTAAAAGATAGGCCCTTCGCAGAGGGAAGCAGGGATTAAATCATGTGCTAGAGCTTTTTAAGTTTTCGAAAGCATATAGAGAGCACAAAATAAGTATTTGAGGGTGTTTGTTGTTGTCAACGAATGGTAGTGGGCACTCTAACCCCCTTGTCAACCAGACTTTCAAGAGCGGCTCCCATGAAGGACGTTATCTCTACCAGCAAGGTAGATCATCCCTCTTCTCTTTTGTTTACACATGTATTTTAGTTTCTTTATAGATGACACTCCTCCCAACCTTTTGCTTACACAAGCCATGGCTAACCGAATCCTCGGGTGCCTTCCAACATTCACATACCATGGAGGAGTGTCTATTGCAAAATTAAGTTGCTTACTGATAAATCAGGGCAAAACATGTGAAGAGAATTATTAATGAAAGTTGTAATTAATTGGGGCTGGGCACCCCGTTGCCAGCTCTTTTTGCAAATTATTGGATAAGCGGATGTATATGCCACTAGTCCAGGTGAAAGTCTGTCAGAAGTAAATGACAAGATTGAAAGATAAAACACCACATACTTCCTCATGAGCTATAAAACATTGACACAAATAAGGAGTAATAAAGTTTTGAATAGTTTAAAGGTAGCACATGAAATATTTACTTGGAATGGCAGGAAATACCACATAGTAGGTAGGTATGGTGGACACAAATGGCATGGGTTTTGGCTCAAGTTTTGGATGCACGAGAAGCATTCCCTCTCAGTACAGAGTTTAGGCTAGCAAGGTTGTTTGAAGCAAACACAAGTATAAACCGGTACAGCAAGAATCACATAAAAACATATTGCAAGTATTATAAGACTCTACACTGTCTTCCTTGTTGCTCAAACATTTTACCAGAAAATATCTAGACCTTAGAGAGAACAAATATGCATCCCAAGTCTCAACAAGCTCTACGGTAGTTCTCCACTACTAGGCTTTAACTACATGATGCAAGAGCTTAAACATGATCTACTTGAGAGCTCAAAACAATTGCAAAGCATCAAATCAAACAAGACAATGATCTACAAGAATGCATATGTCTTTTCCAATACCAACTACTACATGTAGCATTTTCTTTCTTCCAAACAAACACCAATAATTTATTTAAACATAAACTCTCCAAATGATAATATAATGCAGCAAGAGAGTATTTATAAACAAGTGCTAACAGCTCGAAGAGATGCATGAAAAACAGGAGCTAAAAGCACTGCAGTAGCTAGTTAAGAATACTCAACAAATATAAGTGAAGAACATGAGTATTCACATGAAAAAGCGGAGCGTGTCTCTCTCCCACACAAGGATTGCTAGGATCCGAATTTATTCAAACAAAAACAAAAATAAAAACACACAGACGCTCCAAGTAAAGCGCATAAGATGTGAAAGAATTAAAATATAGTTTCACTAGAGATGACCTGATAAGTTTGTTGATGAAGAAGGGGATGCCTTGGGCATCCCCAAGCTTAGACGCTTGAGTCTCTCTGAATATGGTTGGGATGAACCACGGGGGCATCCCCAAGCTTAGGCTTTTCACTCTTCTTGATCACATAATATCACCCTTCTCGCTTGATCCTTGAAAACTTCCTTCACACCAAACTCAAGACAGTTCTCATTAGAGGGTTAGTGCATAATCAAAAATTCTCATATTCTGTAATGATACAATCAATCCCAAAGCTTCTGGACATTAGCTACAGCCACCAATGCTTTGTGGAGCAAAGAAATCCACACAAACACAGTAAAAGAGCGAATGCAAAACAAAAGGCAGAATCTGTCAAAAACAGAACAGTCTGGAATGACGAATTTTTTCGAGGCACTTAAGTTGCTCAGATGGATCTGGCCTAAAATAATGAAAGTTGCGTACATATCTCAGGAATATGCGTGATTTTTCTCAGAATTTTTTGAATTTTCTACAGGGAGATAAGCTCAAATCCGTGACAGCTAAAAATCTGTCACTGCGCAGAAATCCAAATCTTGCATCAACTTTCAATATAGAACTTTACTTGGCACAACATTGCGATAAAATAAAGATACAAAGGAGTTGCTACAGAAGTAACAAAACTCCTTGACTCAAAGAAAACAAAAATAACAGCAAATAAAAACGATGGGTTGTCTCCCATAAGCGCTTTTCTTTAACGCCTTTCAGCTAGGCGCAGAAAGTGAAAATCAAGTGTTATCAAGAGAAGAAGCATCAACATCATAACTTGCTCTAACAATAGAGTCAAAAGGTAACTTCATTCTCTTCCTAGGGAAGTGTTCCATACCTTTCTTGAGAGGAAATTGGTACCTTATATTACCTTCTTTCATATCAATGATGGCACCAACAGTTCGAAGAAAAGGTCTTCCCAAAACAATAGGACAAGATGCATTGCATTCAATATCCATAACAATAAAATCAACGGGGACAAGGTTATTTTTACTTAATAAAAACATCATTAACTCGCCCCAAAGGTTTCTTCATAGCATTATCAGCGAGAAAAACATCCAAATAACAATGTTCCAAAGGTGGCAAATCAAGAATATCATAAAGCTTCTTGGGCAAAACGAAACACTTGCACCAAGATCACACAAGGCATTGCAATAAAAATCATTCACCTTTACCTTAATGATGGGTTCCCAACCATCTTCTAATTTCCTAGGAATAGAAGCTTTAAGTTTCAACTTCTCCTCCCTAGCTTGCAAAAGAGCATTTGTAATATGCTTTGTAAAAGCCAAATTAATAGTGCTAGCATTGGGACTTCTAGCTAATTTTTGCAAGAACATAATAACTTCAGAGATGTTACAATCATCAAAATCAAAATCATTATTGTCAATGGTGGTGGAACCATTGTCTCCAATAGTTTGAAAAATTTCAGCACTTTTATCAGAAAAAGTTTCAGCAGTTTTAGGCAATTTCAAACGCTTTGCAGAAGTAGTAGAGACATTACCAACACCAATAACATTACCATCAATAGTAGGAGGTTTACTAGCATGTGAAACATTAGCATTACTAGTGGTGGTGATAGTACAAACTCTAACTATACTATTCTCTTTTTCAAGTTCTTCCTCTTTTTCCCACCTAGCATGCAATTCAGCCAACATCCTAATATTATTATCAATTCGAACTTGGATGGCATTTGCTGTAGCAAATGACTTATATCTTTAACTTCATTAGGCATAACTTTCAGTTTTAGAATTTCAACATCATGAGCAAGACTATCAACTTTAGAGACAAGATCATCAATTTTTTCAAACTTTTCCTCAACAGTTTTATTGAAAGCTTTTTGTGTGCTAATAAATTCTTTAAGCATAGCTTCAAGATCAGAGGACACACTTCTATTGTTGCTGTAGGAATTACCATAAGAATTGCCATAACCATTTGAAGGATAAGGCTTATAATTGTTGCTACCAAAATTATTCCTATAAGCATTGTTGTTGAAGTTGTTGTTTTTAATGAAGTTTACATCAACATGCTCTTCTTGAGCAACCAATGAAGCTAAAGGAACATTATTAGGATCAACATGAGATCTACCATTCACAAGCATAGACATAATAGCATCAATCTTATCACTCAAAGAGGAGGTTTCTTCAACAGAATTTACCTTCTTACCTTGAGGAGCTCTTTCGGTGTGCCATTCGGAATAGTTGATCATCATATCATCAAGTAGCTTTGTTGCTGCACCTAAAGTGATGGACATAAAGGTTCCTCCAGAGGCTGAATCCAATAAGTTCCTTGAGGAAAAATTTAATCCTGCATAAAAGGTTTGGATGATCATCCAAGTAGTCAGTCCATGAGTGGGACAATTCTTCACCAAAGATTTCATTCTTTCCCAAGCTTGAGCAACATGTTCATTATCAAGTTGTTTAAAATTCATAATGCTACTTCTCAAGGATATAATCTTAGCAGGAGGATAATATTTCCCTATGAAAGCATCTTTGCATTTTGTCCAAGAATTAATACTATTTCTAGGCAAAGAAAGCAACCATTCTTTAGCTCTTCCTCTCAAGGAGAAAGGAAAAAGTTTCAGTTTTATAATATCCCCATCCATATCCTTATACTTTTGCATTTCACAAAGTTCAACAAAGTTATTAAGATGGGCAGCAGCATCATCAGTACTAACACCAGAAAATTGCTCTTTCATAACAAGATTTAATAGAGCAGGTTTAATTTCATAAAATTCTGCTGTAGAAGCAGGTGGAGCAATAGGAGTGCATATGAAATCATTGTTGTTTGTGCTAGTGAAGTCACACAACTTAGTGTTCTCAGGAGTACTCATTTTGAAAAACAAAAACTGAATTAAACAAGTAACTAATTTTTTTGTGTTTTTGATAAAGAGAGCAAACAAGACTAAATAAAAATAAACTAAGCAAGACAAATAACAAAGTAAAGAGATTGGGTGTGAGAGACTCCCCTTGCAGAAGCAATTCGGTTTTCCCCGGCAACGGCGCCAGAAAACGTGTTGGTGGCTCTAGTTGACGAGGGAATATTCCCCGGCAAAGTGCCAGAAACAATGCTTGTACGTCACACGTCAGTTGGGAACCCCAAGAGGAAGGTATGATGAGTGCAGCAGTAAGTTTTCCCTCAGTATGAAACCAAGGTTTAATCGAACCAGTAGGAAAACGAGGTTTGCTTCGAAGGTGTTGGTGAAGGAGTGTAGTGCGGCGCAACACCAGGGATTCCGGTGCCAACGTGGAACCTGCACAACACAATCAAATTACTTTGCCCCAACTTAACAGTGAGGTTGTCAATCTCACCGGCTTGCTGAAAACAAAGGGTTAAACGTATCGAATGGAAATGATGTTTGTTTGCATAAAACAGTAGAGAACAATGATTGCAGTAGATTGTATTTCAGATGTAAAAGAATGGACCGGGGTCCACAGTTCACTAGTGGTGTCTCTCCAATAAGATAACTAACATGCTGGGTAAACAAATTACAGCTGGGCAATTGACAATTGATAAGTGCATATAACATGCATGTGTGAGCTGTGGTGTCTACTATGAGATTCATTTGGGCATTACGACAAAGTACATAGACCGCTATCCAGCATGCATCTATGCCTAAATAGTCCACTTTCCGGTTAACATCCGTACCCCTTCCAGTATTAAGTTGCAAGCAACAGACAATTGCATTAAGTAATGTGCGTAATGTAAACAATACATTCATCCTTGAATAAAGCATTGCTGTTTTACCCCTAGTGGCAACAACACATCTACAACCTTAGAACTTGCTGTCACTATCCCAGGTTAAATAGAGGTTGAACCCAACTATCATGCATAAATACCCCCTCTTGGAGTTACAAGTATTCACTTGGCCAAGGCTTCAACAAGTAACGGAGAGCATGCAAGATCACAAATGACATAGACATGATAATATAATATTCAGCTCCACATAGGTATCAATATAAGTCAGATCCCAGCAAACACAACATGTAGCATTACAATAAGATGATCTTGATCATGATAGGCAGCTCACAAGATCTAAACATGATGGCACAAGTGGAGAAGACAACCATCTAGCTACTGCTATGGACCCATAGTCCAAGGATGAACTACTCACGCATCACTCCGGAGGCGGGCATGGCGATGTAGAGCCCTCCGGTGATGATTCCCCTCTCCGGCAGGGTGCCGGGAAGAGCTTCAGAACCCCCCGAGTTAGGGTTGACGACGGCGGCGGCAGCGAATATGTTCTGGATGAAAGGCTCGGTGTTTTAGGGTTTTCGCGTCTCGGGGAATAAATAGGCGAAGGGGCGATGTCGGCGGACCCCCGAGGGGCCCAAACCACAGGCGGCGGGCTGGGCCCACTGCCGGCCACCTGGTGGTTTGGCCACCTCGTGGCTCTCCTTCGTCTCTCCTTCGGACTCCGTGTACGTGCTGGAAAAATAGGGACTGGCCTTTTGTTTCGTGCAATTCCGAGAATATTTCCAGAAGTAACTTTCTGAAACCAAAAACAGCAGAAAACAGGGAACTGGCACTGTGGCATCTTGTTAATAGGTTAGTCCCAGAAAATGCATCAAAGTGATACGAGGTGTATATAAAACATGTAGCAAATGGTATAATATAAGCATGGAACAGCAGAAATTATGGATACGTTGGAGACGTATCATCGGCTGCCTCTACGGCACAATTCCTCCGCGTCGACTCCGGTCCGCTGCGTCGACTGCCTCTACGGCACAACTCCTCCGCGTTGACTCCGGTCCGCCGCGTCGACTGCCTCTACGACACAACTCCTCCGCGTCGACTCCAGTCCGCCGCGTTGACTGTGTCTGCGGCACAACGCCGCCGCGTCGACTCCTGTCCGCCGCGCACAAACAAACTCGCCTAGGCCACACCTGATGCTCTCCCGGGTGTTGCGCCGCACAGGCCACAAACAAACTCCCTAGGCCACACCTGATGCTCTCCCGGGTGTTGCGCCACACAGGCCACAAACAAGAAAACCTAGGCCGCACTCGAACACTCGGGGGCTGCGCCGCACAGGTCCAACAAGAAAACCTAGGCCGCACTCGAACACTCGGGGGCTGCGCCATACAGGTCTAACAAGAAAACCTAGGCCGCACTCGAACACTCGGGGGCTGCGCCATACAGGTCCAACAAGAAAACCTAGGCCGCACTCGAACACTCGGGGGCTGCGCCATACAGGTCCAACAAGAAAACATAGGCCGCACTCGAACACTCGGGGGCTGCGCCGCACAGGTCCAACAAGAAAACCTAGGCCGTACTCGAACACTCGGGGGCTGCGCCCTACAGGTCCAGCAAGAAAACCTAGGCCGCACTCGAACACTCGGGGGCTGCGCCATACAGGTCCAACAAGAAAACCTAGGCCGCACTCGAACACTCGGGGGCTACGCCATACAGGTCCAACAACACAGTAGGCCGTTCGGCTGAGCAAATACTCGATATGTTTGTCGAGTCCACCAAGTAGGCCGTCAGGCTGAATGAGCACTCTAATCTCATTCGAGTTCCACAAGTAGGCGGTCAGGCTGAGCAAACACTCGAAACTCATTCGAGGTCCACAAGTAAGCCATCAGGCTGAAAACTGCAACATATAGTAAGCCCACAGGCTGAAAAAAAGACTGCTTTATCAGTGATTCCTTAAGTTACTCCCATCGGGAGGGTTTCAGAACCTTCTTTCGACTGAGAGAGGTTTTTTGAGATTAACCTCAATTACAAGCAATTCAGCTTAATCTCTGGGGCTACTCCCATCGGGAGCGCTGTTCGCGATCCCGAGTAACTCAGAACAATAGCAGTCGAAAAATCACGGACTAAGGCTGTATTCACAGTATTTCACCCTGCAGTCGACGGTTTGACTAAGGAATCCTCCATAAGCCCTGAACGGCCGGAGTCGACTAATTCTACCTGTTCCTTTCAGGAACCCGACAACGTGCCCAGGAGGAAGGAGTCCTTTACCCGACTCTACGGTTCGACTAAGCACTCGGGGGCTCCTTCTGTGGGGTCACTCTTCGACTGCCCCACGGTGGGGACACCTGGGTCACGCCAAGCCTATCAGCCTTATGACAAGGGCCCAAGGAAGGCCCAAGGAGGACGACGTGCAGCCCAAGATAGTCGACGGATAGGTCATGCGACTCGTATCATCTTGTAAGCGCCATCGGCACCGTTCACCTGAGACCTAGCCTACCATATAAAGGCTAGGAGGGTCCCTCGTCTAGGGTAAGCTCATAGCCGCCATCACAAACCCTAGCGAGATTGCCATCTCGCCATTGTAGCCACAACTCACCGATCAATACCAGATAAGCAGGAAGTAGGGTGTTATCCTCCGGGAGCCTGAACCTGGGTAAAACGCCTCGCTTGTCAGCCGTCGTGATCACCAGCGCTCATCTCTCTCCCCCTCAATCAAACCGGGGTACTCAACCCAGGGATTTGCCGAGTCCACTCCTCGTCAGCCAATAAAAGACATAAATGGGTAACCAAAAGTTTCCGTACACCGGTGCAAAATCCAATGCATACTTAAAAGAAAATACGAGAACCCAGACAAAAATTACCATCACTGCACTGTGTTGTAGCCACTAATGTTAGAGCATCTCCATCCGAACCCTTATAAGCGATTTTAATCCCCAATAAAGGGTCAAACTGCCAGAAAGAGACGAAAATAGTGCTCCATACCTCCTAAACAACTCTCATTTCCTTGTACTGTGTTGCCTACTTGCCTTTGCTATTGAGAATATAAAATATATCTATAGGTAGTATTCGCTACAGTGTGCCAATTGTTGGAATTTGTGGGCTTTTGTCCATGGACCAACTAAATTCTGAAATCTCATGACCTATTTGCATGGCTGGTTTGGGAACTAATGTCTTGTCCCACACTGCTAGTTGGGATAGAACTGCACCACTTTATGTAGTGAGCTCTTCTATCACTAGTAAGAGAATGAGAAGAGAAGTGCCACACGCGCGCTCCTCCTCCTCGCTCGCCACGTTTTGTCACGACACGCCGCGCTGCGTTCAGGTTTCGGGAATGAGCCGACCCGATGCAATATTTTTTGTTCAGGGAAACTTAATGAATCATTAATTAATAATTAACGGGCGCGTTAATTAATCAGCTATTTCCGATTCCTTTGATCGTGGGACTGTTACCGACGCAATCGTGGGGCTGCGCCCATGTTGTACTCGACCCGCAATATATATATTGGCCGAGAGAATCCTAGCCGCTACACGCAACACATGGTCTCTCGACGTTCCAATTCTAAACCTTTGCGCCGTCGTTTTCCAAGTCTTTCCCATCCCGTATTCGGGCGTGCACCGGCTGAAGAGATAGTAGGCCTCTGGAACCCGCGCCTCTTGTGATCCTTTACGGGAGAGGAGCGATTAGGTTTTTGGGAGCGCACTCGCACGACTATTGGCATCGAGTACTTCCCCTACGACAACTTCTTCCCGACATAGGCAACCTCTTCATCGACGACATGGGCGACAACGTGAACGCCAATGATTCTGGTGCTGCACCATACGTACTCACACCTTTCCTTTTTGAGATACTGCTAGAGTTTTTACTTGTACTGGTTGCTCTAGATTCGATTTGTTTATCTACTGTTTTAGTAGATTGCATGATTAGTTTAATACTATTCTAGTAATGAATTGTTTACTTTTCGCGGATTCAATCAATCGCTAAATTGATTATATATTCAACATCAATGATGCAAGCTAAGGTGTGAGAGTTGATGCAGGGTGCGCGCAAGGACGTGTGATATGGGTGTTGAATTAAGGGCGTGAGAGTCTCCACTAGAGACGAGAGAGATTTTTTTGGGTAGTACAATATCCTCGTCTCCACCAGATTTCGTAAAAATGGCTCCCTAAGTTATTTTTGTGCTCATCTCTATCTCTCTATGTTATAAACGACATGAGACATCATTTGAAGTTGAACAACAAATTTCAAACACCACTTCAATCGTAGTTCAACTCCCACCAGTCAGATGGCCTCTTGCCTCGCCTCTCTCTTCTCTTTCCTTTTTTTTTCTTTCTCCTCCAAGGCCATACAACGTGTCCCCTTCTTCACGTTCTCCTGCTCCTCTAGGTGGCGCTCATCTAACTCGAACCCCCACCGCCTCGCCCAAGGGTGTCTCAGACTCTCAGCACGAGGTCAAACCCTCGCCAAACCACCATGAGTGTGAGCTCAGCGGCGGTGGCTCGATGCGGCCGTGGAGCTCTTCTCTGGCCAAATCAGGCATGTGAAGGGGCAGTGGATAAGAAGGAAGATGTTAGGTTTTGGGACATCCTATTTTGAGGGGAGGGTATGCGAAAATGTGTTTCCTAAAAACATTAGAAAAAAACAATGACTTAACTTTTTTTTCTCGACTGTTGTTTGTGGCGAAATTGTCATTGTTTTTACCTCAATGTAACTAGGCTTCAGATACATTTTGGGCCTATATTGCCCAAGTTTTCAGCTACTTCTTAACATTTTTCTAGAGCTAAGTTAACATGTTTAAGCTTAAGAAAGGTTATCTCGGAGATAGAACTTTTCCGTCCAGGTGTTAATTTTGTCTTTGAATTTTTCCAGGTGTTAAATTTCATGGGATCATTGCTGCGTAACAATGAATTTGCCTTGCATCTAAAAAAAAACTGCCTACCTTCGTCAATATTCAAGCTCCACGACTTGCACCACAGCAGGTGGTACACCCATTACCGGGCAAACTCTCTCACTCAGTCCTAGGTGGCCTAACAAGGTATAATTTGCCAAATCTGGCCCTTTGCCTGAACTAACGTCGCATCTGGCCCTTTTGCAAAACTATTTCTAGATCTGGCCCCTCGGGTCGGCGCCAGAGGGTTTGGCGCCGACGTTGCACAGGACGGCGCCAGACGAGCGCGGCGCCGAACATGGGTCGGCGCCAAAGACCATGGCGCCGACGTCTAAAACCAATGTACTGCCAAATTGACTCGGCGCCGAGCTGTGCAACGTCGGCGCCAAACCCTCTGGCGCCGACCCGAGGGGCCAGATCTGAAAATAGTTTTGCCAAAGGGCCAGATGCGAGAATAGTTCCGGCAAAGGGCCAGATTTGGCAAAAAATACCCTAACAAGCAAAGATCCATAATTTTACTCATGGCAACACCGAGACCAGTTCCAATCAACAACGAACCAAAATGACAGAAGAGTACCTGTCAGGGTAATCAGGCAGCTGTGCACACCAGACAATAAAAACTAGATTAAGTTTTATACAAATGAAGACAAAGATGCCAATGCCCTAGCTACCCAAAAAAATAACAGTATGGTACTAGAAGAGTCAACTACTATTATCTATACATCATCCGGAACCCATTGCCATTGGCTAGACAACTTCCATATCAACAGAGAGGTTCTGTAATTCGATATAAGCTGGTTCGGTCTGTGCCAAAAACAAAAACAAAAAACTGGTTCGGTCAGTTAAACCCACTTGTTCAGCAGATGCTTTAGTTGTGCTATCGTTCAGAATCTTGTCAGCTTCTGTAGTTTCCTGATCTGCTTGTTCAACTGCAATCCCACTATCTTCAATTCAACAGCAGCTCCATTTTATAGTCTCACCAACAGGTATTTCAACTTTTGACCCCTCGATTCCCTGAAACACATTCTTCCTCAACAGACTGTTTTGCTACATATCCAGTCAAAGCCTGAGCTCTCAAGTCTAGAGATATGCTGGTAAGCCTCGTCCGCATTATCAACTTCCATGGTATCTGCGGAGGCCTCAACAACACCATCCGCACAAACAAGACCGTGTTTTGGGGTCTCATCTACAATTTCAGTTTGCATGGTATCCGAGAGAACATCAGGCTAGTTTTTGTTTCTGTCTCCAGCATGTAAAGAACCCTCGGTAGTGCCTTCATCTTGTCCCGCTTGCTTGACCATCTCAGCGCGATCAGGTGATGTTTTCTTTATAGCCTCACCTTTGTCAGCTTTGTCAACTTGCACAGAATCCAGTGAAACTCCAGATACCGTAGGACCTATAAGAAAACACATACAAAAGCTACTGTAAGCAACTAAGTATATATATAGTTCACTGGGTTTAAAAAAAAATAGAAATAATGTTTACCAGGATTCTTCGGGCCACTATCTTCAGGGCATAACTTAGGATAATTCAGCTCAGTTGTGCTTAGGGAAAATGGCATATTCACAAGCCGAAAACTGCAGAGCGAAGGTCCAAAAGAGCCAAAGTTGCCAGCAACACTGAACGCCCTTTCAGCATCAATACGTTTCTTGAAGACAACTTTAACAGTATTTGTGTTCTTGTGCACTTCAGTTTCGTTTTCTTTTAGTGGTCCACAGCGACTGAACATCCTAATTAGATCCAATTCTGAAGGAAGATAAGCTGACTTGTCAAAGCTCAAAACAAGTGCAGTGGGCTTTACCTCGTGGACCATCTTCTCGTCAACATGGATAATTGATCTTTTTATCACTTGTATCTTTCTGTCATGACCCAACATACCAGGCTGCATATTCTGTTCAGGGGGAGAAATATATGCCGCATGTGCCCGCCATGTCGGTTTCCGCTTGCGTACCGGTCTTTTTTTGCCACTTGCTCCTTTGAGGCTATGAACGGGTTATTATGTAAATTCAGTCCCGACCAGTAGGCGTCCTGCATATGGTCAGTTGTTTCTACCTTAAGACAACGCAAATTCTGCTCTCCCCCTTCAACTTTTTCAATCATGTTCACTTCAGTAGAGGCTGAAATTGCATAGTCCTTTGGGTTCACACCATGTTGCCTCTGCACACGTCTCCTTTTTGCTGGCTTCTTCACAAGGATGTCAAATTCACCACACTCTGTTTCACCAGTGTTATTATGAACTGTTGGTGCATCATGAGGCTTCATAATGGCCCCTTTCTCCATCAACTCTAAGTTAGTGTCAGGCTTTTGCTTACGAGGTCTCCCCCTGCCTCTTTTGGGCTTAACATTACTAGGCTGTGCTTCATTGGTGACAGTTTCCCCGAGCATGACGTTCTTGGTGGATAAACTGTCGATGCCATTCTCCGCCCATGCACAGCTAGATTGAAATGACGCAATTTCAGGGAACCCCTTAGACCGATAGAAAGACATAAGCTGAGAGCAGGCTATCACTAGATCCTGCAGATCACCTCCTCGGCCAGGGGACAGAGCCAACGACTTAACATAACAGAGTAGGCTTTCTGGACTGAACGATTTTAGCATCTCAGCCTGGTTAACCTTAGAGCAAGTAACTCCACCCTTGATCCCAGAATTCTCAACCACATAAGACATGGCATTTTCAGCTAGCTCTTCTGGGAGACAAGAGCAACTTGTCGCCGACAATATCCGCCTTGAGAGTTCTTGAAGTGCATGGTTAACTGAAATGGTGAAGGCATCAGAATTTCCTTGTTTCTCCATCTGCGAACAGTTTGCCATGAAAGGCTTCAGCTGGGATTCATCACACCACGCAAAAGAACTGTCACCAAAAAATGCTACCAAATGGTGGCCCTCCTTATGATACTTCAATGCCAGCTCGGATGCATCTGAAAGGTCAAAAATTTCACCGGGCCACCAAGGATGACCTTCTAATTTGGCCCATACAAGATCAGAAACTCGAAAGGCGCCATCTTTAGAATCAAGGGGAGCGAGATCGAATCTAGCACGCTGACCATCTTCGCTCAATTCTGCAAAATCATAAGTACACATAAATTCAGTGATATCACGTAAGTCGATAAAGACAGGCGGTGGAATTAAATTAACCCGCAGTGCATTTTTTCTTTGAAAGATGTTGGCTTTTCGATTAATTAGTAGGTAGAGTATTTACAGGTGAGCCCTGGGGCCAAGGATAAACCAAAAGAAACTGAAAGAAATAGCAAAGAAGCAGACACGGTGCATAGAATTGACCAGAGTCGAGGTGCTTACCAAGTTCGGCATGTTCAGGCATCGCAGCAGAATCAGAAACTTCCACCGTGTCAGCAGCAACAGCTTGCACCTGAACCGTGTCACCTTCAGCCCCACCCTGCAAGCCGCCAGATTCCACCATCATCGCATCAAAATCTTCCGCTGCACAGAAACTCCCCTGCGCCATCACATCATCCCCATCCGTCACGGACGCCTCCTCGGAATCCACCACCGCAAGCTTCTCCCACCCCTCCGGATTCACTCCGAAATCTCCTTCCGGAGCCCAGATCATCGCAGCAAGGCCCCGAAGCCTCAGGGAATCTGCGGAATTGGAGCGAATAGGTTAGCGCAAGCCCTCGAAATCCCCAATCGATCTTGCCGCCGCGGGAGGGAGGGGGTAGAAACCTCAATCACGAGCCGGCGGGAGCGGGAGGCTGCGGAGGGACGGCGAGCGGGCGGAGAGACGATCGAAGGCTAGGGTTCGGCCGTCGGATGTCTTGGGACTCTGCGCGCGCGCGGGCGGGCGGGCGATTTGGGTGGTGATATCGTTCGTTGAGGTCGAGACCGAAACGAGGGAGGAACGGAGAGGTGGCCGAAAGGCCGGACTATATGGACTGGACTAACAGGCCCACGTATCTGTGGGCCGAACATATGGACTGAACTGTATCAACGTTAGTTTGTGGGTTGGGCTTGTTTAACGTTATGTATGTGCGTTTATCACGGCGGGGTGTGAGGCGTGGTGGGACTGAAATGTAGGGACAGCAACACACGCCACCATCCAAGTGGGGCCATGGCGGTTCGCCGTCGTTGAGAAGATCGGTGTGTCCAATTCCGGCGACACCTACCGCCAGTGGCGATCCGGCAGAAGAGGCTCTTCGACAGAGGTGATCTCTTGTGTTTGCATCTTTTTCTGCTCGATCTTCGCAATGTCGATGTTCTCTGAATATGATTTGCAGTTATGCTGCCACGAAGAACATTCGTTTTCTTCATGTTGTTTTTGGTGTCGTCTTGAGTTTTTATGATCTGTCCATGCGCCATCCATAGGCGAGGGGGCAAATGAGGAAGAAGGTGAGGTGGTTCGATGCCGTGCAGAGGATCATGAGCACGTCTGAACCTGATCGTGAAGAGAAGGAAGACAAGGTATAAATTAAAACCGCAAAAAAGATCCCGGTGGTTCATTCCTACGTTAAATTCCCTTCTCGGTCATCGAGATCCAGTCCATGTAAATTAATCCATCCACGATGTTTCTGATCCAAGAAGGCCGAGAGAACGACGAGCAAACTGAACTTCAAGAAGTTATGGCAGTTCGGCAAGTCCAGCTCGTCCAGTTCTTCCTCTTCTGCCGCGCCGGGGACTGCACCGGCGGCTCATCCGCAACCTCCTCCGCCGTCCCCGTCGCAGCATGATCGGCAGGAGATTGAGGAGGTCACAGAGGCCAGATCCTCCGTTACGGCGAGCGAGCGAAACGATGTCGGATACCCGGTGGCCGCGATCGCCTCATCGGTCGCAGGGACAACCACCACCGTCTTCGTGCAGGCGACAGAGGCAGTTAACAGCGCTGCGGCCATCGTCACGCCAAGAGCGCCCGCGCGTTCAATGGAGGAGATCGCTGCCACTGTCAGGATTCAGACGGCTTGCAGGGGCTATTTGGTAAGCCATCTGCACTCCTGAAGAGACTAGAGAGGCGTATTGTTCATATGCATTGAGGAGTAAAAGTTCTGCAGAATCGCAAGTCGATCTATCTGAAACTGTTGGAAACTTTGCAACACAATTTTATCACGCACAGGTAAGGAGAGGGTACCGGGCGAGAGCACAGGCTCGGTTGATGTCGCTGATGGAGGGCATCGCCGTCAGGCGCCAGACAGAGGACGCACTATTCTGCATGCAGACGATGACTAGAGTTCAGACTCAGATATACTCGTGGAGGGTCAAGACGGAGGAGGACAAGAAGGCTCTCAGGAGCCAGATCCAGCTTAAGCAAGGGCTTGACAAGACGAAGGTGGGATACACCATTTCTTGTTCATCCTAGTATGGATATCTGAAAAATTCTCTGTTGTGCTGTACGAATGTGACCTGTGTGTGCCAACAGACTGGTGAAGGCTGGGATCATAGCCATCAGTCGAAGGAGCAGATGGAGGCCACGCTTGCGATGAAACAAGAAGCTGCGTCGAGGCGGCAGAGGGCACTGTCATACGCGTTCTCTCATCAGGTAGTGATCGCCATTGCAGTTCGGTGTAGAGCTTCTGTTCATGTTATTTGATGAACTCTGTCGTGTACCTTCGTGCAGTGGAGGAACAGGAACCCTGCGTCTTCCTCTTCTGGAAGAGCTACGCCCACGCAGTCGCATCCACCGATGTACATGGACCCCGGCTGCCCCAACTGGGGGTGGAGCTGGTCAGAGCGGTGGACGGCAGCAGCGAGGCCGTGGGAGTGTCAGACCGCGCCGCAGCCGGGTAAGGACGTCGCCCCTGCTACGCCCAAGACCCCTGGCCGTGCCGCCAAGCCGAGGGTGTCCATATCGATCCAGCTACCCACCACGCCGACAGGCAGGTCCCCTCGGCCACCGGGCTGCCCGTCGCCATCGAGGTCGACGCCGACGCGGCCGCGGTCGCCGTTGGTGTTGGGGAAGACGGTCGCGCCGCCGGCCCGGGCGCCGAGTCCGAAGGCGGCCTCTCTAAACAGGTCGGCAACCTCGCTGTCGGAGCGCCCGCGGAGCAGCCAGGATCACCTGGGGAGCAGCGGCGGTGGGACGGAGGCTTCCCTGCGGCGGACGACAAGCGCGCGGTCTGGGGAGATGCCGAGAATCCTGATCATGGGAGCGAGGGACGTGGACGCGGGCGAGATGGGCGGTGGCGCGCCGGTGACGCCCAGCTACATGCAGCCGACCCAGTCCGTGAGAGCCAAGGCCCGGTGCCCGAGCCCCAGGGCTGCCACCGAGTTCTTCGAGAGGGCGCCTCCGGTGTCCTCACCGTCGGTGAAGAGGCGCATGTCGTTTGAGTTCGCTGAGAAACCGAGCGTGCCGTCGTCGCCGAGGACGCCGAGCAAGGCGAAGCCGGAGATCAGGACGAAGCGGCCTCCCAGTCCCAGGTTGTAGTTAGGTGAGCTAAGCATATCGAGAGTGACAGTTTTCTTTGAGTTTTTTTTTTCTTTCCTGATTTTTTTTTGACTGGATTCTTTCCTGAATTCGAATCTGTAGACTAGTGTTTTTGGTAATGTTCCGAAATAATATTTGTAATTTAGAGTTTTTTTTGTACCTGTCTATGTTTTGAGTGGTGTCCTACAACAACATCTACCTTGTCCTTTTCAGTGACAAAATTGTTTCCTCGATTCCAAAACGTAAAGAGCATAATTATATGTGTGGTTCGATCACTAATGTGTCAAAAGTATAGTAGAATTCTAAGGACAGATCATGAGAATTTTATAACCTTGAGCAAACGAGTTGTCATTCGTTCGATTTTGTAAGTGACGACGGATAACAACCGCTAGGTTTTCACATTGCGATGTGGCAACTCCCGTTTTTTCAACTCATGCAAACGTTCGCTCGTTGGTGGCGTTCAAAGTATATAGACCGGACACACAAAAAATAGCGTCGTTGTATTTGTCCTGCAACATGTATTAAGTTACATATTGCTTTACTAATTCTGTAAGTATATTGTAGATGCAAACATCAAAATTTTGCGATGGATTTTGTGAAAAGTAAAGCATGTCTTATATTTCAAAGAGAAATGCTAGAACTCGATGTCGATTATCTTAGGAAGAAAGCACAATGCTCATTAGCAAATTAAACCATGCATCGTCATGCACCCAATGTGGCTATACATGAATAGAGGCATTCCGTTGTTCTTACTACGATGAGGGTAGAAAAGACAAAAAATATATGAATATTAAAAATTCCCTTGATGGTAGTATTTATCCCTGTGGGTTAAAAATATGTAGTTAACCAAAAGTGTAGAGAAAAAAATCCTTTGTCCGAGTTTCGAAGAAAAATGTTGGAACCTCCGCTTAATGGATAACCATTTGCTACCAATGGGAAAATTGGTTCTTAATTTCTGATTTAGATAATTGGATTTGCACTAAAGGAAACCATAACCAAATTTCCACCAGTTTGTTTGTTTTTAATTAAATAGTACATGATGGAGCTCGAGAGGATCCAATTTATTTTTTATCAATGGAAAGAATCTAGGGTTAGTGAAAACTAATAATAGGCCAACTTAGTCGGTCTATACTTAATATAGAAATGGATAGTTAAGATAATAAGAAACTACTATTTTTTAATATAGGGAAAACTCTCTGGGAGTGGTGTTTTGGCTCCCGGGTGCATATGCACCCTTTATTTAAAATACATTTTACACATATTTTGAAATGTCAAAAAATTGAAAAAATATGTTTGCACATAGATCTTAACATGTTATGTGTTCACAAAGTCGTTTCATGAAAAACCAGCATTTTTGTGGCTTGTATAAAAAAGACAAAATTTGGTGCTAAAATAAGGCTTTTCACGACATTTTTTTGTCTTTTTTACACAGGACACAAAATATATCGGTTTTTAGTGAAACGACTTTGTGAGCACATAGAATATGAAGATGTATCCGCAAAATTTTATTTCAGATTTTTTTTGACATTTTCAAATATGTTTTTCAAATACCGGGTGCATATGCACCCGGGTGCCAAAGTGAATTTCCCAAACTCTTTCAATTAAAAGTATATCTGAGAAAAAAAGAGTACGTTGCTACTCTTTTGAAAAAAAAGAATAGGAATTTCCGAAGTAATATGTAAACCTAAGGATTTCACAAATCAAATATAAAGGATTCCAGAACAAGTAAACACAATCTTCAATTGTCTCAACAACACCTCTTATATGGATTGGTAAAGTATTTGTAGTATAAGACTATTCTTAAACACATGGCACCTTAGGCGTATTTGAGAAGTACTATTAACCTATTATAAGAATTCATAGGAAAAAAGTACCGGGACCGGTCTTTAGCAACATAATAACATACTAATTACACCATTTTATGTGTTTTCATTGTGTTTAAGATCTTTGTTTTTCATTTTATTCTGAATCAATTATGAAAATTTACTAATTCGTGTGTGTTTTTAATCTATTATTACTTTGCTCATGCATTTGTATCATATTTTTGGACCACTTTAGTTCGTAGGAAAAGTAGAGGAAAAACACCGAAATAGAAAACTCTCCACATGGAGATCGTGCGGTAGCCGGGCTGGGCTTTGAAGTTTGAAGGGGGTAATAATAAAATGCAAAAGGGCAAACAAACACAGAGATGGAGGGCCGTAACCACTGAGCTGGGCCTCCAGACCGCAGCCACGGCTTCTAGAACCACCCGGCTCGCTTTTATAAGCGCACGAAACCCTCACAGCATCTCTCACAGCGAACCCTACCTCGCAGCGCCGCCTTCACGAGCCGCCACCTTTCGTCTGCTGCTTATTTTGTGAAACATCTTCAGATTTCTCGTGCTTTTTTGTGTAATGTTTGGTCGCCTCTTCTTTCGGCTTCGAGAGCAATCCACTCTTGGTGGCCTTGTTCTGGAGGCGCAGAACGACCGCTGCGTTGCAGGGGACGGAGCTG
Source organism: Poa pratensis (assembly GCA_947311845.1). Classification (NCBI taxonomy): domain Eukaryota; kingdom Viridiplantae; phylum Streptophyta; class Magnoliopsida; order Poales; family Poaceae; genus Poa; species Poa pratensis. Next base: position 33,559,952 of record CAMZMU010000060.1, on the reverse strand, counting down.
TATCATCCCGGCCGCATCTCCGGCCGGGGTCTTCTCCCCTGCGGCACGCACATCTGAAATAAAGAATGTAGAGTCTCGTTTGATCTGCGTCCAACAAACGACATGGTTTACCCATTGTTTTCAGAAGAGTAGTGCTCTGAGATTTGACTGAATGGAGGATGATGACATGGATTTTTGTCGCCCCAGTCTTAGGATCCGGCTCGCCGGACCTGTGCTGATTGACATGTTATCTAATCTGACTCCACGGCCATTGGACATTTATTCGTTTTTTTACCGTTTTCTCCCCTAATTCTCGTTTTCCTCGGGCCATTTGGATGTCACAAAAATGGTCTATCCATGCTTTTTCGAACGGAGGGAGTAGATTAGATGAACAACTACATTGGAATAAGTGCAGAAGCACGAAGATTAAGCAGTTGTTTGCAATCGGCTAGTGTAACAGTAATTAGGCCGGTCTCTAAGTAAGTGTAGCAATGGAACTTAAATTCTTTAGTGAAGTGTAGCGCTTGTGTATGGATGTTTGCTCATAGAGCTCATCTTTGTTGGTGCTTAGGATGTGGCCGCACTCACATGAAATGCGATGTTTACTTTTTTTTTTACGGAACAAGAAGACGAATTACACCGGAGATATTATAGAAAGAACCCCAACAAACACAAAATTACAGCTTCGTCCTACTGCAAGTTGACCACGTCGTCGACACGCCGTTGCCGTCGGTGGCGCGCCGCCGCCGCTGCCTCCCTTGATGCCTTGGATCGGAGGCAGTCCCCAGGCGAGCGGGAAGTCGCCGAGCGCCGGCCCTAAAGGACCTACACCGTCGAGCGCCGCCGCAGTCGATCCGATGCACCTCATCTTCTTCTTCAAGATCTTGACCTGCAAACTCCGCCGCCCTCGGAGTTGAACACGGGGAAGACGCCCACGGCACCTCCACAGAGGTGCGAGGACGAGGTTGACGACGGATCGGGGTCGAAGCTCCACAGAACGTCGACTCCGGAGAGGAGATCCGCCACCTGCAAACCAAACACCAGCCGACGCCATCTCCGCCTCCAAGACGCCACCGGCCAGCTCCAAACCTACCCCTACACTATGTACAAGTCTAGATCCGTGGATTCCCCGACCTCCCGCCGCCGGAGCGGCCGTCGGAGGCGGAGGAATCCACGGATCGACGGTGAGCGAGGTGGGGAGACTCGGGTCGCCCAAAAGTTCGCCTTTCCTGTGGACGAGAGAAAGGGAACGGCCAAGGTCCGTATCTTAAAATGCGATGTTTACTTATGCTCGCTGTTTCCTTGTGCTCGCCTTGAAGACTGACCGTGATTGTCGTCACTGACTGAAAGTAGTAACCTCTAAAATTGAAATGGAGCAGCCCACATATTTAGAGACTCTGAATGCCAATTAATAGTCATAAAATTCAACTTGCACAAAGGATCTTACATATGGCACACGAAATATCAACAACATTTACTATGTCAACAAGTGGTGATGTGATAAAAGACTATACGGAGGCTGATTCTAGACTTGATGTATTTCTTAATTTGTTCAGCTATGTGCTCTGCAACCGTTTCTTGGTTATAACATAATAATTTACTCTCTGCTATCACAAATGATTTGACACAGATTTATCTAAATACGGATGTATCTAAGAACTAAAATATGATCTAAACACTAAAAGAATAACTTAAGAAACATCCATGTTAAATCACCACTTAGTGGGATTATTAATCAATTTCTTGACGCTAGATTGATTCCAAAGAGATACAACTTCCTATTGAATTTAATAGGACCTTTTGGCTGGACATCAATTTCTTGACGCTAGATTGATCCTAAAGAGATACAGCTTCATATTGAATTTAATCAGAACCTTTTGGCTCGACATTATATCATGGTTTTGTCGAACCGGCAACCCCTTTTCACCTAAAATTGGTCCAAATGTTTACAGAGTAAAAATTGGTCCAAATTGACTCTAGTGGACGCTGGATCCAAGGTTTCAGCTAGATAAACTAATACACAACTAAACTTGTTCACTGAAATACAACTAAAATGAAGTTAATCTGGGTTCTTCCAGCGATTGGAAGTGACCTCGTAGTGGGGGTTGTTTATGATTGTTTTCAAACGCATATGCCTGTATGATAAGCCCTACTGAGTCTGACATCCATTTCTGCCATGATTGTTTCAATCATGTGGACAAGGTAGCAACGGGCCTGAAGCCCGAGGCCCGATGGGATTTTGCAGCCAATGGGTGGGCCTGGGCCTAAAATATAGGCCCGAAGGATGGGCCTGGGCCTAGGATTTTAACCGCGGACTTTGTTAGCCCCGAAGTCCGGCCTGGCCCATGGCCAGGTATAGGTTGGAGCATTGTCTAAACGAGACCCCCACAACTTCTAAATACGGAGGGTTCATAGGCAAATATGGAGGTCGCTCCAAAATATATGGAGTTTGAGACCGGTATTGCTACTATTTTACACCCTCTTTTTAGGCCTTGGTCACCACATCAACAATTATTAAGACAATTAGAGTTGCCCTTAAAATGAGTAGCCATATCAACAATAAATAAGCCAATTATTAACTAAATTCTTAAACTAATTAAATATAATTAGCACAGTAATATGTAATACTAGCAAAATGCCCGTGCGTTGCAACGAGAAGGAAAGCCAACATTTGTAAGAAAATATCAGCAACCCAAATTTTGCCAAAAAATCGATCTAGCGTGTAATTAACGAGCTTGGCAAGTTAAGTCAGAAAACAATCCTCAAAGATAGCAACATGCCATGTTTGTTGAAAACTTGATATGGGAAAAACTTTCCCTTTTTCTAAACTTCATATAAAAAACAATTTTAATACCGGCCGTGCCTATACACTTCATAGCTCATCTAGAAAATGCATTAGTGAACATACAAAGATTTGACCATATGACCAGTTCAGCCTAAGGATGTCTCTGAAGTCTGAATACACAATAGTCTATGAGTAGAAATTTTCATTGTACATAAGATAAACTTCCTTGAACGCATAAAATCTAATACATGACGAAGATAGTATTTCGTTTTTCTAGGAATACTACGGTGGTAAGGTATATCTCCAAAATGTCTGAATCAGCATCTATAATGATTTTGCGCATTGACCAACCGTAAAGATTTTTTTAGATTCAGAGGGAGGCCTCCCCGGTTCCATTACTCATAACGAAACCATACGAGGTCATACAAACATGCAGCCAAGCTGCCAAGTTCCAGAGCGGTAGCTGATCTACAGCCAAGTCTAAAAAGGAAATGAAAGCAGGAGTATTTCTAACCGTAAAGATTTTGATTAGCGAAACTCCTAACTCAGCTTCCCTAATAGCACAATGTTTTTTTAAAGGACGAGCAACCAAGGTTGCCGTCATCGCATTAAGAACGGGAGAGAGTTTTACAAACTGATTACACACGGCCATGCCGTCCGCCCAGAACTCCACTAGACTACTCCTCGCCAAAGCCCACTCTCTTACTACCTAGCACCCATTGAGCTAGCTCATTACAAGTTTTAGTAACTAAAGCATTCATGTTTGTTTCTACTCCTTCAAACACCCTTGCATTCCTTTCCAGCCAGAGTATGCGCATGCCTGCAATGATTAGTGTGGCCGAGTCTCTTCTCTGCTTTTTGTTCATGTTACCCAAGGTCTGCACCCACCATTCTCTGACTGAAACAAGAGCAGAGGGTGTGATATCAGGGTGTTGTGTCGCCTGGCATAATCTGAACCAGAATTCTCTTGCAAATGAGCAATTCGTCAACAAGTGATTCAGTGTTTCAGGTTCTTGATCACACATTGGGCATTGGCTGTGCCTTGGCAACCCTCTCCTTTCCAATATGTCCGCCGTCCAGCAGCGATTCTTCATCACCAGCCAGGAGAAGAACTTCTCCTTTGGTGGTGCACGGCTGTTCCAGAGCGCCTTTGCGTAGTCAGCTTCCACTGCTCCAAAGAAGAAGGCCTTATACGCTGATTTTGCCGTGTAGCTGCCTTTATTAGACAGCACCCATAAGAAGCTGTCCTCTGCAGTTGAGAGTGGTGGTCTTTCTTGGATAATAACCCACAGCGACATAAACTGGACGATAGCTTGCAAATTGAGGCTGCCTCTGATGTCCTTCACCCATTGTTCTTCAAAAAGAGCTTCAGCAACCGATCTTTTTTTGGCACCCCTTGCCTTGACAAATTTCAGAAGATCCGGGGCCAGCTGACTTGGACTGCTACCATCGATCCACCTATCAAACCAGAAATTCATCCTATCCCCTCTGCCCACAATGCATTTGGTTGCTGCTCGAAAAAGACTCTCAGCCTCCGGAGAGAGTTTAAAATGCAACCCTGCCCAAGCTCTTAGCCCATTTTCTTTCTCAAACCACCTCCAGCGTATCCTCAAAGCATCATTGAGGAATTTGATATTCAGCAGCCCCAAGCCGCCGTATTCCTTCGGCTTGCACACTTGATTCCACGCCACTCTACAATTTCCTCCATTCGCATCTCCAGCACCGTACCATAGGAAGCTCCTGCAAATTTTGTTGATTTTCTTGATCACCCACGCAGGCAGATCCAAAGAGAGCATGTGATACACTGCAATCGCTTGCAGCACTGTCTTAATCAGGACAAGTCTACCACTTGGTGTTAGCATAAGTGTTTTCCAAGTTGCCAATTTCCTGCTTATCTTTTCAATAAGAGCTAGAAGGTCTTCTTTCTTCAGTTTTGTCAGGGAGAGAGGTAACCCTAAATATTTGCAAGGAAAGTTGACAACTTGGCAGGGAAAGGGTTGCATTATCTCCGCTAGATTCACTTCTTGGCAAGCAATGGGAGAGATGGCACATTTAGCTAAGTTGCAGTGAAGACCAGAGGCATTACCGAAGAGATCCAGAATTGCTTTAGCCGCAGCCAGCTCACTCTTCAGAGGATAGAGAAACATAGCGGCATCGTCCGCAAAGAGAGAGAGCCTGTGCCTTATACCCCATTTCTTGATGTCCACAATGTTTAATGAGACCATACAAAACTATCATATAAAGTTCTGAAGCTAGTTCCGGTAGTACTAAATGATCTTTTTTTTTTGTCCTAAGACCTGAGATGTACAATTCCAACTCTGGGAACATATAAAGCAATCAGAGAAAACAACCCATTTTAAGCACTGTGGTTGGCTTGGGCATGTATTTTCCGGTATCTGAAATATTGACAGGACCATCACCATTAACGCTTCTTTGGGCGATGGGCGATGGATTTGGCAAGTATGCCCTGATTGCGAGAGTCTAGACACCTGCGACATGGATCGATCGAGCTCCACCGCATTCCCCTCTTGCCACAGCTGTGGGTGGTGTGGCTCGGTGATCCTCATCAGACTGTCGGCGGCACTCGGCGAGGAGTAGGAAAAAGAGTAGGCGTCGTGGGAAGCCCACACCCACCTGCACCCTGAGGTGCAGCCTCTCCCCTGGATCAAGAGAGGATGCTCAGCTGCTCCGAGCAGGCACGGGGACGACGGCAATGGCCCTCGGTCGGACTCGTCCGCAGCCGCGCCTGGATATACGGCGCCTCGGCGGCGTGCATCCATGGAAGCCTTTCCTGCGGCAGTTCGGCTCCTCGTGCGCGGCCTGTAAACTCAGGGACGCGGCGAGTGTCGACGGGCTGGACAGGCAGCTACGAGGCACATCGAGGACTGTACAGGAGATAGCTCCGGCGCGAGAGCTTAAGGTTCAGATCCCTGGCCACCGTGCCGGGTGTGTGAATGACGCCGCCGAACACCGCGTCTCACCCGGGAGGTGGGGCGGGAGGACCACAGCACCCTCCCTCGGCGGAGACCTCGCCCCCGTGCGCCTCCGCCGAGCTCGGCCCCCGTGCGCACGCGCGCCCCGAAGACCTCTATCGCCGCGCCCGTGCTCATCCCGGCGAGGGTGCCACCCCCGCTCGCGGCCGTCGAGATTGCCCCCGGTGACCTCAGTCGCCGCGCCCCCGCCGGATAATTTGGGGCTGGCGCCGCGTCCATCTCCGTGGCGTCGCTTGGACGGACCGCCGCCGGACGGGCCGCCGCCGGAGGATCCGGGCAGGCGTGCACGGTGCGCTCTGCACAGCCCCTTCCGGCCGGCGACGGGAAGAAAAGGCGTGTACTATTCCTTCGGTAGTTTTTTCAATTCGATCCCTGTATCTGGACTGCGGGTTAATTACACAGAAAGTGGAGGGTTAAATTGCAAAATCACCACTCGTACGACGACCACGGTTTCTGATAGTAGAGATAAAACACCGTTGATCGTATTTTCAATGAAGTTATAAATTGACCATATCGTGTTTGCACAAAAATCATTCACATCATAGTTGCATGTTTTAGCACAAAGTTTTCAATGTTTAAGAAAATCTCCCTCACGTGCATGCTTACACGTGACTTTGTGGCTAAAATACGTCAATTTTGTACTTCCGTTGTCCTATAATACGAGATTTTATTGCAACCAATATTGGGATCAATATTCTGTAGCGTGTCGTAGTGATCAAGGCCCGTACTTGCCACATCCGGCTTGACTGTTTTTTTCTTGGATAATTCCGGGGCTCATTCACTATTAGACCGTAGACACACACACCCAACTCCAAAGTACCCACGCCACTCTACCATTCTCGCCCAAATCGAAGCTCCCCGCAGCGAACTCCAGTGCCACCAACTGATTACCACCGCTGCATCGATCGCCGCTGACGGCTGCCCAGCGCGCCGGAGAGATGGGCTGCTGCTTCAGCAAGAAGCGCGCGAAGCATCCAGCCGGCCCCGTTGACTTCCCTCGCCGCTACAAGCCGGAGGACCGCGACCCGCCGCCCCCGCCGTCCCCTGAGGAGGAGAAGGTCAAGGATGTGCTCTCGGAGACGCCGAGCGCCAAGGCGACGGCGGAGCCCAAGCCCGTCGCCAATGCCGCGGCCGCGGAGGAGCAGGAGCGAGAAGAGGTGTTCAAGGTGAAGGCTTTTTCGGCAGATGCCGTGCCCGCGGTGAGCGATCTCGGCAGCTGCTTCTCGCTGGCCACCGACGAGCGGTCCGAGGCGGCGTCCGAGTCGTCCGTCGCGACCAGCTCGGTTATGGGTCCGGAGCGGTCGCCGCGGAAGCCCGCCAGGAGGCGCCCAGTCTCCGGCGAGCTGGGTCTCGCCCGGCGTAACCGCGCTGCGGCTGCAGCTTATGGCGTTCGGTCCCAGAGCTTCCGCGCTTCGCCGTCCCCTCCTCCGCGTCGGGAACCGCCGCCACGGGACCGGTCCTTGCGGGGGTCGCCATCGCCGACGGAGCAGCATCGGGGCGCGAGCCCGGCCGCGCCCCTGCAGCGGAAGCCGCCCGTCCCGAGCAGGCGCGCGTCGCCACATCCTGCGCGGGATGATTTTCCTCCTCCGCCGCTATCCCCGCCACCGCAACCTGAAGAGGACGCCGTCACCGCTGGAGGCGAGGACAATGACATCGCCGCGGAGGCCAGTGGCGGCAAGGTCGTCGGCAAGATACATGAACCGTTTTTTTACTTACCAATGGCAGGGTGGGTCAAATTTCATAACACATAGGGGCAAAATCGGAAAGTTAAAAAACGTACCATACCATGACCATCACCACCTCTAGCTATATTATATAGTAGAGATTTATGCTTATGGAATGCAACATCGAATTGATTAAGTATTAAAATTGTATCGTGGTTGATAAGATTGTCTTATCTTAGACACCACATGTCTTTACAAAAAGACAAAAATGCATGGTATACGATTATTATTTAGTGTTATCTCCAAACATTATTGTTTGTATGGTATTAAATTATGGCATACTAGAAAACTAACACATCTCGTACAATGGAGAAAAACATCTTATCTTTTTTATGTGGAATCATCTCTTTTTTTTCGAAAGTACGCAATTGCGTACCCGAATTTTATAGAAGGCAACAAGAGTATTTACAAGAAACCGTTCCAAACTGCAAACAGTAGGGAACAGCACACTCCCAGGACTCACCCAAGGCAACTACTCGCTAACTCTAGGGCCATCACCTCCATCACGCTCCTCTCTCGCAGTGCCTCTTCTTGCCATCATCCAGAGTCTCTGCTCGTCGAGTATTCTTGCTACTAGCTGCACAGCAGTGAACTGTCGCCGCGTATCAGCAAACACCCAAGCATTCCGATGCTTCCACAGGGACCAACAACAGCAGTGGAATCATCTCTTAGATAAGAAAAGACAAACTTTTTCTTTTCTCTCCTCCAACTTAGCAATTACTCTACATGGCATTGCTAAGATATAACCAACATATATGGAGTGGATACATCATTACCTATGTCTAGAATTGTTTTTCATATTTTTAAAATTTATAAATATGACTGTATAAAAAAAGGAAATCACTCGAATTCGGAAGCCAGAAACACTTTTCGTTATTATACGCCCCAATGTGTGAGACGATCCATAATAAAAATTGTGGTGAATGAACTTTAATAAAAACATGAATCACTTAAGACAAACCACCATCATGATCATGGTAAGTAGGGTGTATCAAGCCCGAGATGGTCTGTACTTGAAACGATGGTTTGCGGTGAACCACTATGTATGCGTCACTATATACGTACGTCATCATCTATTGCTCTTTTGATTTCAGAAATTTAAAAGCTTTATCTTTCAAACAGTTATCCTGATTGATGATTGGCATTCTCGAGGGGAGCTCTTTGAAACTAAATCTCATCTCGGCATGTTTCAACAACCTTATTTTATCAGTAATTATCAAGTTATTGCCACATATTGTTGGAATATGTACTACTTAATTACCGTGTTAATTTGTTTGTTGGTATTTTTTAGACATTCGTTACATATTTGTCAGGTTATGCACTTACTTACCGGATATATTAAAACAACTTGTTTGTCACTACTTACCAGATTGTTATCACATTCCTATCAAATTATGCGCTACTTAGTTGCCGGATTAAAAATACCTTGTTTGTCAAAAAAAATCATGTCATTCGAAATCGCTGCAAATGTTGCATGCTACTAGTTTTTGTTGAATGACATCACTTAACTGTGAATTCATTCAATGTCCACAAAAGGAAGCAAAACCTTACCTAAGAGTTAAGTTATCTTGATAGTTGTTTGCTGCCAATCCATAAACTATATTAACTTAATCCGCTAAGTGATGGTACGATTTTTTGTTCGTCAAAGCATAACATCATGAGATCTATATTTGAACATCTCGATTAGACGAATTCAGAAGTGTAAATAAATCGCTAATAGGATTAATTATTTAGCTGATAAATCGTTTTTATTTAACAATTAATACAGTGATTTGAGCATGGTGTGTCAAATTCGCTTGATGCATGTGGTTTCACAGTAGGCAAAATCACACACAAAATGCATGTGGCCTCCGTAAAGAATTTTCCTAGAAAGAAATTAAATCAAAATCTACCGATTCCTAACCGTGCCCGTTCCAGGTAGCTAGTTTGGCACATGTTTCGACCCGGGCTCGGAACCGGTCTACGCCGTCGTCACCAATCGAGCCGACGATATACGTTCCAATCTTTGCCTCCGCTCCACCGCCTCCTCCTGCAATTCCCTTCGGATCGATCGCCCGTCCGGCATGCAGAACCGCCGTGCCAGCAGTTCCGAATCCTGCAACAGCCGCCCCTGGGTAGTCGTCGACACTATATCGCGCATCGGTCGCCGGAGCAACGCTACTACCGCCGAAACCCGGACTAGCCGAGGCTTCTCCGTCCAGGTATCCTTCCAACTCGCCGATCCCCCGGGCGTTTCTCTCTTCATCGTCCACTGCCCCGGTCGGAACGAGAGCCACAACTTCATCGGAGATCCCCTCATTCTCAGCACCGCTCAGGCCTTCCTGCTCCTAGTCATCTCCTTCACCGTCGGCGCAAGCCACCACTACGGGTTCCATGACTACTTCGTCTACAAGGCCGGCCCAGGCAGACCACGGCTGGACCTTATCCCTATGCCCTATCCTCGCGATTACGACCACAAGACGGTCGGCATACTGCCCCTTAGTGACGGCGGCGCCGTGAGCGACCACTATGCCGTCGTTCTTCCTGTTTCAAGCTTCAATCACAGAGCCCGCAGCATGAAGTTCAGTCTTGGGGTGTTCTGGTCTGAGAGCAAATCATGGACCACGAAGGAGGCTCTGCTGGCCCGGGACTCGGAGACGGACTATCTCACGGCAGTTGAGCATCAAGCTAGTAGGGTGATCTCGGTTGGAGGTGGGGTGCTCGGTTGGGTCGATCTTTGGAACGGTATTCTGCTCTGTAATGTGCTAGACGAGAATCCTCTGATGCGTCTCATGCAATGGCCGGTGGAACCGAGCGTCGATTTCTCCGAGTTCGGTTGGGAGTTGAATCATATCGATCCACGGCCTTATCGAGATGTTGCTGTTGTGAATGGTTTATTCAAATTCGTTGAGATGAGGCATGCTGCCAATCAAGGGTGGACGGCCACCATATGGAGCAGGATGGTTTCTTCGCTAGACTGGCACCAGAGCTTCAAAGTTCACACAGATGATATCTCCATCACTGACTCAATTTTGATGTCTCGGATTCAGCTTTTACTGCCGGAAATATTTGACGAGGAGGCCAAGAGAATTACTTGGGACCAAGTGATATGCAGCAGCCCAACCCTGAGTTTGAGTGATGATGATGTAGTTCACATAATGGTTTCGACGAAGTTCGAATACCCAAGACCATATGCATATCTACTTGTTGTTAACATCAGGAATAAAACATTGGAAGCATTGGAGAAATTTGATGCTAGCAAGATGACACTCCTGGTGCCAACATATATAGGTTCTGCCTTCCCTAGCTACCTTGACACGACTGCAAGCATGTGAATGTACAATACGTGTTGGTGAGTTTTTGCCTTTTGGGCCTTATAAGATATGTACTATTTATTTTGTCGGGAGTAAGATAAGATCTATATTTGGGAACGTTAATATCAATTCCCCAGCTTTACCTGCTTGGTAGGACATACTATTGACTACTCTCTCCGTTTTTTAATATAAGATGTTTTAGCTTTTGTCCACATTCGTACATGTCTATATGTATTTAGACATATTTTAGTATACATGTTCACTTATTTGGATCCACACCTACTCAACATGGTTCCATCAGAGGCTCTCCCTCTAGATCTCCTACGACAACGTCCTATGCAGCCTCTGTTTTATTCTGCCTCGTAGCGACCCTGTTCCTCATGAGAAAACAATCCCCAAAGGTATATACTATAGGTTTTTTGACGAAACGAAGACGATGGTGGTGGAATCGATGTCATCCGACGTTTGAGGCGGAAACAAAGGTGCTCTACATGGCTACCCTAGGCGGGCAGGTCGTGGGCCCCATTTGCAGCCACTTGGGTCACTAAGGCCCATTTTGATCTTGTTTGATCCGTCTAGAAATGTCCTACTGTAATTAAAAAAATACTAATGGAAGGTTTTCTATGTCTTATAGAGTTATACTAGTAGGCCTTGGCGCGGCGGCACGTCGCGCCCGTGGGCAGACTCCGTCAATGTATAGCAACAGACGGCGACACCATTTGAACTCTCGATGGAGGTCTAGAAAAGGATATGGCGGACAGTTGTCAGGTCGAACAGACTTGCGGTCGTAACAGATAGATTTTAGCATAACATATCTACTTCACTGATATTTGGCATAAGCTTTTATATATACTAATCTATCATGCCCCTCTAGTAAACCGCTCGAAATTGAAGCAAAAAGGTTCTGTCCATCTACTCATGCAATTACCAAAGGATTACTGCAACCATGTTAATATTGACACCGATATCTTTTAAACGGGAAATAGCTAATGCAAAATTTCTCGGACATGAAACACTCATATTGATAAAATACAAGCCACCTAGCTCAAAATGGATATACTGTAATCGCCACGAAACGGATAAACAACCCATCCACATAGATCCCAAAATGATCGCAGTACACTGTGAGATGAAAATGGAATAGCCACATAGTATCTACAGAGAAGCTATGACGTAGTGCAGCTTGTCGCCCTATTCCTCATCATCGGAGATAATGATCACCTCCGGTGGCACTTTAGCAAGTATCTCTTTTCCCTCTCCATTAGCGCCACCGAGCGACCTAAGCCTCTTCGCCATACCTTGCTTTTCTACCCGACTCCTGAGGCAACCCTGCTCCTCCTTCGCGTACTCCACCAGGGGCCTAGCGAATTTGTCCCAATGCGCCATGGCTCGAGCAGCCATGGAATCCAGCACGAGCACAGCGCGGCGCCTGGCGACCACGCCGTCGGTGGTATCTGACAGTTCACTCTCCTCATCGTCTCAAGCTGCAGCGGATATTTCCTCAGCACTGGCCTCCTTACGCATCTCTGCTTCCAGTTTGGCGTATCTCGTCGCTGTTACCTCTTTGCTGGTTGTAATCCTCTGTCTGTCGATGGCGATGAACAACAGAAGCCGGTGATGGTGACTTCTTTGGTAATAGAAGGGTAGCCCGTGGAACGATACACTGTGGCTAGCAGCGACGGTCCCTCTAAAACAGCTAACTCAGGCTCCGCCGTCGATTCGTTTCTCACGCCCAATAAATGAAGCAGAGGTAGGCGACGAGCTGGTCACCGCGTACTGCTTAAACACGATTAGAGAATCACGCCGTCTTCACATCAGAGCGTGAAGCCCTACATGACAAAGGCAATTCAACAGTCTGGTGTAGCTTTTAGATAGCTGAACAGACTAACAAAGGCTGCACTGTAAAGGCGGTGTTCACAAGAGATGCATCGCGATTGGTCGAACCATTCTTTCCGTTGAGAAATTATCACGACACCGTTCTGACGCGATCTAATTGTTTGGTTTTCCTTCCGTTCTAGAGGAGGCTTCGTTTCCCTACCATCTACATGCTGTTTTGTTCCGTTCGTGACCGTGTCCGTTTTGTTCGTTGGTTCCAAGCACAGACCAGGGAGTGCCTGCCGTTCGGCAGAGCAACACATCGTGTTACAACCTGCCCAGAGGTTCGGTATGCGTGCGAATCGCCATAAGCACATTCGAAACACGAACCGACGGAGTTTCAACACGGTGCGCATAAATGCCAAATTGGAAAATCGAAGCAAGTAATTACGCTGATTTCGAAATCGATTTACGCATCGTTCCGTCAGACTTCCTATATATATACTACATCCGCGTCCTCCCGAACACCCAAAAAACTATACGTGCACAGCGATGGCACACACAATATATTGGTCAGCCCTCCCCGACGATCTCGTCCGCCACATTGCGGATACATTTCTCCACACCAATGACATTGACTATTACATGAACCTCCGCGCCGTTTGCCACGACTGGCGCGATAGCACCGATGACCTGCGCACTATGTTATTGGATCCTCGCTTCCGCCCGCACGGATGGGTCCTACTCGAAGCACCTGATGTAGACGGCAATGGCATTGGCCGCCGCTGTACCTTCGTCAACGTCGACACCGGCCGCTTCCTGACGAAGAAACTTCCGATTCCCCGATTCAGCGAGAGTATCAGATCCACCAACGACGGCCTACTGGTCTTTGAAGAGCTCATCAATATTAACAGAAGGGTCACTCTCTTCGTCGTTGACCCTTTCACCCTGAGCAAGATCGGCGGACGCGTCGAAACAACCTACGATCGTCAACGGGCACGAGCGGCAGAGGTACGCGTAGTAGTGTTTGGGAATGATCACACTATTCTCTATATTTTCTCGAGGTGGAGATTTAACTGCCTACGAGGATCTGTTAAGTGGCATTGTTCGGTGTCGACACACTGCCTCCTTGATTTGCAAACTGCATTAGAGTTCAAAGGGCTAGCATATCTCGCGGACGCGAGAGGAACCGTGGCTGTCTTGCAAGATCGACCCTTCTCGGTGCCCCTTGTCATCGTACACGAGATATGGGAAAGGGACGACAGGTTATCCACCCATCTCATCAACAACGTTGAACAACTTCTGCTAGTGCGAGCAGGAGGGGACTTTGGCCTCGTCGAGTTATACAAGGTTGACCTCGAACATAGGGCCGTCGAGAAGATCAATTCCATCTGCAATCGTGCAATCTTCCTGGGCCCTCGTCGCTCCATTTCCATCAAGTCAGACAAGTTTCCTAGCATCGAAGAAAAGGGTATCTACATGGACGATTGGTGGAACTCGGCACATGCATATAGACTGTATCGCATCAACATCCACCACGACAGAGAACTCAAATTCCGCAGACAACACAACCGCAACGAAAGCTACTACGAACATGTTGGCAGGGACGAACACCTTGCGGAGTGCTTGGAAGATTACATAATAAGCTCGTATTATCTAAGTTTATAAATGATTTGTCCGATGTAACAGGTGCAGAAGATCGCAACTCTGAACAATGTAAAAATAAAAATGCAGCGTGTGTTGGTGCTTATTTTGTTGGTTCTTTGATGACCAGAAAGTTAGATATGGGTTCTAGAGAAGAAGGTAATTTCGAGATTTACTTATTATCAATCCATTCCCAGAACACCGCCCATCCCCGTCCTTGGGGTCGGCCGGATCGAGCGGAGTCAGCCGGATCGGGTGAAGCCAGCCGGACGGTGATGGCTTATGGAGGTGTCCCATGAAAACATCCCGTGGCACTTTCTTTCTTTATTTCTGATCCTGGCCTGCCAACCAGACTACAGGTGATCGGCGGCAAAAAATACGTGCTCGTCAACATAGTCTACCTCCAATCCGGTTATATTTTACAGTCTACGAGCGTTATAGGAGCCTGCACCATTCGTAAAGGCCCCTACGTAACAAAGACAACTTAATAGGCTGCTGCAACTTTTAGGCAGCGGAGCAGGCTAGCAAGCTCCGAACTGTGAAGTCAGTCTCCACAGGAGATGCGTCGTCAGCCGAATAGGTGGTGTCACCGATCCATGCACTCAGTTTTCCGAGGACTGCCAACCACGGCACCAATGATTGGCGAAAAAAAAACGTTTTCGCCGGCCGAGCGTACGCCCAATCCGCCTATACTTTACAGCGTACAACCGTTGTAGAAATCTGCACCATCCTTAAGAGCAAGTACAATAAGCCTAGTCAGCAGGCTATACCATTTGCCATGTCAGCAAAATTCCAATGTGGAAGAGAGAGAAAAGAAGAGAGAGAGTGAAGCGGGCGCTTCCACAGTCGCCCGGCGATAGCGCACGGCACGAGGAAAAAGAGCTATGCATGCAGCCCTGCAGCCCTGCCATCCAATCCTATGCGTCATCGGCGTATAACATTACTATTTGAATATTCAACTGCAGCACCGTACAGCCAGCCCAAGAGCCAAGCTACTATACATGAGCAGGCTTTTAGGTGACTACACGTGACGTGGCCTGGTACTAGAGCCGGCAGCCGGCGTTATTGTTGTCCTTGCTCTAAAGGCTCCGCGTAGTCGCTCATCGACTACTTACATCCCCAGGCACGACGTGAATAGCCATCCGTGGACTCCTCGAGTGTTCGTACCAAACCACTTCAGACTTGCTCGTATCCCAGCGCCTAGGACCGATATAAACCCCTCGGACTCCTGGACTGTGAAGTCAATCTCCATAAGAAATGATTTGCCAGCCAAACAGGCGGTGTCGACTGTCCATGCGCCCGATTTCCGAGGGCTGACAACCACGGCACCAGTGATTGGCGCAAAAAAACACGTTTTCATCAACCAAGCCTACACGCATCCCGTCTATAGTTTACAGCCTACAACCGTTATAGAAGCCTGCACCATCCTTAAAGGCTCTGCGCAGTCATTCATCGACTATCCACATCCCGGACACGACGTGAATAGCCAACCGTTGACTCCTCGAGCGTTCATACTAAATCCACTCCAAACCGGTTCGTATCCCAGCGCGTAGAACCGATATAAACCCCTGGGACCGGCTCCATGACTGTCAACCAGACGCTAGTATCCTCACCCCACAATCATCAACCAGAACACAGAGCCACCGCTGACAGCCTCTCGCCCCCATGTCGCCCGCAGCGGAAGACCGGCAGCCCTGCTACTTCGAGGAAGAAGGCATGAAGTTCAAGGTGACTGTCACTCAGCGTGCAGCAACGGTAGAGGAGTGGATATGCCGCGTCAAGCAGGAATTCCTGGACAACACGAAAGCCAAGTGCGTGGGTCTTGACTGCGAGTTCACCGACGCCCCGAAGAAGGCAGAGCGAAGATATCTTCCGGCTGAGAAGAAGCAGTGTGCGGCCGTTCTCCAGCTGTCCATGGGGTACGAGACGCTTGTCTACCAAATATATCAAGCTGACGCAGTGCTGGAACTCCTCCGGCAATTCCTGGGAGACAGGGAGACTCTCTTCTGCGGGGCTGCAATAAACAATGATGCACGCATGTTAGAGTACTACGGGCCCGACATTGCGCGCACATGTGACCTCCAGAAAGAGATCCCAAACCCTACAAAGAATCATCTTCCGGCGCTGTATGACCTGGCCAACGCCTATATCGGGACAATGCTTGATAAGAGAGACCCGAAGATAAAAAAGCTAAATCAAAAAGGATGGTGTGAATCTCCGCTAAGTCTGGACCGGATCAAGTACGTTGCTCTAGATGCTTGCCTGGGTTTTGAAATTATTAGGAAATACCATAGTCTAGTTGGATACAATAGCTATACGGATCATCACAACGTTGTATGAACTGTAAGGTGCATTCGCGCATAAACTCGCGGCAACATATATGTACGCATCCGCTGGGCGGCCAGCTGTACACATTTCCAAGCCATCTCTGTGTCATCCTGAGTTTGTGGATCTAATGGATGTCAAAGTTTGTCTTCTCTATAATATAGGCTGTGTGACTTCAGCCTTGGGCAACCCTCCCAACCGGCCGCCTCCAGCCGCCTTACTTGCATGTCAACTACACGGCCGCGCATCAGAGAATGCATGTAGGCTGACCGAGGCCTCTTATGCAGGCAACCAGATGTAGGGTTTATGACGAAATTACTTGTCCGAGAGCAATACATAGCCCTAAACCTAGTCGGCTTAAGGGTGCCGCTTTTATTATGGGCTTGGTGACTTCGTGTCCGAGAGAAATTACTTGTCCGAGAGCAATACATAGCCCTAAACCATCCGGCGGCCTGCCGAATTCCGACTTGTGCGTCAGCTATCCGGACGCGTATCAGAGTATACATGCAGGCTACCCGAGGTTTGGCTTATATAGGCGGCTGGACCTAGGGTTTACAACGAAATTGTGTGTCTAAAATAACAGTACATAGTTCTAGACCTAGTCAGCTTAAATCTACTGTCTTTATTATGGGATCGATGACTTCGTAGGCCTAAGTTTTGGGCAAGCCTTCCTGCCGTCCGCCTTTCGCCTCCTATCTTGTGTGTCAGCTACCTAGGCTACATGGCAGAGTGTGTTTGTACGCTACCTGATGCCCGACTCACAAAGGAACGGACGAAGAAGAAGGTGGGACGTGGTCTGGGACCCAAGGGCTACCTGTAGCGGGGGAAGAAGGAATGTTACGGCATCACATATAGCGCATGTCACAGTGTTTCCCAGAATTACGTCGCTAGATAAACCACGTTTTGATAAGAAGCACAGGCCAGCCGTTCTACATGCATCGCCCGACCGATATACCGGAGAACACATTTACACAAAGACCGTGTCCATGCTCCTTGAACCAGAAGATAATCATCCCATTTCGTAGGATCTGGGCATCCTTGACAACAACTGCATAATTCATACTGATGATCGCACGCCCGCCATGCTCGCTTGTACATATCTTACAGGGCTCTACCACCTTCCGTGGCTCTACGGCCGCTCCGGGCCGGTATTTTTTCGGCATGCACCTTGTTACATACCGCTCATCCTTGCTCGCCAGCACGGTGGCATGTGAGGCCTCCAAGTCTGACATCACATTGGCCAATCTTCTGCATTTTTCCTGTAGATGTTTTAGGTGCTCCGAGCACTCAAACAAACCCTGAATGCATTCTTCCTGTAGACATACAGGGTATAAATCACACGCAAAAAATTAACAAATAAAAACACAACATCCCGTGTACCAAGACAAACACCCCGTAAGACGACTAAAAAAGAAGACTGGGGTGCAGATTCACCTCTAGCTGACGCTGCAGCGCTTGATATCTAGTTCCCAGCCGAGTCGAACAGGTCTTGCCGTCCTCAGCCAACTCCTTGTCCGTTTCTGCAGCGTTCTTTACCACGTTGTCAATGGTGATATCGCACTGTGACGATTGGTCTCTTGTAGAGGCCTCCCGTACTCCCAGCTTAAACCCAGAATGCTTCAGCCTACAGAAAACAGACAGACAAAATATCGATGACGTGTGAACCGCGAGGAAATGGTAAGGACTGGCAACGATTGACATTACCTCTTTAAAGGATAAGAATATATAAAGGAGAGGCCTCCCGTACTCCCAGCTTAAACCCAGAATGCTTCAGCCTACAGAAAACAGACAGACAAAATATCGATGACGTGTGAACCGCGAGGAAATGGTAAGGACTGGCAACGATTGACATTACCTCTTTAAAGGATAAGAATATATAAAGGAGAAGGACCTAACAATTAGAATATATAAAAGTTCAAGCTGTTTTTTTGTAAAAAAAACACACTGTCACGTCAGCAACTTGACGCCCACCATGACGGAATGACCAAAAATTGACTACTCCACAACTTCGTGACCTCATTTTGAGGTTTTTCAACTTGGTGACCAATCCTTACTTTTCGCGCAACTTCGTGACCTCTGATGACTTTCATGCCCGGAGAAGGACCTAACAATTAGAATATATAAAAGTTCAAGGTGTTTTTTGTAAAAAAAACACTGCCACGTCAGCAACTTGACGCCCACCGTGACGGAATGACCAAAAATTGACTACTCCACAACTTCGTGACCTCGTTTTGAGGTTTTTCAACTTGGTGACCAATCCTTACTTTTCGCGCAACTTCGTGACCTCTGGTGCCTTTCACTCTTCTTTTTACCGTCACTAGCTGGCGAGTCCCGTGACCCTGCACCCTGAGGATTCATGTTTGCGGGCCGCTTCAACTTGGTGACCAATCCTTACTTTTCGCGTAACTTCGTGACCTCTGACGCCTTTCACTCTTCTTTTTACCGTCACTAGCTGGCGAGTCCCGTGACCCTGCACCCTGAGGATTCATGTTTGCGGGCCGCTGTGTGTTATAGCTATCCAGTGCTAACTTGCTGTCTCCGAGCGCCAACGGCTGCAATAGAAGGCAGACACGCATCTCGTTAGTTGCAACCCGCTATTCTCACATATCTCGGATGCTAAGCTAACATCATCAAATTTAGAGTCATGACTCTGTAAGCAGGAGACTACACACACGGAGTGAGTAGCACATGCTAACAGTATATTCGCACAATATACGCGGACACCGGCGTAACGCCTAAACCCATCTCGACATTCAGCAGAGAACAGCGTCGACGCCACCGAGATCCATGGACGCCAAAAATCTGGTATACCTCTGAATTACGCGGAACCTCGGTGACGCAGTTGCAACAGCTCCCTCGTTTATCAAGGATTGAACCCAAACGGGAAATTTACGAGAAACAAGATTATGGCGCTAAAAGGAGGTGCTAGTCGAACTCTTAACAGAATCAACAACCGAAACTACTAGGAACCACTCCCCGCGCTGACGGAAGCTGAAAGTAACAGTGCCGCATATAACCAATAACCAAAGAAACCTGAAACGAGCCTTATACGCAGGTAAGCTTCAATTAGAGCCCGGAAGCTGGCTAAAACAAATATGCTACTTGGAGATATACCATGAGTCCCTAAGGTGCTCTAATTCAAGTCTCCGAGAAAAGAACCGGAAAACGACAGAACCACGCCACGTAATAGATGGGACGCAATGATTACCTGCTCACCCTGCGCTGGAGCAGGAGCGGCGTCGCCTCTGTCTGGCCACCCTGACAGGGAGCCGTTGAGCTGCTACTCTTCCAGGTAGCTTGGACCAGCGAAGGGCAGAGACCGTGAAACCAAGCTTGCCTCGCCGTGCCCTCCCTCTCTCCCTTCTTTCGCCGATGCGCTTGAATGTGTTCCGTCCGCCACATGAATACCCGCCGCCGTCAGTGGTGTGACGGAGGAAACGGCTATGCAAGTCGTCGCATCCAAGCCGGTGCCCGTCGCTGTGGCGTCCGGAGCTGGTACCCACTCCTCCATCGATGCTACACGCAGCTTCTCAACCGAGGCCATCAGCGAGGCACGCATGTATGTCCTCGCGACGGAAGAAACGCCGCCGATTGAATACTCAGGGGAAAGAAGACGAACGGAAGAGCGATAGGTGGTTTGTTTTTCACCAGATGGATAAAGTTGTGCCTAAGTGACCAGCGCCGAGATTATAGCGCAGCGGTGTGAACGCCACACAATCAGTGCCACGCGTTCTCCTTGCTAGCGGCAATTTCGTACCCACTCAACGACGTACTTCGCCGTCTGGCCACGTCGCCTCGGTAATTGCGCAGAGTCAACAAACCTCATCATGATCTAGGCTATCTAGCCTGGATTGAACTACCATGGTCTGCTTACGCCGTGGGCACGCTGTGTAGTGGCTCACGCAGTCAATACGATGGGACAATTCAGCTATGATTCTCTCGGCAGGAAATCGTCGACTACACTCTAAAACGACGCAACCTACACCAACAGAACGACACATCGGATACCCCTATATGAAAACGGCACGAGTTAGGCGACAGAGAATCACGCTTTCCGCGTGAGAAAACCTGCCCCGCCAGGCAAGCTGGCACGCGTCCCGCCTTCATAGGCAACGGTCGTGAATTATTAACCGTTGCCGATATGTTGGTAACGGAGTTTCTTTCGACTCCGTGTGCGATATGTTCTTCAATGGCATCGGACATTTGTATACAACCGTTGGCGAGGTTGCGTATATAAAATTCTTTTTTTAGCACTATCTTGGATATTATAAAAGACTGTCGATTCGCCCTTGTTCCTCTGATCCAGCTTGTTTTTACTCCGCACTCGTGTCCTTCATGGCCAATAGCATGAGCTCGTCAGGGAGATCGAATGCGTCCTCCTCCTGCTTCGTTGGGGCTGGGTCAGATCTGCCGCTTGTGAAGTGCGTTTGCTGCCGCTGTTGGAACGCGATTTGTCGAGTGTCGCGTTCGGATCTGAACCCAGGCCGGATCTACTTCAAGTGTCCAAATCACAGGGTTAGTTCGACGCTTCGACCAGTTTTGATTGATTATATTCTATGTGTGATGCTGATTTGACTCTGGATTCGATTTACCATTTGGCAGGGGAGGGGCGAAGAGTATTCTGGGAGCTGTGATTATTTTTTTTGGATTGAAGATTATGTTGAGATGCTGCTTGCTAATGGCGTCGAAGTGGAAACTGCAGAGCTGAAAAATGTAGCCTTGATAGTCAAGAAGGCGAACATGGAGATGAAGCCGCACACTGCAGCAGCTCTAGCTGGTTTGGCATGGAGCCCAACAAACACTTCGACAAAATCTGACCATGTTGTTGTTGTGCACAAGGAGCGGCATAAAGGAACAGAAATAGCTAAGTTAAATGTTCTTGTGAGCATTGCTAGAATGATTTTGTGTGTTTGTGTGCTGCTGTTAGGTGTGAACTTGTATGCAGCAATGAATATCAGTAGAATGTATTAGGTTCGTATGCAGCTATGCAAATCAGTACAATGTATAATGTTCGTATGCACTTTGAAAATCAGTAGAATGTATTAGGTTCGTATGCAGTTATGCAAAAAAGTACAATGTATTAGGTGCGTATGCACTTTGAAAATCAGTAGAATGTATTAGGTTCATATGCAGCTCCGAAAATCAATAGCACATAGTAGTTGTGAACTTGTATCCAATGGAAAATGTTACATAAAATGTCCGTTGCCAATTGGGCACTTATAAATGTACTGCCGACAGAGCAAGTCATCAGTCTCATTCTCACTCCCTCACTGTCTATCTTTCAACCCTAGCCGCCGCACACTGTAGCTTTTTGCTCTCCTCACTCTCTCATGGCTTCCTCTGCCGGCGCTTCTAGATCCCGCCATCGCAGCCGCGGCTCCCGCGGCCACACCGATCTAGCTGCATCCTTTCGTGATGAGGCAGATCTGGAGGCGGCTGTGATGCCGCAGGTGTGGGAGCGCGTCAGGCTGATCACCTGCGGTGATGCCCCGCGTCCTCTGGGCCACGCGGAGCTGAAACAGATCATTTGTCGGGTGGTGATGCAGCAGTTGTGGCGGATCCGCCGTCAACGGAGGCCGATCTGGAGGAGGTGGAGGATCTGTAGGTGGTGTCTGATCTGGAGAAGGAGGAGGAGGTGGATGTCGATGAAGGAGAAGGAGAAGGAGGTGATTGCGTCGAAGCGCGCTGGTAGCATCGCAGCGCATCGGGCAGAGGCCTGCACCTCCTCTCCCGCCGGGTGAAAGGTATAAATCTTTTTGTGACCGGCTGTGATGCCGATGAACTAGGTTCTACGTATGAGCATTTCATCACATAAACAAATTCCTAGTGCAAATTCACACATACATGTTCTGATAATTACAAACACTTATTGTTAAAGCACCAACTGTATAAACTAGTTAAACACCGACATCCAAAGTCTATTGAAATTCACCTAGGGCATTCTTGCACCTAGGGCAGAGCATTTCCTGCCATGTTGGATGTAGCCTGTCCTTCAAGGTTAGGATCGTGCGATACAACTCGTAGGTCACGTACCCATCTATTGCTGCGTAGTCGAGGTTAACTTTGTGCAGCGGCATCCACTCCCAAAAATTGTGCTGGTTGGATGGGAACTCCTTCTTCATGTTGGCGTATGATTTGTCGATGAGGTCTGCCGCTAGATCACCCATTCCGTCCCTCTCGTCTCCGCCCTTGATTTTGTATACGAGTTGGATGTCCACGTAGTACTCCGGTGGAATGTGGAAACCGGCAGAAGAAAGCACCTTACTGTCGTTGGTGATGTCCACGCTTGCGAAGGTGATATTCTTGCGTTCAAAGAATTTGCCCAACACTGGACAATTCTTCTTGAACTTGCACCAGTGGAACACGAGGACATGCTGGCGCATGGCGAGTTGCAGGACAGACATATGCCGACGATTACGGGTGTACTCGATGTCAAGGCCGATGAACCGATGCTTCTCCTCTGCTAGCCATTCCTCGTACTTGTCGAGGATCCGCTCCACGGTATGCTCCTCGTTCGTGTACACCACCTCCGGAACGGTGTCATGGGTACAGACGGTAGTTGTCTTTGTTGTTCTGTTGCGATCGTCCATGGCGGGTGGGGGATTGGGGTGGAACGAGGAAGAAGAGAAGGAAGGAATGCGAAGTGTCTGCCACCGAACAGAGCAGTTCCTGGATATTTGCTGTCGATCTTAGCAGTTTCGCGAAAATGGCAACCGAACAAAGCAGTTGCTGGAAAATAGCCACCGATTTTGTATCCAGATGTATTTTGTACATTTCGTGAATATTTTTTTTCTTTCACGCAGGAGTTTATTTCGGCAACACTACATAAAAGTATCAATGTATCATTCCGAGAACCAGAAACCTTAAGGCAAGGAAATTTCATGGATACTGGTCTTGGAGTGGGTACAGCGACGACCGAGAGCTCATAGAAGGTGAGCTCCAAGTCAAAGATGGAAGGCTGGCTTAATTAAGCCAACCTTCCATCTTGTTAGGTTAGTTGCTTATAGGTTTAGAGTTCATGATTGTAGTCAAAGTGTAATAGGTGATATTACATTATGCCAATGTGTGATAGATATGATTGTAGTCAAATTGTAAAAAAACGGTGATATTATTGTATACCAATGTAATGATGACATTTGTTCTATGTTATGAATTGAATAACGTTTTAGTGCATTGTGCAATCAGCCTTTCATGTATTATGGCATATAACTGAAATATGAGAAAAGCTCAGTGCAAATGGGTAGATGGAAAACTCCGTATCTGATGTAGGAAAACTAAAGCAACGGAGGTCTGCGCACAACCGTTGCCAAATGGAGACCTCATCGGAAACGGTTTTTTTTGCCTCCGTTACCGATGAAGGCCTTCACATCAGTCACGGAGTCGGGGACACGGACCCTTTTTCCGTTGCCGATGGGGTTTTTGGCTCGTTTCCGATGTGTCGTTCTGTACTAGTGATGCACTTGACTGCCATCGATGGCCAGATAAACGGTGGCGTTATTTTAGAAGGAACAATTTTACACAAACCCGCACCGGAAAAAAAATTCATCGATGCAGCAGCCAACCGACTATACCTGCAACAGAGAGCACGGAACGACCTCTCTAGCAAATAAAAAAATTCCAACGACAATGAAGGAGCCACAACAACGAATGCACACGTATTTTAAGCAACGCGTGCTACAGACATTCACTCCTTATCTGGTCAGACCCACGCGACGTGGCTCACGACACATATCAGAGCAGTCTCAGGTAAGGATACGCTAGTAATGACAACTACAATACATATATATTTCGCGGACAAGGCCACGATATTACTCACTATATGAAAGACGAACAAAATCTCAGCCCCTCAGCGACCGTGTCACTGTATCTTAGCTACAGTGTTACTATTCAATGAACAGTGTTCTACAGCTCTTCGATCCGCGCCGTCCGCTGTCGATCCGACGGCCCACAAAACACTCCTGCCACGGTTTTGCAAGAAACCCCCTCGGTACCCAAAATTAGCTCCGCAGTCTAAATTTTAGCGCTGTGAAGGACCTAAACATAATTACAGGAAACTACGGGGACCCGTCGTAAAACTGCCCACACTTACTCCCTCTCTCCTCCCCTCTCTCCCGCGTGGCCGACGTCGCCGCCGGTGCCGTCGCGCGCCCTCGCCGCTACGGTCCTCCATGTTCAAATCGACGCAAACGCCCTGCTTCGCCGTCGCCTCCCCTCCATCCTCACCTAGCGCCGCCTTCCGGGAAGCCAGGTCCGCGCCGCAATCGTCGACGCTGCGCTCGGCGGCCGCGGCCGCGTCCAGACGCCGGCGGCGGCGCTCCGGCGACCAAGAAGTGGCGGCGCCACCACTCCTGCGTAGCCCACGTCGAGCTGCGTCCAGCGCGCCCAGCCGCGCGTGCTGGGTCGCCGTGGTTCGACGTCGGCGTCGCCGTCGCTGCCGCAGCACCGCGGGAGCTCCGCCCACGGTGACGTCAGCGTGACGTCACGGTGGGCCTGGGCTGGCCAGTTGGGCCGGATGCTGGGCTGGGCTGGCTACTCTGCGGTTGCCTCGGCCCGCTTTATTTTTTTCCCTCCCTGTTTTGTTTTCCTATTTTCAAAACTTTCAGAACTTTTAAAATACGACTCCAAATAAATTCAAACCAAACAAATTGTAAAAACTCAAAATAACCATTTCAAATTATTTGGAACCTTATCTAAATTATTACAAATCTTGCAAATTTGAAAAAAACACTCGATCCAATCCAACTTCAAAATAATTACAATAAGACAACATAATATACTTTGTAACCTTTTCCCAACTATTGCAAATCTTTAAAAAAAAATCAAAAGGTTCAATCCAAATACTTTGTGACTTTTCCTCAATTATTTCAAAATTTGTAGATTTCAAAAAATACTCACATCAGTCCAACTTCAAAAACTTTCCAAAACGAAAAAAAAAAAAATCGGACAATTCAAAACAGATTCCATACATTGTTCAACGGTAATTTTGCAAAACCTACCAAATGTTGTGACACCAGTAACTTTGACTCCATCCACCAGAAAAAAATTTAAAGAATTTATCAACACAATCACACAAAAAAAAAGATGCCGACTATTTTTCGCATACATAACCTACTTTCAAATTTCAAAATTTAAAAATTTCAAAATCCTCCCAAATTCTTCAAGGGCGCGGCGTGACGACGCGCCGAAATTTAACTAGTATCTTTTATCACGGATCGGCAAAAGAGCATACGACGCAGCCTCCTATATTCTACATATCCCACCTGGATGGACTGGCCCTTTAGCGTTGTGCCCAAATGTATGCCTTCTTCCGCCTGTCTCCATCAGGTCCCAAAACATCGCCTCGCATTCCATATCTACGCGGCACCAATACAATCCTTACCATGCAAAACAGGTGCTGCATACATGATCCTTCCCCGCGTGCCTTTCTTAGACTGCAAAACTCCGCCTTAACTTTGTCAACTTGCCACTGGATATTCAGCACGACCTTCTCCTCGCCTCCCTTATACTTCATTTTAAACCAAGCGGATTTTCGTTTCCTTTTTGCTGCCTTCCGAATCAGGTCGGTTACTGACAAACAATATACGATTTGATCAGCAAATATAATAGACGTACGAATGCACAGAATACATATGAATAACCACCCTGGCTGGTGCTGTTGCATAGGGATATAGAGTGAATGAAACAGTTTCGAGTCCTAGCTTTTTCCACCGCATTGTGATGACATCTAACTGGAATACTCCTTCCTTCGCCCGTACAAGCACGATATCTCTGTCCTCGAACGTGCAGAGTATCTTTCCGGGATGTGTCCAGTGATACGGGTAGGACGTATCAAGGTCAAAGAGAGTAGCCAAATCAACATTCTTGTGAAGCATCCAAGCATGATCTCCCGTTGACGATCCTGTACTGCACCACGTCTGCAGGGTAAAATCTCTGACGACCACAAGGCCAACACCTCCATTACGCCCCTTAATGATGTGAAGATTGCGCTTGAATATATCACGTGTTTCCTCGGGGCATTGAACATGGTACAAAGCAGTCATCACGTTATTGAAGGCAATGATGTAGTTGGACTTCGTTGGCCAGTACAAAATATCCCCTACAAGAGTTGCCGGCCTGTTGTCGGTCACTGACATATTGGCAGTAGATGCAACCCAGTACTCCCAAGTTCCTAATTCTGATGAGTACCTCTTGACCTTGGCAAGGTTAGGATATCCACTCGTTGATATCCAGACGACCCAGAAATTGGCTGACTGACAACAATGTGTACTCGATCCACCATCGTTTCTTGAAGAGAGAACTGTGCCATTGAGGAGCTCATCACGACTATAGATGTATGGTTTCTCTATCAATGTCTCAGTCTTCCTGATTGGATCCCATATATTTAACGCCGTGGAACATATGTTTGACATAAACATCTATCTTCAGAGCTCGGAAGTGACAACGATTCCAAAATGTGTTGGTCAAGATCGTGCACCGTCATGAACCGTTTGTCCTCGAAGAAGTTGGTGAAGAAACCTAACAACGGAACTCCTCCACTGTGTGACAAGGTTAGCTCCCTGAAAGAACTGCTTCCCGTATATTGCCTAAATATTCTACAGGCGGCTGACATCATCAGTAACCAGTGTGGATATGGAGGAACCCTGACAAGAATCTGAGCGACTACATCGTCTGGCATTCCGGTGATGCTTGAACTGAAACTGGTAGGATTGAGTTAATGGCGCAATGTACCATCAGAATTATCTAACAGAAGTGTATTGTAAAAAGTATCTAAGCAAGACATTTTCTTCATACTTGTCTAAACAATACAAAGCATATCAAAATCTCTCACATTGCATCACCAGAACTACAAAAAAAATAAGCAGAATGTACTAATAAATTACGCAATCAGCACAGAGCATCGGACGAAGCACCTAAAAACTGAGTGCGTCGTAAAATATCTAAAATTAATAAAACAAGCCGTCATCTAACTTGTTTGAACAGCATAGCACGTAATGAAAAAAACAACCACACAACACTTATTGTGTCATCAAAATTAGCAAAACATCGAGATTCAACATCGAATCACGTAAACAACAGACCGCATCAGCAAAAGTAAACAATGGAGGAAGTCATCACATAAGTCGTCTAAGCCGCATCATGCAACATCAAAATCACCTTTTACAGCACAGACGGCATAGCCGAAACCAACTGATCAAGGAAAACAATCACGTAACCTCGTTGCACTCGGAAAAGGCTGGGTAGAACTTACGAAGAGGTCGATGAGTCGAGCAGGTGGTGCGGCCGCCGCCAACGAATGACAAGGCTTGTCCGCAGCCGTAACCTCATCCATTGACAATCTCTCCGCAGCCGCAACCTCATCCATTGATGATCTCTCCGCAGCCGTGGGCACATCATCCATCGAAGACGCTGTGTCCTGGCGGCAGTGCTTGATTACGCGAAGGAAGCCTCCTGGCAACAAAATGGACGACAAACCGTGAACATACCATTAAAAGTCGCCTCAACAAATCAAAAGTGAAATCAGTAGTGCAAAAAAAGCTGGAAAGATGAGCACCAAAACGCCAGCAATGAAAAAGCACATGCAAGCGCACTTAAAATCAAAATTAACCAACCAAGAACGACCCACAATTCGCAGGAACTCGGCCGTGCCAATACCAAGAAGTATCCGGCAAGAAGACCGTAACATTTCTACGACTGCAATTAAGAACAAATGGATCCATAAACGTCAGCGAGAACACTTCCAGCGTCACGCCAATGCAGTGCTATCTTTCGCCCTATATTTGAGCTCTTGCTACGGTATGAACAGAAAAGGCGTGAATCGATCGAAACAGCAGAGGGAAATCAATCACGCCAGCGCAGAAAACGACAATAGTAGAGCACAAAGCTACACAGGCGCACTCACCCGGTGGCTCATCTCCATTCCGGCCAGCCTGGAGCTCGTGCTTCCGCGCTGTCGCTCCAGCAATGCGCCACTGAAAATGATCTGAGGAGACTATTCCAGGTAGCCTTCTAAGGTAAGGTGTATATATATGTAGACAAGACAAGCAGCGGCGTATATTCCGGCCTCTTACAGATTCGTAAAAGAGCGATGATGTAAGATGGCCTGGGGAAAAATAAACGCGACGGCAGGCCTGCGTGGTCCACACGTGCCCACACGTGGCAAGCACATGATTGCAGTGGCAACCAGGCGAGCCGCTGTTAGTCGGTAGTCGGACACGCCACCGGCCCTGCCAGAGTCTTACACTTATGTGCCTGGCCGTCCGAAAGTGCCGCTCTCGGTAACCTAACCACTGGAAGGGGCAAGACTGGCCCACATGCGAGGGATAAGATATCACATATGACGCTGCGCCACAGAGTACACAGCATCCTCCAACGCTCCTGAATGTCACGCCGACTCTAAATATTTAACCGCCATTCCAGCATCAGAATCCATAAAAATAATACCACTATCAATTTGAATGGCGTAGCAAATCAGTGAACGAGAACAAGATTAACGTGGTCGAACCACACATGGAAAGTCTAAGCTATATCTGAGTAGGCTACATGGATAGCTAAGAAGGCTAACGTCCACTCTTGGAACTCCAAACAGGCGTTCGTAGCCGGAAACGTCTCCCGATCTGGTCGGCCCATACAGAAACACGCCTCACCTCCGGATCCCCGCCTAGGAGGGTCTCCGTACTCGATCTCGACTCCTGCCTCCCCTGCCCAGGCCGTCACCACATCTCGGGTCCAACCACGCTAACGCCGCCCTGACTGACTTGCGACTCTAGTTGTCGATATTGCCTGGTATCCTTGCTCAAGAAAGCTCACGCCGCTCTAACCGAGTAACAACTATAGCTTGCGACGTGCATTAGTGACTATGTAAGCAACAATGGCGTAGCTTACCTGGTATCATGTATGCTCCGGGGCGCAGCGTCATACATGGTATCCTACCCCTTACACGACTATAGCGTGTCCTTACCACGCCTGGTGCTTGTAACATACAGGCACATAGTTTACGAAAGGCGGTAAATGACACTGCTACCGTATAGGGCGCAGTAAACACATATCTCCCTTGCACAACAACAACGTGTATCTTCACGTCTAGCCACTGGGACGCGTAGACGAAGGAGCATGGCAGCTCAGTCTCAAGAAGAGGGCAAAACAACACAAGAAAAAATACGTGTCGCATCAGGAAGGACCGGGTGTAGCCAGTGGCGGACCTAGAACTTTTTTTGAGAGGGGGCACACTATGTGAGTGGGGGCATTTCTTCTATAAGTTTAAATATTTTGTATAATTTTCTTATAAAAAATGAACAGATTCTATTGGATTTTCAAATTTTGAGTGGGGGCCTTGGCCCCCACTAGCTTGCACTTGGGTCCGCCCCTGGGTGTAGCAAAGAAGAACGCCTTAGCTCACGATCCCTCAAACCATTCGTTGACGACAAGCCTTCTTGCTCACACCTATCGCCTCGATTTTGGAACCATGATAAACAGGTGAAAACGGGGTATCCAAGACGGTTGATGACCCCCAATAAACCCCCAATGCACGCTCCTTCTAGCCCCTTTCTTCTCCACCTCGTGAGGACCAGCCATGTCGCCTCCACCGATCTCATACCCTGCTCCAAATAAGAAGAACATCACAGAAGGACCCGAGCATGTCCTAGCAGCCCGGTATTCGTTCCATCGTCTGTTTTCAATTTCGTTACAACTTTCCCTTTCAATACATACAACCGTCTAAAATTCAAAAAAAAAGGTACATGGAGCCATCTCGACTCATCTATGCTTCTTCGGATGTAAATCTACATGACTGATGGTTCCAATGTCGGCGGCTCTGGATCCATCTCGGCAGAGGAGCTTATCATCCAGTGTCTCGAATCTCATAACACAGCCCGGACCGACCAAATAGTCAAGACCCTCCAGCAAGCCGTTGCATACCTTGAGTCATCAAATGAGGCTCACGCCGATGCGGAGGCAGTACATAGGAGGTCCGAACAGTACATGAGAGTCCTAGATAAGAACCAAGCACGCAACATAGACCTGATTAAGCAAATCATGCAACTCGAAAACCAGATCCGCCTACAAGACCAGCAAACCGATCCCATCTGCAAGGAGATCGAAGTGGAGACCAAAGCAGGAAGGAAGCGCCCAGCAGAGACATCGCGTTAAGTCTAGCTAGTACTACGAACCGGGTTGCTCCTGCGCGAGCGTGCGCTAACTTGACACTTGTCCATATGCACCATCTCTTACTCTTTTCCATCAGCCTAGATAAGTGTACGTGTGTACGCATGTAGGCAGCACAAGTGTAACCGTACAAGTTGCTAAATGGCTACCCCAAACACTAGACATCATCGCACCTGTATTAGAATTTCCTAAATCTAGATATACGCCGCAGAAACTAAATCAGAGACTGCCATGATTATTCCACCGGGTGTATCAATAGTAGCACAACAAATATTACAGTCCTATTAAAATTACATAAAGTTCAGATCAATATTACACATTCCAGCTCCTCCAGTTCAACGCTTCTGCGAAGGGATCAGCCAGCGAGAAATCGTGTACAAGATGAACGTAGTTCATCAGGCTCGTACCTATATCTTTAAAGCGAAATTCAGCCTGTGCAGAAGCCCTACGCTGTAAATGCAAATTCCTTCGCTCACGAACAAGCCACTGGTCACCCCGGTCCTCATCGATGTTAATCCTCATTAGCTTCAGCGCACTTGCGTTCAGAACAATGAACCTAGCGAATCTAGCCTCACGCGGGATAACTCGGTAGTCATTCAGAGTAATTTCCCTGAGATGGCGATCAAGGGATGCAATCGGATTATTCCTGTCGTATTGTAGCCTGTTTTTCGGCGTCGGCCCCCTCGATGCCTATGAAACAAGGAAACAAGCTAAATTTAATAGCCACTTAAAAAAAAAGAGCAGCTGAGCAAGAGAAAATGAACCAAGGTCGAGTCATATCTACGTTAAGCATACTTCGCGAAGGGCAAATTGACAATGTAAACCCAGACAATACACTAAAGATAGGAGAATCACAAGAAAAGATAAAACTCAGTAGAGCGGCATGTCCAAATGAATCCTATTTCAGAGTATAAAAAGGAAAACGACGCCTAAATGCTAGTAAGAAAACAGGAACTTTCGATCCCTAAGACGAAACACAGTCGTCAGATGGCTGATAGACAATGCCGTTAGCTATAGCCCATGCAAACTTTCTTTTCGTGCGAATGCAAATCGGAGGTTTGTTTCCCCCGTGAAAACTATACTATAATTTTATCGGAATAAAAACATTACTTTAGATGCCTGTGCTATTCCTCCGAACCAAAAAAAGAAAATTCACCTCAATGTATAACTTCTCTGTGCACGGGAAGCAAACAAGGAAGCCGACGGCTGCATCTAGGCTAGGGCCAATAGAGAGCACCAGTACCTTGACCGTACGCAGAGCCATAGTCAGCCTATTGGGAATCATCTTATGCACCACACCGAACATGCACCAACAGGGTTAGCGTAAATGCAAGCGGCAAACCGGCAGAACAACAAGGGCATCAAGTACACGTCGAGAAAGCTATTCTACCTGAAATGTTATAGATCCAATAACAAGCTTCGAGCTACACTGACTCGAGTAGCCCAACAATGTCAATCTTGGCGCATTAATGACCCTGGTCAATGTCCAACCGTCTGGACTAAACACACTCAATCTCTCAAGCAAAGGCGCTTCCTCGACGATCAGGTCACAAAGCTGGAAACCCGCCCTGGCGCAACTCCAGCAAGACAGGCTAATCGATCGTAGAGTCGCTGATACAATGCGGAGGTAACCGTCCAATCCATGGAGACCATCGATCTGTAGACTCTCCAGTGCAGTGCAGCCACAGAGCAGGCGCTCAATGGAGCTGCTCGATGAGCCAACGCCATAGAGGACGAGGTGCTTCAGAAGAGGGAAAACAAGCGCGGACTCAACCTCTATCGGGGGACGGAGCACTGAGCAAACCTGGCACGGTGCAGCGTGGGCAAGAGGCGGAGCACTGAAACCGGCAAGTCGAACAACGGTGGTCCACTTTCATAATGGAGCTCGTCGAGGCAACTTAGGGCAGAGGATTGGAACCATTCGTTGATCTTGGCACCGACAGCATAGCAGTTGAAACGGAAGCTTCGGATGGAAAGGCACGTGACCGGCCCATCATGCGCGGCGAGGATCTGCGAGACGGCGACGAGGTGGTCGCGATCCAGGCGGCATATACGATCATCGGCGACAAGGTCGAGGGGAACAGAGCGCCATAGGGGTCTCCACCACTTGGAGAGGACAGTGGTTCGCACGCCATATTTGACCGGCAGGAAGGAGATGACGACGCACAACATCTCGTCGGGAAGGAGGTCGAAGAAGTCAGGATCCACCTCGACCCGCACGCGCTTGTTCAACGGCTCCTCCTCCATCGCAGCCGGCGGCGCGAGAGGGAACCAGCTCAGCAGGGCGAATTCTTGCGCGCGCGGCAGCATGGCCTTCTGGACGTGCATCAGCGGCGTCATCTCGGCGTTGGAGCAAATCATGATGAATCGGTCGAGGCTCCCCGTGTGCTCTCGCGCCTCATCCTCCATTGCGACCAACGGCGAGAAAGCAGAACCCGAAGCTTCCTCGACGGCAGAGTTTTCTGGGCGCGAGGCACGCGTTGAGGCCGATAGGCCAGAAAGGCAGTGGTGCTGGCTAGGCCTGTAGGGCGGAGGTAGAAGCTGCAGTAAAAACAGGTCACGGGTACGAAGAAATAGGTGAAGCACAATGGGCCTCGCCGATGCTTACTCCCTGGGAGAGCCGGGACCCATCACCGCGTGTCCTGGGTGCCCTACAAGCAGACGTCTAGGTTGTGTATAACAGGATGAAGTACGCCGCCATCCATAGTAAAAGAGTTCATCCCGTCGGGAACTATCCCATCTAGCTCGCACCTCATACTGAAAACTCTCCATCGTAGCCTCATTAACCCTCTCCCGTTCGCACGCAACGCCCTCGACAATGTTCTCTACATGTTCAACAAGGTGACCCGGTGTTCAGTTTTACAGAACTGTGACCCCCCGACAGAGGACCAGGTCAACAGACTTTCACGGCACGCGTCCAAGCAGATAGGCCAAAGAGACGGTGGTACCGACTGGGACTGCAAGGCAGAGTAAGAGGTACGGTGGAAATAGGTCGCGAGCGCGAAAAAAACAAGCAAAGCACGATAGGACTCGCCTTTGCTCACTGCCCGAAGAGCCGAGCCCCACCACCCCGTGTTCCGGGTGTCGTATAATTAGACGCCTGAACTGTCTATAGCAGAAGGAAGTACGCTACTATACTCAATAAAACAGTTCATCCAGTCCATACCCGCGTAACCTGCACCTTGTACTGAAGACTCCCTGTCACAGCCTCATTGATCCTCTCCCGCTCGCACACAACGCCTTCGAGAGCATTCTCTCCATGTTTACCTAGATTTACCTAGGTGACCCGGTGACATGGGTGTACATCTCGGTACCCTACCATGAGGGTACCTGGTGCACGTGACGACTGAGGCCGAATATCGAAGAGTCTATTCGAAGCCCAATGACAAAGGCCTAAGAAGATGGAGTACCCTCCAAGATTAGACATAGACATAGTCGGTTTAGAACTTTCCATATGTGTAAACTAGGTCGGTTAAAGAACTCCCGAGACCCAGCCTATTTAAAGGCTGGGAGGGGCGCCGATCTAGGACCAAGCCATACTCGAACCACCAAAGCTCTTGCGAGATCGACATCTCGCCGGAGCCTCCCTGTAACCTCATAATCTCCTCGATCAATAACAGACAAGCAGGAAGTAGGGTCTTTACCTCCACCCGAGGGGCTTGAACCTGGGTAAATCTTTGCCTCTGCTTGTCAGCCGACGAAACTACCAACACTACCACGTTCCTCCCCATAATCTCAACCCTAGGTCCTTAACCATGGGATTTGGTGAGGATACCCCTCGTCAATTGGTGCCGTCTGTGGGAAAGAATAGTGCTGGACTCGCGGTTTCTTCGGCTCCATCGGAAGTCGGCGACTCGCCGATCGGATCTACAAACGGCAACTCGCCGGCTGCGTCAACAAACCAGAACTCGCCAACTCAGGCGGCACACGGAAACTCACCGGCTCACTCGACAAACGGCGACACGCCAGCTTCACCCGCAAAAATGCATTGGATCCTCTGATGGATTTCGAGCCGCACTCGCCAGAATTCCAGCAGGCCTTCTCCGATCTCGAGTCAGGTTTGGGTTTAACCGTTGGTTCGTTCAATTTTTTCGTCAACAAGCTTGGTGTGCAGGACTTGACGGATCCACGCCAACTCGCGACTTCCGCACCCGAGACTACATCGGCTGCGACACCTTCGACTGCGGATCCATCTGCGTCTATACCATCGTCAAATCTCCAAGCTTGTTCATCTGCAACAACCATGTCGACTCGAGAGATGAACGAATTCATCGACGAACTCCAAGGAGAGGAGGCCGAATCAGCGTACCCCACAAACGATCCCGAGCTTGATCTCCCACTCGAGGATACCTTCGACTACGGGATCTCCTTCAGCGACTTCGACGAGCCCGAAACTCATATCGACAGCCACGTCAACTCCGAGATCTGCACCAGCAACAACCTCGACTTCGAGATCCATAACGATTTCGACATCGAGATGAGCATAGGCGATGAAGACATCGACCGCGAAATCCGTCCAGACGGACCACCCGATGGGCATATCGACTCCGACATGAGCCTAGATGACGACGACGGGTCCATGGTGGGAGTTGAAGGCATACACACATACCCTCGGGTGATACCCCAGCAGGTCTATGTCGCCTTCGCCGCAGAATCATCTGAAGCTGCGGCCACCCGCAGGCCTACAGAATTCCCGTGCATGGTCACCATGCCGGACGGAGTTACAACTCTCACAATCACTGCTGAGATGGCAGCAAAAGCAGGCAAAGTCATTGAGGAGTGCACAATGATGCCTATAGACGCAACACGGGAGGAGATGTTAACCTTCCAGTACTTCACCTGGCAGGAAATGCTTCGACTGCAGCAGATCAGAGCAACACTCGAAGAACGTAAAAAGCAAGCTAGCTTGTCGAGTGCGCGCAGAAGGCAGCTCTCCCTGAGCTCTACCGGGCAAGCAGACACAAGACCCAGATCAAGGTTGTCACACCTCTCGCTGGAGGAGAGGGCGGCACTCACCCGTAATATGGGCAACTCTTTCATGACATACGACGCGGAAGGAGTTCCAGTACCCAAAACTGCCGCGGGTGCTCTCTTCACCGCCGCAGCATAACTCGAGGCTATCAAGCCTCCAGCTGATGACCCCAACGCAAAATTGCATCGCCAACAAATCAAATCACTCGCCTTAGCAGCAAAGGCTATACGCCAAATTCCAACATCTCCAGGAGGGAGTCGAAATCGTGCCATAGTTGACACACGTCGTGAAGAGCATAATCGCAGTGGTCGCCGCCACCACTCGAAGGAAAGAAGCAGCTCGCGTAGGCGCAGGTCCAGGAGCAGATCACGCAGATCTTATAGCTGCGACTCATACTCTGATCCGGAGCCTCAGTCACATGGGGCCTCATGCTTCACTCGACAAGTCCGCGAGACGCGGATGCCCAAAGGGTTCAAACTCACATCCGAACAACCCAAGTACACGGGTAGACAGAACCTTCCGGGTGGCTAGAAGACTACAGGCTGGCTGTTGCGTGCCAGCATGGCACGAACACCACAGCCATGCAATACATACGACTCATGCTCGAAGGCACAGCCCGTGACTGGCTCAAGGCCCTACCTTCATCAAAATACAACTCGTGGGATCACTTCCGCGATGACTTCATCAAAAACTTGAGCCTCTATGTGAGCGCCCAAAAACATTTGAGGAGCTCCAAGCTTGTGTTCAACGGTCAGACGAAACGTTGAGGTCATACATCAGACGATGGACGAGATACGTAACTCAGTTGGAGTAGTTTCAGAAGATATGGCCATGGTTGCTTTTGTCATGGGCCTCGCCAGGCGAGACTTCAAAGAAGCACTTGGCCGCCAAAAGCCAAAATCTGTAGCTCACCTCTTGCCGATTACGACTGAGTGGGCAGATGGAGAAGATATGGCACGCACCACACGCGGGTCCTCACCCCGTGACAAGCATGAGAATATCAGTCGAAGCCACAGAGACTCATACAGAGATGACCGCAGGCGCAAACGTTCAAAACGTCACTACGACGACGACAGACCCGAGTTCATGGCGGCTGGGTTCTCCACACCCCGCAACGACCAAGACAGAAGCGACCGACGATCAGAAGATCGACGGGACACTCGAGACGATCGACGGGACAGTCGAGATGATCGCCGAGACAGTCGAGATCGCGGCCAACGCAGTGATAGCTACAAGAGGAAGGACTGGCGCAAGTCAAGATCCGGGGCACAATCCGAGCGATCATTCGAAGAGAAGATGGATGCTGATTGCAGATTACACTGTACA
Source organism: Poa pratensis (assembly GCA_947311845.1). NCBI lineage: Eukaryota > Viridiplantae > Streptophyta > Magnoliopsida > Poales > Poaceae > Poa > Poa pratensis. The sequence continues at coordinate 33,522,936 of CAMZMU010000060.1, read as the reverse complement.
AAGGAGAGGACGGAAAACTACGCTCCAATCACTCGATGAGAAACTGCAGGGAATTCGAACAAATGGCGTCTGATTACATAAATCTCAGAAAGGCAACAGCCGCACATGCGCACCGCGCCCGTGCCTCAGCCAAACAATGTGCCAGTTCTCATGGCACCACCTCCACCACCACAGCCTCATGCAGGCGGAAACATCGCGGGTGCCATACAACCTGTACCTCGGGTGGACGAACCTCAGTACCCTCCACCCCAAGGGCAGATGTACATGATACAGAAAGGTCGCCCTTCCAACAGGGAGCAAAAACTTCGCACTCGACAAGTAAACATGGCGTCATGTCACCTCCTGCTGTAACTGAATTCTTGAAGGGTTCTGAAACCGCAATAAGTTTCAGCAGAGAGGACCACCCTCCATCGGTTGTTCGCCAGGGCACTCTGCTCTGGTACTCGATGCACAAATTGGAGGCTACGCCATGTCCAAGGTATTCATGGATGGTGGCAGCGGCATAAACATAATCTTCGCAGATACGCTCCGCAAAATGAACAGGTCAGTCGAAAACCTGCCAAATCCTCAAATACCTTCACGGTATCGTCCCAGGCAAAGCAATAAGCCCAGAAGGCACCATACAACTCGACGTAACGTTCGGGGACAAAACCACTTCAGGACAGAGTCGATTGAGTTCGAAGTGGTCGACTGGAAGTCACAATACCATGCTATACTTGGACGCCCGACGTTCGCTCGATTCATGGCGGTGCCACACTACGCATACCTCCAGCTAAAGATGCCTGGACCAAAAGGAGTAATCACAGTCAAGGGAAACTTTCAAAAGTCTGACTCTTGCGACGAGAATTCAGCAAAATCTCTGAGATGTTTGGCATGGAAGCAACTCGCTGATCTAGCGGTCTCCAACGACGAACACTTATGCCGAGCACAAAAAGATGGCAGTCGACAGAGCATTCAACGCCACCAATGACACAAGGTCGCATCAAGTGCACCCGACTGACCCGACCAAGACAGTCAATGTCTCGTCGAGTCTGCCTATCGCATAGGAAAGCGCGCTCGTCGAATTCCTCCGTGAGAACTGGGATATATTTGCGTGGTGTCCAGCCGACATGCCAGGTATTCCCAGGGAATTCGCCGAGCACTCTCTACAATTATTTCCAGATGCTAAACCAGTCAAGCAAACAATGCGCCGTATATCCGGCCCAAAAGAATCGCAGTCGAAGCCGAAGTCGACAGACTACTCGCAGCAGGTTTCATCAGAGAAATCAAGAAGTCACAATGGGTGGCCAACCCCGTACTCGTGGAGAAGAAGAACACAGATATCCTTCGGATGTGTAGATTTCACGACACTCAATAAGTGTGTCCAAAGGATCACTTTCCACTACCTCGAATCGACCAGATCGTCGACTCCACCGCCGGGTGCGCTCGCTTGTCCTTCCTGGATGCTTACTCGGGTTACCATCAGATAAGGATGAAGGAAGAGGATGAAGAGAAAACGGCGTTCATAACCCCACTCGGGGTCTACTGCTACACCACAATGCCTTTCGGGCTCAAGAACGCAGGCGCAACCTACCAGCGCATGATGCAAGACTGCCTCAAGAAGCAAATTGGGCGAAACGTCCAGGTCTATGTAGACGACATAGTCATTACAACAAGGGAGGAAAGAACACTACTCGATGATTTGCGAGAAACGTTCGCAAACCTCAAACGCTTCCACATCAAGCTCAACCCGAAGAAGTGCACGTTCGGCGTGCCAGCCGGACAACTCCTCGGGTACCTCGTCTCAGCACGAGGAATCGAAGCAGACCCGGAGAAAATACAGGCCATCTTGACGATGCAAAGGCCTTCAAAGCTCCACGACGTGCAGAAGTTGGCGGGTCGAGTAGCAGCACTCAGTCGATTCATCAGCAAGCTGGGTGAAAAAGCACTCCCGTTCTATCGACTGATGAAGAAGGCAGACAAATTCGAGTGGACGCCCGAAGCCGAAGCAGCCTTCACGGACCTCAAGCGAGTCCTCACAAGCCCTCCAATCCTCGTCGCACCAAGGGAACGCGAGCCACTATACCTATATGTCTCTGCAACTAACAGGGTGGTGAGCACGTACTGGTAGTCGAACGCAGGGAGGAGGGACACGCCCAAAGCATACAACGTCCAGTCTACTACTTGAGTGAAGTCCTCTCTATATCAAAACAGCGGTACCCGCACTATCAAAAGCTGGCTTACGCCGTGTTCATGTCTTCAAGGAAGCTGACGCATTACTTCTCCGAGCACCCGATCACTGTAATCAGCACCTCAGGGATCGGGACATCCTCACAAACCCCAACGCAACTGGGCGAGTCGCAAAATGGCTCATCGAGCTAGCACCAAGAGACATCAAGTATGATTACCCGAAGGCCATCAAAGCACAAGTCTTACCTGACTTCCACACCGAGTGGATCGAAGCTCAGCTACCAGGAGCACCAGATGTGTCCAACTCATGGACTATGTACTTTGACGGCTCAAAAAAACGAAGGCGCAGGCGCAGGTGTCATCCTCACATCTCCAAAAGGCGACAAGCTCCGCTACATCCTGCAAATGGGGTTCGAGTTCCCATCAAACAATGAAGCAGAATACGAGGCCCTGATCCACGGCATGAGGATGGCCAAAGCCCTCGGGTGCACTCGACTGATGATCTACGGTGACTCGAATCTTGTGGTGCAGCAAACAATGAAGGCCTGCGATGCAATCGCAGACAACATGATCGCCTATCGAGACCTGTATAACCTCATGGAGGGCAGCTTCGAAGGCTGCGAGTTGCGGCACATAGGACGTGAGAGCAACGAAGAAGCAGATAAGCTAGCCAATATTGGCGCGACTAAGGCACCAGTACCACCTGGTGTATTCTTCGAGCGCATCGAGCACAGATCCATCAAAAAGAAGCGAGCACCTCCCACATCAGCCGTACCAGCCAGAGCAAGACGCCTAGCACAGAGGACCCGCCAGTCGAGGTACTCCTCATTGAGCCAACTTGGACTCAACCCTTTCCTCGCATACATACTCCGCGGCGAGGTACCCGAAGACATAACAGAGTCACGGCGTGTGACTCGAAGATCCAAAGCATACACCGTCATCAACGGCGAACTATACAAGCGCAGCGTGTCAGGTATGTTCCAACGTTGCATAGCATTTGAAGATGGCCAAGCCATCCTTCGTGATATTCATGCAGGTACTTGCGGGCATCACGCCAGCAGTCGATCACTCGTAGCCAAAGCCTTTCGCGCAGGCTTCTACTGGCCCACAGCACTCAAAGACGCGGAGGACATAGTCAAAAGGTGCATCGGCTGTCAAAAATTCGCCACAAAGCCGCACGCACCCGCATCGGCGTTGAAGACAATACCATTGGCCTGGCCCTTCGCCCAGTGGGGGCTCGATATGGTTGGGCCACTCAAAAAATCCTCCCATGGAGGGCATACTCACCTTCTGGTGGCAGTCGACAAGTTCACCAAGTGGATTGAAGCAGTCCTATCACAAGTTCGACTGCCACTACAGCAGTCAATTTCATAAAATCCATCATATACCGCTTTGGTGTGCCCAGTAGCATCATCACTGACAACGGTACAAACTTCACGGCTGAGGAATTCAAATCCTTCTGCAAAGAGCAAGATATCACGCTCAATTATGCATCTGTGGCACACCCGCAATCTAATGGCCAAGTCGAAAAGGCCAATGGACTTGTGACGAGTGGAATCAAGAAACGCCTACTGGTGCCACTCAAAAGGGCTGCGGGTGCTTGGGTCGAGGAACTCCCATCGGTGCTTTGGAGCCTGCGCACAACACCCAATGCCTCAACACAATTTACCCCATTCTTCATGGTCTACGGAGCAGAGGCAATCCTGCCATCAGACGTAAGGTTCAATGCACCAAGAGTCGAAGCATACAATGAAGACGATGCAGATGAAGCACTCGAAGATGCAGTCGACCTACTCGAAGAAGCACGCAACACGGCGCTAGCACGCACAGCTGTCTACCAGCAAGACCTCCGCAACTATCATAGCCGTCGACTGCGTACCAGATCCTTCGAGGTTGGCGACTTGGTGCTTCGACTGAAGCAAAAGAAGGTGCATAAACTTGCTTCTCCATGGGAAGGACCCTTCATCATCACCGAGGTCATTGGCGGTGGAGCATACAGACTGAAGCACGCGAAGACAGGCGAACTCTCGCACAATCCTTGGAACGTTGCGCAGCTGCGCCGTTTCTATGCTTAGATCGCTCAGTCGCACAATGTAATAGGCACATATGTCGGATGGCTGCAGGTTTCAGACGCGCTCTTTTCCTTACCAGGGTACCTAAGGGGACTGGAAGGTTTTTAATGAGGCGGCCTGCAGCCTAACATTCATAATGGAATATAGTCAATGATTCCTCATATTTCTCCTGTTACTACTCGCATAAACTTATTCGCACAACCTTAGTCCACTCGAAGACTCGGGGGCTGTGCTACTCCAAAACGTGAGCTCTCGCTCCTTCAAACATAACACCCAGCCGCACTCGAAGACTCGGGGGCTGGGTCGTCAAAAAGATGCAGAAACAAAAAAATTGCTCAATAATATGACTTGACGCTTCAAACATCGCAAAAATTCACAGCCTCACTCGATACACTCGGGGCTGTAGAATTCATGTTCTATACTCATAAAACCCCACTCGATACACTCGGGGGCTGCATACATACAAGTAAACAAATATGTACTACGTACAAGTGGCAAAATTTACACTCGGGGTGTTCCCTATGCATAAATACCCTAATCTTCGGGTTCATCCTTGACTGAGAGAACAGGGCCCATAAGTTGCGCACGATAGCAATCAACCAATGTCCTTGCATGATCGAATGTATCATCAAGATTCGACTGGGACAAGGATGATCCAGGCACGGGTGGACGTAGCTGCAAATTTGGACGTTGACTTCGGAGGTAGGCCATGGTTGCGTTGGCGCCATCCACAAGCTTCTGGTGATAAAGCCTCGGATGGCCTCGACGCCTCGGAAAAGCCCGAGCAACGCGTGGATGCCTTGCGGTTGCGGCCCTGTTGGAAAAAGAGCTTCGTTGATGCGACTGAAGGCCGACCTGCATAACTCAAGCAGCATAGTGCTCCGCCACACTCGATCCTTCAGAGTCGCGAGTATGCGCGCTCGGTGCCTATCCAAGCGAAAGTGCTGACGACCAGTCGTGGGTTCATCAGTCGCATTGTCCAACTGCTCCTCTGCACGAGCCTGCTCCGCCTGGAAGTCTGGAACAAAAACTGCAAACAACACAAGTTGGGTGAGCAAAAAGGACAGTACGACTTCGAGATAAGAGCAGTCATGCTTACCCTCGAGTTGTCTGTTCACGATCTCCATTTTGCCAAGCACATACTCCTCTCGCTGAGTGGGTAGAGCAGGCCTAGCCCTCATCCTATCCAACTCATTGCGGGTACTCTCCAGCTCTTGCTCCAGTTTTGCAACTCGAGACTTCATATAACGCATTACTGCGGCATCGTTAGCCACCTGAGCTCGGGATCGAGTAGGAGCACGATGCGCACCGAGCTGGATGATGTGGTAGCTGGCTTTTTCTGTTCCAAACATCATAAAAGTTTCATGAGAAACTCATCACAAAGCTTAGGCAAGTAACAACACACAGCCTTACAAGCAGAATTATAACAAGGAACATAAATTCATACAAACATAGCAAAAGCACATGCATACTCGCATGGTCATAAGTTTAATTACAAGACATCAAAGGCGCGGCTGCCCTACTTCTCAGACATTGACTCTGACCTAGCCCTACTCGCACGAGAGGCGACCTCTGCTGTCCGGCGCTCCATGGTGGCCATAAAAATTTCAGCCAACTTTGCGGCTGGCTCGTTCAAATGCTTTAGGGACACCAGTTTCCCGCCAGGCTTACGAGGGAAAGCAGACAGAGCGGCTTCGAAGTCACCCTCTATCCCATGACCCAAAAGGAGTTTGAGGGTGGTCTTTGAGCCGCGTACTGTCAAAGTGCGAGCAAAGTTCTTCATAGTCGAGGTCCCCGGGCCAAGGATGTCGGTGAAACCGTCCACAGTCGAAGGAGGTTGGCTCGACGGGAACACGTCCTTGAACACGGCGCCAAGCGTGCTCGCGGACTTGGCGAGTGCATCCTTGGCTTGGGTGGACACGACATCCAGGTCGCCGATAGCGCGGTCAAGAGACAACTCGCCACTCGGCTGGTCCACAGGTGCCGGTGCACCAATAGCCCCTTCAAAAAAGCAGAAGTAACAGAAAATGTTACGTACTATCCAGTGGCAAAAAGACGTAGGCAAAAAGTGAAAGATTCAACTCACCGCCTACGTCTCGGGTGAGGCTCGCCAGGCGCTCAGCATAATTCTTCTCGCGCAAGGCGGCGGAGTCCTTGCATCATCCAAGGCCTTCTTCGACTCAGACCGCTGTTTGGCGAGTGCCTCTTCTAGCTCTTTAACCCGAGACTCAGCGGTTGCCTTGTCGCCTGAGAGAGATACACAGATGTCATTCACAATCAACAAAGCAAGGACATACAGAAGCCAAAAACACTTACGGCTAAGTTGCTCCTTGGCAGTGCGCAGATCGTCCCTCTCTTGTTGGACCTGGACAAATGCCTTGGCTGCTTCTACCAGGTTGAGGTAGAAAGGCTACGTGCACATGGAACCGACATAAGCTATACGCAAAAAGTCCAAATTTGAGGACTCGACAGAACGACACTTACGTGTTCAACCCAAGGTGAAGGCTTGGCAGCAGAAGTCCCAACCTGCGGAGCGGGCACACTCGCAATCTTGGTGGCCTCAATTGTAGTGGCCGTGCTTGCTGCTCTCACAACCTCAGCCGCAACGGGAGAAGCTTCCGGCTGGGAAGTCGGAGCTCTCTCGGTTGAGGGAGTTAGAGGTCGCACAGTCTCAGCACTGCAGGCAATCGAGGAAGTACAACATAAGCAAGACTATCAACATACAGAAACTTAAAGCACAAAATGTTCAGACGCATACCTGTGTTCTTCATCCTCCTCACTGTCGAGGTCGTCGAACGTTGGGCCTCCAAAAAGTAGCTCCCCACCCGACTGAGGAGGAGGAGCCGAGTTCAAAGGACTCACGTCCAAGGGAGCAGCTGTGGTCGTAGGAGATGAACCTGAGTTTCCATCATCCCTCACATCCGATTCCTTCGCGGGTGAGCTCGCGGAAGAAGACATAACTTGGGCTACCAACGGCGCTTGCGAGCAGGAACCTCGCTAACGTCCTCAGTCGCGGTAGGCTCCTTGCCCTGTGTTTCCTCTACCTCTTCCTCTCCAACCTCTTCTGTGGGTGAAGTGGTAGCCGAGGTAGAGGCGATTCATCCCCTCCCTTCGCTTCTACTGTCACCTCTGTTTCATAAGTTGGGCCATCTTCGGGAAGAGGAGGAAGGGTTGAGGTAGTCGAGTGGCCCTGCATACAAAATATAGCAGTCGGAAGTGAAAAAGATGCACAGAAGGATAACAAAAACAGGAGATCATAGACTCGAAAGATTCGCTAACCTCTGGCAAAGGTTTTTCAGCCCCATAAGGATCGACTGGACAGTCGACATTGCAGGGCTCGCTTTGTTTCGTGCTGGTGATGGACCGCACATGTGCCACCAGTTCACTCCTAGACAGCTCCTCCTCGCTCATTCGAGTGGAGTCGAGGGGACCTTCGTACTCCCACATTGGGTGGGCACGAGCGCGGAGCGGCCATACCCGCATCTTCACAAAGGTGGTAATCAGATGCACACCCGTGACGCTGTTAAGCAGCCCTCCAATTGTCTCCAGCAGGGGCGCGGCCTCCGCCATTTCTTCAGTCGACAGCTCGTGGTCCCAGGCTTTCGTCCTAGCAGCTATACCAGCAGTTGAATATGCTGGGGCCCCATCCTGGTCGACTCGCACATAGAACCACCTCTTCCTCCACCCCTGCGCCGAGTCGGCTGGCTTCAGGGCGAAGTACCGGGTGTCGCTGCGCACTTGGATCTGCAGGCCTCCGACTGGATAGGTTCGGCCGCCTCGGTTGTTTGGCCGGACCATGAAGATAGATTTCCATAATGCCCAACTCGGAGCAACTCCCAAAAAACACTCGCACAGCGTGATGAAACACGCAATATGCAGAATACCATTCGGGGTGAGATCATGGATCTGCACCCCGTAGGCAAAAAGCAAACCTCGCACAAAATCATGGAGGGGGAGCGAGAAACCCCTAGGGAAAAACTCCACGAAACAGACGCGCTCGTTAGCGCGAGGCTCGGGAAGTACCTCCTTGGGCCAAGGCGCGCGCACGAAGAGCTGGTCGGCAGGTGGTAGCAATCCCTCCTCGCGCAGCTTGTCCAGCTGTGCCTCCTTCAGGGTGGATTTCATCCAATCGCCGTCGGTCTTCTTGAGGTCGACGGCAGCCGCATCCTTCTTCCCCTTCATTGCCGCCGCACCGGGCGCGGTGGCAGCAGTCGAGGCAGAGCGCTTGGTGCCCGCTGCTTTCTTCATTGTCAATGAACAAGTGGGGGAGCGCGCGAAGCTTTAGCGCAGGAGCAATGGAGGCAGAGCGCAAGGAAGACGATGAAACAGGGGCGGCGCGCAGAGCAAATGGCAGGTAAAAAACAAATGCCAGCGCCGTTCCCCTATTTACCACAAGTCAAAAACAATCACAACCATTCAGATCCAAATCGTGCGTTACGCACGCAATCTGACGGTACACGTGGCAAACGCGGAGGGCAACCATCGCCGGCCACTTCGCCCACTACGCACGCAAAAAGAGGAGCCATAATCACCTCTCCGGAAAAAGTGGGCCCGAGAGGTCAAATCAAGTCCAAACTTCACCGTTGTTCGGTCAGCTCTGCACAAATGGGCCCACCTATGTGTCACGTCTCATCAATCGTAGCATAACGCACGCCACGCGTGTCAGAAATCGCAGTCGAAATAAATGTCATCTCTGACGTTATTGAAGCATCTGTTCAGAAAATGCGACTGCCCTGTTTGGTTTGGATGTGCACAAGCAATGTCAAGACAAAATTGGTCACTCGACCGTTCCTTCGACTAACGCATATTACTCCCATCGGGAGCGTATCAAAAATTTCTTCGACTGAAAATGCTCAAAAAAATGGTTGAGATTATCCTCCATTACAAGCAATACAGCATAATCTCGGGGGCTACTCCCATCGGGAGCGCTGTCGCGCACCCGATAGAATAACGACCAAAAAATGTCTTCGACTAACATATGCAGGATAAGAATATTTTGAGATTATCCTCCATTGCAAGCAATAAAGCACAATCTCGGGGGCTACTCCCATCGGGAGCGCTGTCGCGCACCCGATAACATAACAGCAAATATTAGTCGACAAAGGACACGACTCGTCCAACAAAGTTCAAAAAACATACTCAAAACATTCCCGAGTTGCGTCCGTCGCAAATACCTCGGATGCTGCACGCATAGTGCAAAGGTAAGACCCGCCGAACTTTCGAGCTGGGCTAAGGACCGTTCCAGCAACGTCAATCCTTATACTTTTCGTGTCAGCAGACATGATGAAAAATCCTGACGGACGCGTTGGGTAAAATTCAAAGTTATACTGCAGATCGACTCAGTAAGACCTCAAGTGGCCTAGTCGAATCTGACCAGTCTGTTCCAAATTCGAGTCCGGGGACTTGAGTTTGATTGAAAGCTAGTAAGGTTTTACCCGAATGTGTAGTTAACCAGTCCCGATCCGTCGAGTGTACTGGGCCTGCTAAGCTATTATCCCTTGATTTTCATAAGCAAAAACCACAGTCGATGAAATACTCGACATAGCCAACGTGTGCTATTCATACAGGAATTCCAATTATGATATATTGAATGCAAAGCATATGACGTGCACTTACGAAAGAGTCCATGCCTGATTCTTCGAGTCAGACAAGTACTCGGGGGCTACTGACATGGGTGTACATCTCGGTACCCTACCATGAGGGTACCTGGTGCACGTGACGACTGAGGCCCAATATCGAAGAGTCTATTCGAAGCCCAAAGACAAAGGCCCAAGAAGATGGAGTACCCTCCAAGATTAGACATAGGCATAGTCGGTTTAGAACTTTCCATATGTGTAAACTAGGTCGGTTAAAGAACTCCCGAGACCCAGCCTATTTAAAGGCTGGGAGGGGCGCCGATCTAGGACCAAGCCATACTCGAACCACCAAAGCTCTTGCGAGATCGACATCTCGCCGGAGCCTCCCTGTAACCTCATAATCTCCTCGATCAATAACAGACAAGCAGAAAGTAGGGTCTTTACCTCCACCCGAGGGGCCTGAACCTGGGTAAATCTTTGCCTCAGCTTGTCAGCCGACGAAACTACCAACACTACCACGTTCTCTCCCATAATCTCAACCCTAGGTCCTTAACCATGGGATTTGGTGAGGATACCCCTCGTCACCCGGTGTTCTGTTTGACAGGAACATGACCCCCCCCCCCCCCCGGTGGAGGACCCCGTCAAAGGACTTTCACGACACGTGTTAAGCGGACATCCCGGAGAGTCGGTGGCGCTATCTGGGACTGCAAGGCAGAGCTAGCAGGTGCGATAGAAATAGGTCGCAGGTACGCAGAAATAGGTAAAGCACAATGGGCCTCGACGATGCTCACAACCCGGGAGCCGAGACCCACTGCACCGTATCCTAGGTATCGTGTAAACAGACGCCTGGGCCATGTATAACATGAGGAAATACACTACCATCCTCAATAAAAGGGTTCATCAGTCGTAAGACACCTCACCTAACTCGCACCTCATATCGAAAACCCTCCGCCGCAGCCTCATTGATCTCCGCATGTTCGCACACAACACCCTCGAAAGAGCTCTCTCCATGTTTACATGGGCAACCCGGTGTCTTGTTTGATGACACCGCAACCCCTATGATGGAGGACCCCGTTAACAAGCTTTCACGGCACGTGTTGAAGCGGATAGGCTAGAAAGGCAGCGTCGCTGCCTGGGCCTGCAAGACAGAGCTAGCTGGCACGTAGAAACAGATCGCAGATACGAAGAAACACATAAAGTACAACGGGCCTCGATGATGCTCACAACCCGGGGAGCCAAGCCCCACCACCTCGTGTCCCGAGTGTCGTGTAAACATACGCCTGGGCTGTGTATAACATGAGGAAGCACGCTGCTATCCTCAATAAAAGAGTTCTTCCAGACGGAAACTCCCCCGCCTAAGTCGGGCGTCATACCGAGATCTCTCTGTCGCAGCCTCATTGATCCTCTCCACACACTCCGGGAGCGAAACCCCACCACCCTGTGTCCTGAGTGTCGTGTAAGCAGACGCCTGGTCCGTGTACAACAAGAGGAAGTACGCTACCATGCTTAATAAAAGAGTACATCCAGGCATGAACCATCCCGCCTAACTCACACCTCATACCGAGAACTCTCTGTCGCAGCCTCATTGATCCCCTCCCGTTCACTCACAACGCCCTCGAAAGCGCTCTCTCCATGTTTACCTGGGTGACCCGGTGTCCTGTTTGACGAAACCGCGACCCCTCCGATGGAAGACCCCGTTAATAGGCTTTCACGACACGTGATGAAGCGGATAGGCCAGAGAGGCGGCGGCGCCGTTTGGGCCTGCAAGGCAAATCCAGCAGGCGCGATGAAAACGGATCACAGGTACGAAGAAATAGGTAAAGCAGAACGGGACTCGACAATGCCCACACCCCGGGGAGCCAAGCCCCACCACCCGTATCCTGGGTGTCGCCTAAACAGACGCTTGGGCTGTGTATAACAGGAGGAAGTACGTTGACACCTGTAACAAAAGAGTTCACCCAGACGGGAAACACCCCAACTAACTCGGACATCATACCGAAAACTCCTTGTCGCAGCCTCATTGATCCTCTCATGTTCGTACACAATGCCCTCGAAAGCGTTCGCTCCATGTTTATCTAGGTGACTCGGCGTTCTGCTTGAGGGGACCGTGACCCCTACGGTGAAAGACCCCACCAACAGGCTATCAACGTTTCCGTCCATGCACGAAGGGCGCATGTCGAATGGTCGACCTGCTCGACCGTCCAGCGAGACGGGGACGGCCGTGGTTTCTACCAGCAGACCCTGTTTTCACCATTTTCCGTGTTTATGTTTATACAACCCGCACATCCATCCTATCCTCGTACAGGCCGCCGGGGAAAACGCCCAGTGAGAACGGTTTTGTTACGTCGCCTTGTGAAGCCACCCGTGTGCCATCGACCAAGCACGAACACGGAAGATGAGGCAAAAAACGTGGCCACCCAACACGTGTCGTCGAACGGCACCGCCTCGGTCGACGTGCGTCAAACCGTACAGGCATACGCACAGTCCACAAACAAGTAAAGAAGGATCAAGAACCAACACGTAACAATCAAAGAAACACACCAAAACAAATACAGGCACATCGCCAGCAAGGATACATGCGTGAAAAGCGACAGCCAGAGAAACGCAAGGCCCTACAACGAGCACGAGAAGAGAGGCAAACAACACACAACGCTACATGAACATGTACGACGAGGAAGCAAAAAACGCAGACGAACGACCGACATAGTATACAGCCCAGAAAAAAGAACACCGTGACAGAAAACAACGAACAAACAAATAACCCCGGTGAGAAGAAACAGAAATCGCCACAGCAGAACCACCGTCGTGAGGAAACAGAACCAATATCTACCGAGGACGCCGTCGTAAAGCGAACCAAAGAAGCAGCCACCGAGAGGCACACCAAAGTAGAGCAAAGAGCGAAACAAATCAAGGAAGCAAAAGAACGGAAACAAAAGCGAAACAGAAAGAAGAACAAGCGAGATGCAATGTATGCACGCCAGGAGAGAACACGAGGCGAGGAAAAAAAGAAGAAGGGAGAAACGAGGAAAACATAGAAGCAGACGAACGGAACGCACCGGCAGCCGCGGTCGAGGAGAAACAACACCGACATCAACCGCGGACGCCGCCGGAAGGCAGACAAAGAAGTGACCACCAACGGCCGAAACGAACACACCAAAGAACGAAGCAAAACAGTGAAGCAAGCGGACATGAGCACAAGTGAGACAGGAAGAAGAACAAACGAGTTGCGATGCATATGTAGGGGAAGAGGAAACAAGCCAAGCAAAAAAAAAGAAGGTAAAAAACAAGGAACACGCGGAAGCACGTGAATAAAAGGCAGTGCCCACGCGGCGAACCGCATGGGCATCAGACGCACGAACAGCCCCGCAGACAAATAAGCCACAAGAGCGAATAAACACATGCCAAACAAAGGAACACGTCGAAACAAATACAGTCTGAGCACAAATGAGAATACAGGCGAAAGGACAACAAGGAGAGTCCACCCAACACAGCACAAGCCTCCACGAGAAGACGCAGGAAACCCACCGGCCATCCGCCGCCCAAAAAAAAACAGACAACCGGCCACAACCGGGGAAACTCCACAAACACCACCCCTGCCGGTCCCCCCCACCGGCACCACCGGCTAAAGCCAAGCCTCGACCGGGACGACCAGCAAACAAACACCATCAAACGGGGAATATCGGCAGATAAAGGAATAGAGAGCAACCGGCAGAAGCACAAGCCAGCAACTGGCTGAGACGCAGCCACGTACGACAAACATGAGGAAGCGGACAAAAAAACACGGCACCGCACCAACGCAGCCAACCAGAGCAGCACACGTCAGGCGCAAAGGCAGACGCGTCGCCCGGCGATAGGCCAGCGGGGCGCGAGGCGCGCAGAAGGCCGGAAACCCACGAGTTTTGTTATAGTATAGTATAACAAAGTAATGAAGTTTTCATGAAAAAATTCCAGAAACACCTAAAAACTACTCCATCTGATTGGTAATGATTGACACCGATTTGTCTAAATACAGATGTATCTAGACGTATTTGAATGTGTAGATACATCCATATTTACACAAATCTATGTCAACCATTTCCGGTTGGAGGGAGTAGCGGATAAGGCGTAAATGAACAAAATAAAAACATAAACTAAAGTAATATGACCTAAAATGATTAATCAAAATGCACACGTCTGACGACGATGGTGCTAGGCCCTGCCCAGATAGCCAGGGGCAATGGCCATCCATTGCAGTACAATAATTTGGGAAGCGTTGTAGGGAATCTATTATAACCTTTTCGATAGATAAGAGTGTCAAATCCCAACAAGGTGCTAAATGTAGGTGCTTTACCTAGAAATAAAAGTAGAAGTATTTTGTGGGTATAAAAGACAGCTTTTGCAAGGTAACAAAAATATAAACAAAAGTTGGTTGGTATAATGTTAAAACAAATAAAATAAATAATAGCGAGCGTGGAATATCGTTAATAAGTTTGGCGGAATTGTCCCTAATAAACTAGCTAAATTACTAGACCGATCATCGTCGTTACAGTTTTATATGTCGAAAATACCTCAGCTAACATGCGTGCAAGACCTACTAATTACATGTACTTATGGTTGGAACCCCTAGCAAAAATCTGAAAATACCAGAAGATTAAGGTAAACCCAACCATTACATTAATATATAATGGTCCCCCTTCATTCCCGTATGCTTCAATCTCTATAATCGGACAAGATATTTTGTCACTCATGCCGCCATTTATATATTTTCTCAACATAGTACTAACCATATGGTGGGATCCACACATGCTCTCATATGATGGGTACCAAATACTGTAACAAAACAACATACAATTCAAATCAATCATCATGATCCACCAATTAACCATAGGACCAAAAGGAACTATTCAGACATAATATCAGACATAATATAGATGCAGATCAAAAAGCCTTCCATTCCCAAACAAGTTGGGATAGGTTAGAGTTGAAACTCCTAAGATCTCGAAAATAACTCACGGTTCTGCCACATGGATAGCTAGCTTCCACGCACCACTGTCCATGGCTAGTTTTTTGGTGATATTCCAATCCTTCAGATGACTCCTCCCATGTCAATTTGGTCTACCACGACCCCTCTTAACATTCTCAGCACACTTTATCTATCCTCTATGCTCTGATGCTTTTGGAGGACTGCGTTGTATATGCCCAAACCATTTTAGACGATGTTGGACAAGTTTCTCTTCAATCGGTGCTACCCCAACTCTCTCACGTATATCATCATTCCGGACCTGGTCCTTTCTTGTGTGGCCACATATCCATATCAACATGCGCATCTCTGCTACATCTAACTGTTGGATATGTCGCCTCTTGATTGGCCAACAGTTCGCGCCATAGAACATCGCATGTCGAATCGCCGTCCTATAGAACCTGCCTTTAGCTTTTGTGGCACTCTCATGTCATAGAAGACGCCAGAAGTTTTGGCGCCACTTCATCCAACCAGTTTTGATTCAATGACTCACAGCTTCATCGATATCACCATCCTTCTGGTGCAGAAACCCCAAATGCCTAGTAGTACTGAAATTGCACCTTATATTCTTAGTTTTAGTTCTACTAAGACTAAAACCTTTTGATTGTAGAGTCTGCCTCCAATAAGGGTAATACAGAGTATTGTGAGAGAGTAGACCACTGTCGAGACTCGAGAGGTAATAACTGGTGATGGAGATCATGGTGAAGGCGGCTCCATGACGTGAGGAACGCTAGCCGGCCAGGGGAGCGCCACCCTAGGCTTTCTTCCTGAAGGCCTCCTTGCTGTTTTACATGAGCCATCCCCTTGTAAATGGCAACCAAAGTGGAGGAAAATTTGTGATAATGGCTGGCTTCCTCAAAAGTTAGGGTTTCTTCTCTTTATATAGACCGGGATAATTGTCGGTCTTCCGATTAATGACCCTTTGATCGAAGAGATCTTGGGCACCTCGAGAACCATTCTAACCCTTCTCTCTGTCCCATTAGTTCATATGTTGAAACCATGGTCGAATCCATCAAATATGAAAATAGTTAGAGTCAACCCCGTAGGCAGTACTGGACCCTCGATTTGGACGCACAACTCGCACCCAGACTCTGTGTGGGACTTGTGAGATGTGAATTGGCAACACAATTTTGTTTACACTTTCTTGTTGTAATTTTTTCGTTTGACATCATCTTCATCATGTCCCATGGCAATCTTTAAAACTGTCAGGTGGGGATTTTTTTTAGGAAAGTACGAATTTCATAATATGTTCTTTTCAGATTTGTGAAATATCCAAATAAGACTGAAGATGTATTGAATTCCAAACCTGTCAACGATTCGGCCCCACCTGATATCGACACAGGTGGGGAAGACGCTGACCAAGACACAATACTGAGGAACCACCAGCCCAAAAGGAGTAGACGGGCCCATCCTGGCTCGCGGAGGAGAACTGGGACACTCAAGGCTCGTGGTGTAGATCCTAAGAGCTATTTAAGTGAAGGAGTGTTTCCTGAAGAACTTGACTTGTAAGTTGTATCTGAAGAAAGAACGACAATGCTGTGGCGAATATGAATTAGGTTGAAGAGTAGTTGGCTGAATCGGGCTGGATCCCTAAGCAATTGCTCCCCAATTCGTGTGAATTAGAGAGTAGATCATCTAGGTGTTTACAGAACCTCTGTAAACAAAATTAAGTTTTCTGCATGGTTGTTCAAGCTACTGTGTTCTGCATTTAGTCTCCTCGGAATGTCACTCTTGTAGCAACAGGTAGGTTTGTACTCGGTCTAAATATGTTGATGCTCTCACATCTTCACGGTCACCCGTGATTCTAATTAATATGGTCCTTATCGACGTGGACCCTGCACTAACCGTGGCGCCCCTGATTGTCCTCTTCAATTACTTTGAACCCCAGAAGCGCTACAGATCATGGTCTGCATGAAACTGATTCGCATCCAAGACACGACGGACGAATCGTTTAGTTTCCGGCAAAAACATGCAAGTGACGATGATCGAGCATACTCAAGCAGCAGATGGACAGCAAGAATGGCAGAGACGCCCCCTCCACGACGCCACGCCCTCCCTTCCCAGCTTGGCTTCAAATACGTGGTGGTCCGCACGTTCTCCACCACCCAACATTTGGTGCGCTCCGTCCACCCGCGCCAAAATTAGCCTGCCCTCTCCCTCTCCTACCCTCTCCTTCCCCCATCTCTCCTCTCCGGGAAGGCCTTTGGAGTTTGGATCCCACGATCTCCAAGGCCTTCTCCTCGGACCGGATCACCGCCACTGTCGCCGTCTCCGCCGATCTTGATCCCCCACACACCCTTCTTCGATCCATTCTAGCTCCTACTTACGCGATCACCTCCTCCGCCACACCGTCCGATCGATCCGACACCAACTGACTGACCGACAAGAGGGGCAAGAAACCAGGCCGGCCGGAGGGTTGGTGCTGCCTGAGCGCGCGCGCGTACGTACGTGTATAACTGCATACATACGGTGCGGCGCGGTGGCGTTGATGGCGTTCCATGAGGTCAAGGAGCCGCGACGGTGCTGAGTCGGCGTTCGATGATCGTCGGCGCGCGGTGACGGCGGCGGCGGCTCCTCGGACGTCGTCCCTGCTCGTTCCTCGGCACCCGCGAGGTCACTGGCAGGCAGCGGGAGGAGGAGGCGGGAGCGGCAAGATGAGCTGCTTGCCGTGTTTCGGGAAGAAGAAGGCCGAGGATGGGGGCGACGAGCAGGCGGCGTCGTCGCGGGGCCCATGACACCGCCTCCCGCGGTGCAGGCGCCCGCGCCCTCCTACGGCGGCCCGGGTTCTGCCGCGCCAGTCGCGGTCGCCGCTCCGTCGTTCCTCACGCCGACCAAGCCTCCCGCCGGTGCGTCAGAGCTGTCCTCCTCTGCTTAAATTAGATGTTCTATCCCTGCATGCACATTTCATGCTGAAGAAATCGATTTTTTGCGAGAAATGATGCAGACGACGCGAACAAGGGCTCCTCGGAGGACGCCTTGCGGCAAGGCATCGAGGGGAAGGCGTTCGCGTTCCGGGAGCTCGCGGCGGCCACCGACCACTTCACGCCGTACAACCTCGTCGGAGAAGGAGGCTTCTTCAGGGTGTACAAGGGCCAGCTAGAGAAGAACGGGCAGGTATGTCGCTGAACATGACCATCGATTGCGCATCCATGGGCACCTGAGATAGAGGATAGATTTGGATTCGTTCATTTGTGTTTTCAGACCGTGGTCATCAAGCAGATGGACAAGCATGGATTCCAAGGCAATATCGAGTTCCTGACCGAGTGTCCAAGCTCAGCAAGCTCCACCAAGAGAACCTCGTCGACATCATCGGCTACTGCGCCGACGGCGACCAGCGGCTCCTCGTCTACGAGCACATGGACGGCGGCACATTGGAAGACCACCTCTTCGGTACGCACATGCATGCACATCTCGCATCTTCAGTCCGCGTGCGATCGAACCATTTATAATAAGCCCGTTGAATTGGATGCTGATCAAGATCGTTCTTGTGTGCGCGATATAATGTACAGACTTGCCGCCGGAGAAGAAGCCGTTGGACTGGACGACGAGGATGATGGTGGCCTACGGCGCGGCACAGGGGCTCGAGTACCTGCACGAGAAGGCGGACCCGCCGGTGGTGTACGGGGATTTCAAGGCCTCCAACATCCTCCTCGACGCCAGCTTCACGCCCAAGCTCTCCGACTTCGGTCTCGCGCAGCTCGGCAAGACCGGCGGCGGCAACATGCCCATGGCGTCCCCGATGATGGGCTCCTTCGGCTGCCTCGCACCGGAGTACGACCGTGGCGGCCAGTCACCATGAAGTCCGACGTCTACAGCTTCGGCGTCGTGCTGCTGCAGCTCATCTCCGGCAGGCGGACCGTCGACGCCAGCAAGCCCGTTGAGGAGCAGAACATCGTCACCTGGGTAAGTCGATACGCCAATCAGTGAATGGCTGAATGCAGCCATGATTAGAACCATCCATGGATGTTAAAGGATTTTGCTAATCTTTTGCGATCTGCGACAATTGCGTATTTGCAGGCACAGCCGATGTTCAAAGACCAAAAGAGATATCATGAGCTGGTGGATCCACTTGTCAAAAGGGAGTACCCGGCCAAGGCGTTGAACCAAGTGGTGGCCATGGCGTCGATGTGCTTGCAAGAAGAGGACTGCGTGCGGCCGATGATGGGCGACGTCGTCATGACGCTAGGCTTCCTCACCGCACTGCCACCCGATCCGCCGCCGAAAGTCGAGGTCGTTTCCGGCTGCCGCCCCGGAGCCCAAGAAAGACGATAAATCGCATCACTCTGACAGCTCGTCGTCTTCATCAGACGACGATGACGACCACGACGGGGAGGAAGAGGAGGAGGAGGAGGAAGACGAGGAGCACAGTTAAGGATGATTTGCTTTGGGGATCGGTTTTGGGGAAGGAAACGATAATAATATGCTTCAGAATTTTAATGTCAAGAACCATGTACGCCATGTGGTTTGTTTGATGCGTCTCATGTGTAAGTATACCTGGGCATTTCTCGGGCCGGCCGGGCCGGGCCTAAAAAAGCACGTCGCAGAAAAACCCAGGCCCGAGCCCGGCCCGACACTTGGGCTGCAGAAATCAGAACTGAGCCTGGCTTGAGCCCGACAAAGCCCGATCGGCCCGCCCGACCCTTCCTGATTTCCTGTTTTTGCTAGGCCCGAGCCCAGCCCGACTGTGTATCTAGCCCGAAATTCAGGCCCGAGCCCGGCCCGATGTGCAAGCCTGGCCCGGCATTTTTGGGTCGGGCCGTCCGGGCCGGGCTGCCCATGCCCAGATATATGTGTAAGTAGTTCTATACATGAACTGGTTTTGGGGGGGGGGGGGGGGGGCTTCTGGGAGAGATTGTCTTGTGGCAGTGGAACTGAGCGGCAGGGATTCAGCATAGGCATTTAAAACTATTTTTCTCGTTTTTAAATGACAAGAGAGCTACTTATTTGATTCAGAAAGCAGGAAAAATGGCACAAAAACGTTTGCTGATTTTACACTGTTATGAATATATTTAAAAAACAAATACCTAAAATTATGCGAAACACAACTATAATTTTTAATTTGTTAAATTATATACAGCGTGACGATGATTAGAGGTCAACGTACTTATCAACCGGTTGGCTGTGGCGGCCTAGACCCCACATTTAGCCCTGACGGCGAGTTGGGGAGGCATGGTTGCCAGTAAAAACTGAGTTCTGACTATGGTCATGACAGGCGATGCGTCGTAACCTTGTTGAAGGCATCACCATTGAAGCTAAGGTCTACCCACTCTCGCTGCTAGTGCTACGGCACTATCGGTGTCGTATCCTCTTGGGTGCATTGTTTTTGGAGCAGCTTTTGGGCGGAGAATGCAAGAAGTGGAGCGGTGTACATCTATCGCGTTGACGACGACGAGTCTCGGCGGCGTGGCGCAGCGGGGTCTCGGCGATGGGCGTATAATGAAGGACTCGCGCAGGTTGGTGGAGATGTCTGGCGTCGTGGCGGTGGTGACAATAGGCCTTGCAAGGTCATCGCGTTGATCGCTCCTAAAACTGGGATGGCGGAAAATGGTGGCTGCGGCTTCTGTTGTGCGCATGTGGCGTGCGCTGAGGATGGGCTGGACCGGTTTTTTGCTTTCGGCGCGCTGTTGGGCGGCCTGGTGGAAGCATCCAGATTTAGATGATGTGCGTAGGTGTGTGAGGTCACGGCATTGGCTCCGATTGGTCCACCCCCTTCATCAAGCTTGTAGGTGTAGAGAGTTTTCGCCTAGACGGTGGCTCTTCTGGTTGATCGATTTTTTTTATAAGGCCTAGTGATTTCTATTTTTTCGTATTATTAATAAAAATGGCTGTGTGGATGCAGAGGCTGGAGATACACCCTTCATTTCGAGAGAAAAAAACAATTTATTTGTGCAATTTTACACGACATATGTTGTATGGGGTCTGGCAGGAACAAAAATGTTGAATGTTCATTCAGATGCATCGATTGATTAAGGGTCGCTCGGCTATGTGGCAAAGTTCCAACTTCAGTGTTGACTCTTCGCTTCAACTCCAATCAATACTAGCTGAGCAAATTGAGCTGGTCCTGCCTTGATTTAGAATGAATGATGCATTTTAGACCTTTCGAAAAGAGCGTCTGCAGTCGAGAGAGAGAGCGCTTGTAAATGATGGAAATGGTTCGGAAGCTGATTCATTTATGAGGTTGACTTTTCCTAATGGGTCTGGCTTGTTAGAATTTGGTGATAATTCGTTGGCTTTGGTTACTTCGCGCCCTACAAAATAAAGACCCCCCAACATTGTTAGTTGGTATACCAACAATATGTGTGGTGCTTCCCGAGAGCACCACTTTTTTGTGTATACCATTCCATGCCTCAAAGTAGGTAGATCGATGCATGAACCCATGATGTTTTCGAACCAGTGGATGATTTTTAGAAATAAGGCAATCTAATCACTTTCTATAAGCATCCTTGAAGTTTATTCCCATGTATTTTATTTGCTATGCCATTTTTATGCTTATATGATATTGCATGTTGATAGCTTGCTAGTTCATATGCATGTATTTCTTGTATGCTTGGAAACTACTTGACATGGATATGCCTATCGGGTACCCTACCATGAGCGTACCTGGTGCACGTATCGACTAGGCCCAACTATCAAAGCCTACATGAAGCCCATGAAGGGAGACCCACGAAGATGAAGTATCCTCCAAGTTTGGCGAAGTAAATAGTCGTTTAGAGTTTCCTTACTTGTAAATCGAGTCGGTTACGAACACCGAGACCCAGCCTATTATTTAAGGGCTGGGAGGGCCATCGAACCAGACAACGGACCACCAGAGCCACAAACCCTAGCGAGATCGACATCTCGCCGGGATCCTTGTAACCATCATATTCACCAATCAATAACAGACAGGCAGGACGTAGGGGTGTTACCTCCACACGAGGGCCTGAACCTGGGTAAAATCTTTGCCCTGCTTGTCAGCCGACGATACTTCCAGCTCTACCACGTTCTCTCCCCCATATTCATAACCTAGGGACCTTAACCATGGGTCTTGATGAGTCTACCCCTCGTCAAGTGGCGCCGTCTGTGGGAAAGAATAGCGCTGGACTCGAAGTTTCGCCGGTCCCAACAGCAAACGGCAAATCGCTGATCACACCAGCAAACGGCAACACGCCGATCTCATCTGCAAACGGCAACTCGCCGGCCATGTCTGCAAACAGCAACTCGCCGATCCAGGCGACACACGGCGACTCGCCGATCCACTCGAAAAGCGGCAGCCTGCCCGCTTCACCTGCAAAAAGCGCATCTGCTCTTCCAATAAATTTCAATCCGCACTCGCCAGAGCTTCAGGAGGCGTTTTTCGGCCTCGAATCAGCCTGCTCGCCCGCAACAACCATGTCGACCGGCGAGCTCGACAGGTTCATGATGACGGAACTCCAAGGCGAGGAGGCAGAATCAGCATACAACACAAGCAACATCGACTTCAACCTACCACTCGACGAGAGTTTCGACTGCGGGATCTCCCTCGATGACTTCTACGAGCCCGCGATTCATAACGACAACAACGTCGACTCGGAGATCTTCACCAACACCAACCTCGACTCAGAAATCCATAATGGCTTCGCCAACACCGAGATGAGCATAGGTGATGAGCACATCGACAACGAGATTCGCCTCGAAGATCTACTCGATGAACACACTGGCTCTGACATGAGCCTCGACGGCGACGTCGAGTCCATGACTGGAATCGACAGCACATACACCTGTCCTCGGGTCACGCCCCATCAGGTCTACGTGGCCTTCACCGCAGAATCATCCGCAGACGCAGCCGCTCGCAGGCCTGCACAATTCCCATGCACGGTAACCATGCCGGATGGGGTCACAACCTTGACAATCACGGAGGAGATGGCAGCAAAAGCAGATAAAGTCATAAAGGAGTGCACTATGATGCCACCAAACTCCACCCCAGAGGAGATGTTGACCTTCCAGTACTTCAACTGGCAGGAGTCAATTCGACTGCAAAACTACCGAGCGACGCTCGAGAGCGCAAAAGGCAAGCCAGCCTCTCGAGTGCCCGACGAAGGGAGCAATCCCTCGGGTCCACACAGCAACCAACCCCTCGACCTAGGTCGCGGTTGGCAAGCCTTCCAGAACATGAAAGGGTAGCAATCACCCGTAACCTGTCGTTCATGACAGAGGACGCTAACGGAATCCCAGTGCCCAAAACTGCTGCGGGTGCATTATTCTCCGTAGGTGCTTACCTCAAGGCAATACAACCTCCGGCGAATGACCCTAACGCAGCCCTGCATCGCCAACAACTCAAATCGCTAGCTCTAGCGGCACAGGCTATGCAGCCAGAAGACAAAACTCCAGCAAGGAATCGCGATCGCGACATAGTCGACTCACGACACGCAGCACATCATCGCAGTGGTCGCAGCCACCACTCGGATGAAGGAAGGAGAAGCACGCGCCGGCACAGGTCCAGCAGAAGCAGATCTCGAAGATCCTATAGCAGCGATTCATACTCTGATCGCGAACCAGAGCCATGCGGAGCATTGTGCTTCACTCGACGCATCCGTGAGACGCGGATGCCCAAACGGTTCAAGTTGACAGGCGAACAACCCAAGTACAACGGTCGCCAAGAACCTTCTGGGTGGTTAGAAGATTACAGACTCGCCGTGGCATGCCAGCGTGGCACGAACACCACGGCGATGCAGTACATACGACTTATGCTCGAAGGAACTGCCCGCGACTGGCTCAAATCGCTCCCTCCATCATCATATGACTCGTGGGACGATTTCCGCAGAGACTTCATCAAAAACTTCGAGCCTCTGTGTGAGCGCCCGAAGACATTCGAGAATTAAGGACATGCACTCAACGATCAGACGAGTCGTTGAGATCATACATACGGCGGTGGACCGAAATACGCAATTCGGTTGGCAAAGTGTCAGAAGACAGGGCCATGGATGCCTTCATACAAGGTCTCGCCAGGAAGGACTTCAAAGAGGCACTTGGTCGTGAAAAGCCAACCTCCCTGGCTGACCTCATCAAAGTTGCGACTGAGTGGGCAGATGGAGAGGATTCTGTACGCAGATCCCGTGCTTCCCCAACACGCGACAACTACGAAAGCGGCAGTCGAGCCGCAGAGATTCATACAGAGAAGATCGCAGGCGCAAACGTTCCAACGTCCTTACGACGATAACAGACCCGAGTTCATGGCGGCTGGATACACACAGCCAAGGGAGGACCAAGATAGAAGCAATCGACGCTCGGATGATCGACGGGACAGTCGAGATCGCGAGCAGCGGAGCGACAGCTACAAAAGGCAAGAATGGCGCAAACGTAGCGACGCAAAACCCGAGCGGTCATTCGAGGAAAAGATGGACGACTGGTGCAGATTCCACCTCTTCAAGGGGGACGACGGAAAACTACGCTCCAATCACACCCTAAGGAACTGCAGGGAATTCGACCAAATGGCGACTGACTACATGATACGACTCAAAGGAATGGCCCAGCACCTGCTCAGCCCACGCCTGCACCCGCACCACAGCCGAACGCTGTGCCCGCTCTCATGGCGCCACAGCCGCCACCCACCACCACCACAGCCTGCTCCAGGCGCAAACCTCGCAGGTGCCATACAACCCGTACTACGGGCGGAAGATGATCAATATCCACAGCCCCACGGGCAGATGTACATGATACAAAAGGGTCGCCCCTCCAACAGGCAGCAAAAGCTAATCACTCGACAGGTGAACATGGCTGTCATGGCACCTCCAGCCGTGCCCGAATTTCTGAAGGGATCGGAAACCATCATAAGCTTCAGTCGAGAGGATCATCCCCAGCTGTAGTTCGACCAGGGCACGCGGCTCTGGTACTCGACGCGCAAATAGGAGGCTACGCCATGACCAAGGTCTTCATGGATGGAGGCAGCGGCATAAACATCATCTTCGCGGACACGCTCCGCAAAATGAACAGGTCAGTCGAAAACCTCCCAAAATCTTCAAATACCTTCCACGGTATCGTTCCTGGCAAAGCAATTAGCCCAGAAGGCACCATACAACTCGACGTTACGTTCGGGGACATAAGCCACTTCAGGACAGAGTCGATTGAGTTCGAGGTCGTCGACTGGAATCACAATACCATGCTATTCTTGGTCGCCCGACGTTTGCTCGATTCATGGCGGTGCCACACTATGCGTACCTCACGCTGAAGATGCCAGGACCAAAGGGAGTCATCACTGTCCGTGGAAACTTTCAAAGGTCCGATGCTTGCGACCGCGAGTTCAGCAAAATCTCCGAGATGTTCGGGGTGGAGAATCACTCGCCGACTTAGCGATTACCAACGACCGCACACTCCTTCCGGAGCATAAGAAGTTGGCAGTCGACAGATCCTTCAATGCTACAAATGACACAAGGTCGCATCAGGTGCACCCGACCGATCCGTCCAAGACAGTCAACATATCTTCGAGCCTGCCTATCGCATAGGAAGGCGCGCTCGTCGAATTCCTCCGTGAGAACTGGGAAATATTTGCGTGGTGTCCAGCCGACATGCCAGGTATTCCCAGGGAATTCGCCGAGCACTCTCTCCAATTGTTTCCAGATGCAAAGCCAGTCAAGCAAACGATGCGTCGAATCTCCGGCCCAAAGCGAACCGCAGTCGAATCTGAAGTCGACCGGTTACTCGCAGCAGGATTCATTAGGGAAATCAAGAAATCACAATGGGTGGCCAACCCGTACTCGTAGAAAGAAGCATACAGACATCCTTCGGATGTGCGTGGACTTCACAGCGCTGAACAAGTGCTGTCCAAAGGATCACTTCCCGCTACCCGATCGACCAGATCGTCGACTCCACCGCCGGATGCGCACGACTCTCCTTTCTGGATGCTTACTCAGGTTATCACCAGATAAGGATGAAGCAAGAAGACGAAGAAAAAACGGCGTTCATAACCCCACTCGGGGTCTACTGCTACACAACTATGCCCTTTGGGCTCAAAAACGCGGGTGCAACATACCAGCGCATGATGCAGGACTGCCTCAAAAAGCAAATTGGACGCAACGTCCAGGTCTACGTGGATGACATTGTCATTACCACAAGGGAAGAACACACACTACTCGACGATTTGAGGGAGACGTTCGCAAACCTCAAACGCTTCCATATCAAGCTCAATCCTAAGAAGTGCACGTTCGGCGTTCCAGCCGGGCAGCTCTAGGGTACCTAGTCTCTGCCCGTGGAATCGAAGCAGACCCGGAGAAAATACAGGCCATCCTCACAATGCAAAGGCCTTCAAAGCTTCACGATGTGCAGAAACTAGCAGGACGAGTAGCAGCGCTCAGTCGATTCATCAGCAAACTGGGTGAAAAGGCTCTACCATTCTATCGACTGATGAAGAAGGCGGACAAGTTCGAGTGGACGCCAGAAGCTGAAGCAGCCTTCACAGATCTCAAGCGGATCCTCACAAGCCCTCCGATCCTCGTCGCACCTAAGGAACGGGAACCACTCTACCTGTATGTCTCGGCTACAAACAGGGTGGTGAGCACCGTACTGGTAGTCGAACGCATGGAGGAGGGGCACATCCAAAGCATACAACGTCCAGTCTACTACCTGAGCGAGGTTCTCTCCATATCAAAACAGCGGTACCCGCACTATCAAAAGCTGGCATACGCTGTATTCATGTCCTCAAGGAAGTTGACACACTACTTCACCGAGCACCGATACCGTGGTAAGTAACTCAGCAATCGGTGATATCCTCACAAACCCCAATGCAACGGGTCGAGTCGCAAAATGGCTCATCGAGCTGGCTCCAAGAGACATCAAGTACGAGCACCCGAAGGCTATCAAAGCACAAGTCCTACCCGACTTCACAACCGAGTGGATAGAGCCCAATTACCTGGAGCACCAGACGTGTCCAATTCCTGGACCATGTACTTCGATGGGTCCAAGAAACACGAAGGCGCAGGCGCAGGCGTCATCCTCATATCACCAAAAGGGGACAAGCTACGTTATGTTTTGCAGATGGGATTCAAACTACCCTCCAATAACGAGGCTGAATACGAGGCTCTGATCCATGGCATGCGGATGGCAAAAGCACTTGGGTGCACTCGATTGATGATCTACGGCGACTCCAATCTCGTGGTGCAGCAAACAATGAAGGCCTGCGACGCAATCGCGGACAACATGATCGCTTATCGCGACCTGTACAACACACTGGAGGGCAGCTTCGAGGGCTGCGAGTTGAGGCACATAGGAAGGGAAAGTAACGAAGAAGCAGACATGCTAGCCAATCTTGGCTCAACTGGCGCACAAATTCCACCTGGTGTCTTCCTCGAGCGCATCGAACACAGATCTATCAAGGAGAAACGAGAGCCTCCTCCGTCGACTACGCCACCCAAAAGCAAATGCCTAGCACAGAGGACCCCCCTGTCGAGGTATTCTCATTGAGCCAACCTGGACTCAACCTTTTCTGGCTTACATACTCCGGCGAGCTACCAGATGACATAACCGAGTCCCGACGCGTGACTCGAAGATCAAAAGCATACACCGTTATCAACGGCGAGTTATACAAGCGCAGCATATCAGGTATGTTCCAAAGATGCATCGCATTCGAAGATGGCCAAGCCATACTTCGAGACATTCATGCAGGTACCTGTGGGCATCACGCCAGCAGTCGATCACTCGTAGCCAAAGCCTTTCGCGCAGGGTTTTACTGGCCTACAGCACTCAAAGACGCGGAGGACATAGTCAAAAGGTGCGTCGGCTGCCAGAAATTCGCAACAAGGCCGCACGCACCCGCATCGGCGTTGAAGACTATACCGCTGGCCTGGCCTTTCGCCCAATGGGGGCTCGATATGGTTGGGCCACTCAAAAAATCATCGCATGGCGGGCATACTCACCTACTGGTGGCAGTCGACAAGTTCACAAAGTGGATCGAGGCGGTCCCCATCACAAATTCGACTGCTACTACGGCAGTCAACTTCATAAAGAGCATCATCTACCGCTTCGGTGTCCCAAACAGTATCATCACTGATAACGGCACAAACTTCACGGCTGAGGAGTTCAAAACCTTCTGCAAAGAGCAGGACATTACGCTCAACTACGCATCCGTGGCGCATCCACAATCCAATGGCCAAGTCGAAAAGGCCAATGGACTTGTGACGAGTGGGATCAAGAAGCGCCTCCTGGTGCCACTCAAAAGAGCTGCGGGTGCTTGGGTCGAAGAACTACCATCTGTGCTATGGAGCCTACGCACAACTCCCAACACTTCTACGCAGTTCACCCCATTCTTCATGGTCTATGGTGCAGAGGCAATTCTGCCATCAGATGTAAGGTTCAATGCGCCACGAGTTGAAGCATACAATGAAGAGACGCAGAAGAGCACTCGAAGACGCAGTCGACTACTCGATGAAGCGCGAGACACGGCCTTGGCCCGCACAGCTGTTTACCAGCAGATCTCCGCAACTACCATAGCCGTCGACTGCGAACCAGGTCCTTCGTCGTTGGTGACCTGGTTCTTCGACTGAAGCAAAAGAAGGTGCACAAGCTCGCTTCCCCATGGGAGGTCCCTTCATCATCACGGAGGTCCTTGGTGGAGGCGCATATCGACTGAAGCACGCGAAGACAGGCGAACTCTCTCATAATCCTTGGAACGTTGCGCATCTGCGCCGTTTCTACGCATAAAGTGCTCACAGTCATACAATGTAATAGGCTATATGTCGGATGGCTGCAGGTTTCAGACGCGCTCTTTTCCTTACCAGGGTACCTAAGGGGACTGGAAGGTTTTTAATGAGGCGGCCTGCAGCCTAACATTCAAAAGAGGAATAAAATCAATGTTCCTTCGACTTCTTTGTGGTACTACCGCATAATTCATACCTTAACCGCACCCGAAACCCTCGGGGGCTGTGTTATCGATCAAATGAGCTCTCGCTCTTGCAGAAACACAATGCCTTAGCCGCACCCGAATGCTCGGGGGCTGCGTAACAAGGATCCAAACAAAGAACACAAAAACTCTGCAGCCGCACTCGAATACTCGGGGGCTGCACAGTCATTGGTTCACAACCAACCATATTTCACAAACCCCGCTCGACTGACTCGGGGGCTCGACAAAAAATCAAAGTATACAAACTATACAATATACAAAGAGTCAAAATTACACTCGGGGGCTGCCCCCTATACAAAAATTGCACTCGCAAACTATTCTAATCCTCAGGCTCGTCCTTTACGGGCAGCTCGGGACCGCAAAGCTGTTCGCGAGTGCACTCGATAGTGTCTCCGCAGCTTGGATCGTGTCATCCAGGTCTTTTTGTTCGAGAACCTCTCCGGCTGCAGGTGTCCGCAACACCAACCTTGGTTTTCGACTACGCATATACGCCATTGCAGCGTTGGCTCCAATCACAAGTCTCTGAGACAGCAACTCTCGAATGGGATTTGTTTGACGGAAGATGTTCAACACAGCACGAATCCCTTGTGGTTGTGGCCCCGAAGGAAAAAGAGTCTCGTTCAGGCGAATAAACGCTGCCCGGCATAACTCCAGCAGTTCAGCACTTCGCCAGACGCGATCCTTCAGGGTGGCGAGTATGCGGGCATGGTACCTATCAAGCCAAAAGTGTTGACGCCCAGTCGTAGGGTCGTCAACCACGCTATCCAGACGCCCTTCCACGCGAATCTTTTCAGCCTGGAAGTTGTCGACAAAGCCTACAAACACGGGCACACCAGTCAGATCAAAAGGCAAAAGCTACGCAAAAAGCTTGTAAACAGAGCAAGACTCGAACTTACACTCGAGTTGCCTGTTCACAAGCTCCATCTCCCCGAGCACATAATCCTCGCGTTGGGTGGCCAACGCGGGTCTGCCCTCAATCGACTCAGCTCAGCCTGGGCGTCCTTCAGATCTTGCTCCATTCTCACAAATTTAGCCTTCATATACTCCATCACCTTGGCATCATTTGCCACCTGACCCTGGGATCGGGTGGTGATTGGAGCCTGCGAGGAACTAGTCGCAGTAGCAGGTTCTCGTGACTGTTCAAAGAGCATAATCACAAACACAAAGTTTGTGTCAGAAGCTAAACTCATGTCATAAGCATACAACTCTTCGAGTGAAAGCATTAGCAAAAGACTTTGCATAAACAAGGTAGCATAAACAAAGCGCAGACTCGCGCAGTTCAGAAGGTATCATTACAAGGCATAAAAAAGCAAAAGGGTACAGCTACCCTAAACCTAAGATTTCGATTTCCTAAGCAGACGATTGGCAGTCTCGAGTGCCCGGCGCTCCATGGTGTTCATAAAAACTTCGGCCAGTCGCGCGGCGGCTCCGCTCACCCCCTTCAGGGAAATGGGCTTCCCATCTGGCTTCTGAGGGAACGCAGACAGTGCTGCCTCATAGTCGCAATCTATCCCATGTCCCATAAGAAGCTTGATGGTGGACTCGGATCCGCGTACCGTGTTGGCGCGAGCGAAACCCGCCATGGTGGACGTCCCGGGGCCAAACACGTTGGCGAAGTCATCCACCGTCGACGGCACCACGCCAGTCGGGAACACCACTTGGTATACAGCGCCAAGTGTGCTCGTCGATTTGGCGAGTGCTTCTTTCGCCTGGTTGCATAGAGCGCCTAAGCCGCCCACAGCCTGTTCCAGCGAAAGATCGTCGTTCGCCACGTCGCAGAGGCCGGTGCGCCAACAGCTTCTGCACAATTCAAAACAGGCATAAGTCATTTTACGACACTCGACAAGTTATATCGTCATATCAAAGGAGAAAAGATTACTCACCTCCCATGACCTGCGCGAGTGCCGCGAGCTGGTCAGCATATTCTCGCTCGCGTGCAGCGGCTGAGTTGGTGGCGGCAGCCACTCTTTCTTCGACTCTTCGCGCTGCGCGGCGAGTGCGTCTTCCAGCTCCTTCTTCTCGCCTGGCCCAGCAAAATCACGTGCATTCAATACTCGACAAAATCAAGCATTGCAAAAAGAAGTTGGCAAAACAAAAGCAAAAAGGAGAACTCACGACTGAGCCGCTCGAGCTCGGCGCGCATGGTGTCCCTCTCCTGCTCCACCTGGACATAAGCCTTGGCAGAATCTGCCAAGGTGTGGTAGAAGGGCTGCGAGCACACGATTCAGCAAAAATCCAAAATCTCACAGACCTACAACTAAACGGGTCAAGCAAAAAGTTACTCACGTGGTTCATCCACGGCTCAGGAGCCGCGACTGATGTCCCGACATCTGGAGTTGCCGCCTTGGCTGTCTCAACGACAGCGTCAGTGGCCATTGGCTGGGCAGCCTCGTTTCCAGTCGGTGCAGACTTCGAGTGCTCCAGGGTTGGAACATTTTCGACTGGAGGAGTCCCAGGCTGATTGTTTTCAGCGCTGTGGGCAACACAACAAAGCAAAAAGATGGTTAGCACAAAATGTGACAGCACAAAATCTCATACTCAAAAACACACATACCTGTGCTCCTCATCTTCCTCGTCTTCGGAGTCGCCAAAAATTGGTCCTCCAAAGGCTGGGGTACCACTCGACTGAAGCGGAAGAGTCGAGCTTGTTGAGCACGCACGCAAAGGAGCGGCTTGGAAAACAGGTGGTGAATCTGATTCCTCGTCATCCTCCAAACCTGCTCCTTCGCGGGTGAACTTGCAGCAGAAGGCGCCTTCTTGGCCAGTCGACGCCGCTTCGGTGGCGCGGTATCGACTTCTTGGTCAGAGGGGCCTTGTCTTCAGATTGGACTTCTTCTGCTGCTTCCTCCTCGACCTCCTCCACATGAGAATTGGTGGCAGAAGGGATGGGCGACTGATCCCCTTTCGGGTCCACCACCTGTGCCTGTGTTTCTTCAGTCTCGCCATTTTCAGGCAGAGGAGGAAGGGAGGCAGCAGTCGAGTGACCCTGCATAGCATACATCACAAATTGCAAAGTCAGAATCAAAAATCGCATATCGCAGAATGTGCGAGTGGCAAACTCTCATTACAAGCAGGCTATAACACGTACATACCTCAAGCAAAGGGTTCTCCAACCCATACGGCTCAATGGGACAGTCGACGTTGCATTTGTCGCCTGTCGTCAGGCTGGTGATGTGGCGCACGTGATTCACAGTTCATTCCTTGATAGCTCCTCTGGGCTCATCCGGGTGGAGTCACCCGCGCCTCAAACTCCCACATGGGGTGCGCTCGGGCACGGAGTGGCCACACCCGCCTCTTCACAAAGGTGGCAATCAAATGAATGCCTGTGACCTTGTCCAGCAGCCGTTGATTCGAGTCAGCAAAGGGCGCGCTTCCTCCATTTCTTCGGCTGAGAGCTGGTGATCCCAAGCCTTGGTCCTGACGTAAGCTGCAGTCGAAAAGGTGGCGACTCCGTCTTGCTCGACACTCGCATAAAACCACCTTTCCTCCAGCCTTGCGCGGAGTCGACGGTCTTCAGGCGGAAATAGCGGGTGTCGCTGCGCACCTGGATGCCGCAGCCGCCCACGGGGTAGGTGCGACCACCTCCTCTGTTGGGACGCACCATGAATATGGTCTTCCATAGCGCCCAGCTGGGTGCGACGCCAAGGAAGCACTCGCATAGCGTGATAAAGCACGCAATATGCATAATACCATTCGGGTGAGATCATGGATCTGCACCCCGTAGGCATAAAGGAGGCCACGAACAAAATCGTGGAGGGGAAGCGAAAAGCCCCTGGACACAAACTCCGCAAAGCAAACGCGCTCGTTGGCGCGTGGTTCGGGGCATACCTCCTTGGGCGATGGAGCGCGGACGGCGAGTTGCTCCGCGGGAGGCAGAAATCCCTGCTCGCGGAGCTTGAGCAGATGGGCGTCCTTGACGGTGGACTTCGCCCAGTCCCCGCTGCCTTTCTTCAGCGCGGCGGATGCAGATGTACCCGCCACAGTCTTCTTGCCCTTGGCTGCATCGGTCGCGGCAGCGGCGGCACCACGCTTGGATCCTCCACCTTTCGCCATTGCAACGATGGATGCGGGTGTGGGAGAAGAGAGCTTGGGCGCAGAACAATGGAGGTGGGCGTGAGGAAGAAGATGAGACGAGGGGCGGCGCAAAAAGGCAAATGGCAAGTAAAAAACTCTGCCAGCGCCGTCCCCCCTATTTACCACAGACCGCAAAATGATCGTAACCGTCAAACAAAGGCGCACGCTCCGCGCAAATCTGGCCATACACGTGGCAGCCCTGGAGAGCAACCGTCGCCGGCCACTCCGTCCACTACGCACGAGAATCCAGGAAACCATCATACGCCCCGTGAAAATCGCGCCAGAACGGTCAAATCAAGTCCACGCGGCGTCATCCCTGGTCAGCTCTGCAAAACGGGCCCACAAACAGGGTCACGTCTTATCAAAGCTTCTCCAAGCACGCCACCGCTTGTCAGAGATAGCAGTCGCAAAATGCGTCATTGCTGACGATGTTCTCTCTTTACAACTGGCATAAAAGGCACTCGATGATATCTTCGGGTGGTCTCTCGCATAAGTTTCGGTTGGTTTTTAGCAAAGGTCATAGAGGCCAGTCGAAATTCTTTCGACTGCAACATACTACTCCCATCGGGAGCGTATCAAAAAATTTCTTTGACTGATATGTGCAGGGTAAAAGATTTTGAGATTATCCTCCATTGCAAGCAATAAAGCACAATCTCGGGGGCTACTCCCATCGGGAGCGCTGTCGCGCACCCGATAGAATTATGGCAAAATAACAGTCGACAAATCATTCGACTCAGTTCATAAGCAAAATCATACTCGAAATATTCCCGAGTTGATCCGACGATCCTTGGATGCTGCATGCATAGTGCAAAGGTAAGACCCGCCGATCAGTCGAGCTGGGCTAAGGACCGCTCCAGCAGCGTTATCCTTAAATTTTCCGTGTCAGCAGACATGATGAATTATCCCCGACGGACGCGTTGGGTTGATTCAAAATTATACTGCAGTTCGATTCGTAAGACCTCAACGGCCGTTTCGAGTCTGTCCAGTTTGTTCCAGATTCGAGTCCGGGGACTCGAGTTTGATTGAAAGCTAGTATGGTTTTGCCACAAATGGTAGTTAACCGGCCCCGATCCGTCGTGTGTGCTGGGCCTGCTAAGCTAATATCCCTTGACTATCATAAGCAAAAACTCATAGTCGATGAAACACTCGACATAGCCAACATGTGCTATTTCATAAGAATTCTAAATGCAGATGTAAAAAATATAACGTGCATGATGTATGAGTCCATGCCCGACTCTTCGAATCAGACAAGTACTCGGGGGCTACTGACATGGGTATGCCTATCGGGTACCCTACCATGAGGGTACCTGGTGCACGTATCGACTAGGCCCAACTATCAGAGCCTACATGAAGCCCATGAAGGGAGGCCCACGAAGATGGAGTATCCTCCAAGTTTGGCGAAGCAATAGTCGGTTTAGAGTTTCCTTACTTGTAAATCGAGTCGGTTACGAACACCCGAGACCCAGCCTATTATTTAAGGCTGGGAGGGCCATCGAACCAGACAACGGACCACCAGAGCCACAAACCCTAGCGAGATCGACATCTCGCCGGGATCCTTGTAACCATCATATTCACAATCAATAACAGACAGGCAGGACGTAGGGGTGTTACCTCCACACGAGGGCCCTGAACCTGGGTAAAATCTTTGCCCTGCTTGTCAGCCGACGATACTTCCAGCTCTACCACGTTCTCTCCCCCATATTCATAACCTAGGGACCTTAACCATGGGTCTTGATGAGTCTACCCCTCGTCACTACTAGAAGCAGTTGGCGCGCTTTGCTGCGCCCGAGGGTATTATTGTGGTTATCAATACATGACATACTGATCTGAATAAATATTAGTGTCTCATACATGATCAGATTAGGTATAAATTCATACCCTTTTCAGGAATATACTACATGTATTGGTCTAGCACCTGTAGCATAAATCGTATAATACAAAAGTAACATACTTGAATTTTTTTAATCTCTTAACGAGTCGAGCCCGACAACTGGTGTGTGGAGGCGGAGGAGCCGTGCGAGGTAGGGCTAGTCGAGGTGCAGCCGGAGCCAGAGCTGCCATGTGTCATTCAATGTCTTGCTTGCAGGGAAGTAGGAGGCACGGTGATGAAGGGGAGGGGAGGAGGGCCGCTCGGGGGGCTCGTCAGCCGGAGCTACAAACAGGGTCATTCGTGGCTGCGCACGGGAGGAGATCGATGATAGCACTCATGGCTGAATCCCTCCCGACCTGTGGTGCCCTTGAGAAGTGGTGGGGGATTCACGGTTGAATCGCTTGCCGGATTGAAGGCTGAATCGATGGGAGAAGAGGCGGTGGTGGTCATCGAAGGAGAGGTATGAGGCCGACATGAAAATTCTAATGGGCAGTTATCGTGCGCTTTGACAATTCGGTTTTGTAGCAGCAACCTAGTGTTTTATTTTTCCAGCACTTGCTTTTATTTGTTTGACAACAAATATTTTGGCAAGATTTACATCAAAGGTAGCTATTGTAGCAACATTTTTGGCCCCAAATGAACTAATACGAACGGGAGTTAGTGGTGGCCGCGCGCGGGTGGATAGTGCGGCCGACATCCTCGAGACCGAAGTCCTCCTGATATGTGGTGCCCTTGAGAAGTGGTGGTGAATTCACGGTCGAATCGATTAGAGTTGTGGCGGAACTGCTGGATTCGAGCCCAAATCGATGGAGAAGAGGCGGCGGTGGTCACGGTGAAGAGGCATGAGGGCGACATGAAAGTTTTTATATACAGTTAGCGTGCGCGTGTTGACCTTTTTATTATATAGCAGCCAAGTGTTTTATATTTTTTTTACAAATATTTTTGGCAAAATTTACATCAAGGCAAACTGTGTTGGAGTAAAAGTTTGGGCCCTAAATGAGTTTAAAGATTATGCCCTAAAATAGGGCAGCTATTGAAAATGCTCTAACAAAGGGGCGGGATCGTAGTTTCGTGTGTAGTAGATAGAAAAGTAGTTTTGTACTCACCTGAACGGATAAGTAATATTATCGCTATCTTGATCTATGTATCCAATCAAACGATGCCACGTGGATCAACCATAAAGCTCCATTTCTAGGGAGCTTACATATTGGAATGATTGCTTGTGGTTATTTTCATGCGAGTACATCATTGTACTGACTTTGATTTGGCCATATTTACATGAGGATCCGTCTTCTACCATAGCAAGGAGATGTCGTTAGGATAGTGCTGAAACCAGCAGCCCAACCAGATATTTGTCGAGTGGATCCGCTCCAAGTTGTCATACGTAGTTTTCACTCTCAGTTAATATCATGCCTTGATGGCCATTTGTCATGCTTGATATTGATGTATTGTCATGCCTTGATGGCCATTTGTCATGCTTGATATTGATGTATTGTCATGCCTTGATGGCCATCTATAGAACAAATGTGCATGTTTGTGCAATTAATATCATTATGTTATGATATCGAAGTGTATGGCCACATATTTTGGGTGACATAAGCTGCGATGACCCCCTCTCCACAGTTGCGCGAGGGAGGGTCGCTACACTGTACAAGCTCTGGTGCCACATGTTGTTAAACCTTCTATCAATGCCGATCTTTTATCGGGTTCTTCTGCAAATACATACCTTATTGCATGGAAATAAATGACCAAGTATTTTTTCAATCTTTGCAATTAATAATGATTACTCAGAGTTTTGAAAATAATAATCAAATATAACATTTGAATTGTCTGGTTTTAAATGCGGATAAAAATAAGTAGACCGACTCATCACTCTCACGCTCAATATTTGTCTGTGTGAGCACCTCTCCTTCTCCGGGGCATAAAAAGTGGCTTGTACTGTGTAGAAAGCTTGTTGATATCCAGGTCATCGGTAGCGGCAGCGGCGTCGTTACCGTTTTGGGTGGTGCCCCAAAGACGATCGCACCTATTACAAGATTGTCAGTGTACATGAAACCTCATGTGATGGGTGGTGAGGGACATGATTATCATGCTAATCTGGCATATATATATGGTGTCTCCGAACTGACCAGGTTCACGGGAAGGCGGCCCCCCAATTGAAACTTTCCGACTTTCTTAGTTAGTTACCTCAACTCTTTACATGACATTAAGCGCTTTAGTGAAGAGGAAATTCGAAATGGAAAGATGCCAGAAATTGCAACTTTAACCAACGATAAAAGTCCAAAAGTATATTGTGAGAAGCCTTGGTCTCCCCCGCAAAGGAACTGGGTTGCGTTGTCTACTGATGGATCCTTTTCCGCGGCGGATGTCACGGCTGGTGCAGGTATGGTCCTGAGAGACACAAAGGGGGATGTAATCGCGACAATGTGTCGACATATCCATCAGTGCAGTGACGCCTCGAGGCGGAATTACACGCAATCATGGGCGGTATGGGTTTGGCTATCCAATGCTCCAGCCTTCCTGTTATAGTGCAGTCTGATTCGGCCCTCAAGGATAGTTCGCTATCACGGTCGACGTATGGCCATTTAGTCGCTGAAATTTAGAAGTTGATGGAGGATAGGGAGTTTACTCCCAGTTAAAGTAGACAGATCACAAAATAGAGTTTCACATATGGCCCGCTATGAGAATTGCACAATGAGCTGGATGCTTGAGGAGCCGGAGTTCATATCAAATCTCGTAACAGCTCATTGTGACTCTGTGAATCAGGACTAAATTCCATGTTTTACCCGCAAGACAAGAAAAGAAAAAGTACAGGAGGCAAACCATGTATGCAGTTTAACTTTGAAAGTTCATGTTTTCGATCATCATCTGTGCTGCACCCAGGAAGTCATGACACTCATCAGTCTTGCTAACTCTTTAGCACATGAAGACGATGGCCAGCCTTTCCATTTCATTCAAAGCTTCATTCGTCCGTCCATAGGATTAGATTGTGAGTGAAATGCAAGTTTGTGGAGTACCTTTTTTTTTTCCAAGTAAATAACCTTTTTTCCGGGAGTGGAATAACCATTACAATGCCGTTGCTTGTTCCCGCGAGTGCGTGCGCTGCGTACACAAGCAGACGATGGAGCTTCACAATGAAACGCGCGCAAAATGTTTCCGAAACTTTGGAGCTGGCGGGCGCCTCACCCAACGAAAATTTCAGATCCACCCCGCCAATCTACCGCGTACACAGCACAAGCTGGCGCCTCAGGAAACGAATTTTTCAGATCCACCGCGCCCAGTCTTTCGCCAGGTCATCGATCCGCGGCACCGTCCCACGGATCGCCATCTGAACCGTCCCGCGCTCTCCGCATCCAACGGCAGACACTCGCCTCCTCCCACCTCTCGACTCTTTATAAACCCATCCCCACCTTCCCCCAAATCACAACCGAATCAGCGCCACCACCCAATCGACTCGCTCGCAGACAGCAGCTCGAAGCAGAGGCGGATCTCCAGCCATGTCAGGCCGCGGCAAGGGAGGCAAGGGGCTGGGCAAGGGCGGCGCCAAGCGCCACAGGAAGGTGCTGCGCGACAACATCCAGGGCATCACCAAGCCGGCCATCCGCCGCCTCGCCCGCCGTGGCGGCGTGAAGCGCATCTCGGGGCTCATCTACGAGGAGACCCGCGGCGTGCTCAAGATCTTCCTCGAGAACGTCATCCGCGACGCCGTCACCTACACCGAGCACGCCCGCCGCAAGACCGTCACCGCCATGGACGTCGTCTACGCCCTCAAGCGCCAGGGCCGCACCCTCTACGGCTTCGGCGGCTAGAAGGCCTCTCGTGGGTCTTCGACCGCGCCACCGAAACCCGTCGCCACCTCGCCGCCGTCATCAACCGTTTCCTTTCTGAATGTTACTAGTTCAGTAGCTGTAGTCGGATCATTGTTGTTAGGAGTTCACCATGTGTCCTTTGTAGCTCTGTATGAGCCCAGATCTGGATTCGAATATATTGTCATCCCGTGCAATGATTCGTGTCAATATTTATCTATCAGAGGTGGTGATAATACTCAATAGGCAAATCTCTTTCGATTTTTGCATCGTAATCTGAATTTGGAAGCGGATGTTTTTCTGAAGCTGAATGTGTTCCTTCAGCCTCCCAAAAGCAAAAAAAACAAAAAAAACTCGTTAGAAGCTGGGCTCAAATAGAAGAGGCCCATCAGCCTTTAAAGTCCCACAGCCCCCGGGCCCGTACACGCAACTGCATCTCTTTCCGTCTCCGGCACGCTCTCGTCGTCTCCGACGAACTCGGCACGACACCCACCCAAACCGCAACGCAAGCATTCTAGACGCACCTACCAAAAAGGGCAACCAAAAATTCCTCTCCGCATCTTCGTCTCCTCGCTTTCTGCATCAACCCTTCCGCTCCACCAAAAATTCTTTTGGCTTACACCACACGAATCTCCCCTGAATCCCGTTCGCTCGATTGCTCCGTGAATCCGTTGACCCGAATTTCCTCGCCGTGTTTTCGGTTTTTTCGCCGTCGATTCTCGTCTCCTCGCCGTCTCTGGTCGAAACCGACTCGCGCTCGAGTGGTGGGGTGGTTTGACCCTGTCGGCTGTCGCTAGGGTTCGAGCTCGGGGAGGATGGGGAGCCACGGCGCTGGGCCGGCTGCTGGATCCGACGCCACGCGCGCCGAGGTATGTGACGTGATGCGCCCGGTTTGATTCCTGCTAAGCTGCTTGGCTTGATTCAGAAATTATTGGCGCCTGGCTTGATTCCTGCCAAGCTGCGTGTATTGGCTAGTTTTTGTTTGTTCGCTCTGTGTCCGGTGTAGTTGGGAGCAACCAGTTCGTATGTTATGGTAATCACCTATAGTTGTAGGAGATTTAGGTTTGTTATGATATGCTGTCGGAACTGGTGTTGTATGTGCGTCACATATACTCGAGCTAATTAGTCGACGATGGGGTTACGAAAGCGTAATTTTAGCTGATTGAGTAATTCATGCAAGGTTGTCTTGTTTCATTTTGTGCCAATATTTCTCTATCAGAGGTGGTGATAATACTCAATAGGCCTTGCTGTAGTATAGTGTGTCTAAGCAGATTATTCTAGTGTTGGCAAATCTCAGCAATATTAACGTCGAAATCTCACCAATGTTGCAATACATACCCAAAACATTTTCTAGCCCCCTTTGTGTTTTATGTCTTGGTAATTTAGTATGGTGCATATTAGAATCTATCTGAATGATGAGGATTCCTTTGCTAATGTCAGGTCAGCGGCATGGGCCAGACGAACCAACCTGCTTATCCGCCTTCAGCTTCTGGGGATCATCCGTGGTCCTCTTCAACTGGGGCAGCTGCAGCTTCGTGGACCTATCCAGCGGACAGTCAAAAGCAAGATGCAGTGTACTATGATCCACAAAGGGATGTATCAGTTCCAGGATATAATCATAACGTGACAAGCAGTGCGCCTGCTGTTCAGTCAACTATGAGCTTGGCAAATGCAAGTCATTCTCATGTGCCTTACTCAAGTTCACTTCAACAGGGCTACAATCCTGCAGAATATGCAAATTATTACTACAATAACTACCCACAAGCTGCCAATAATGGTTCTGCACAGCAAGCAGGAGCAAATCAACATTCAGGTGCAGCTTATCAGCCTCTTACTTCATTTCAGAATTCTGGGTCTTACGTTGATCCTACAAGTAACACATATTACAATGCTGGTGGTCACCAGACTGCGCCAGGATATGCAACCAGCAACTATTATTATCAGGCCAACACACAGAATGATGGAAGCTCAGGAAACAATTATGCTCAGTCATACCAGAACTACTCATCCTCTGATACTACTGCGGTCCAAAGTTCAAGTACAGTGCCTGCCAATTCTTTCTCATATCAGCCACAATACAACCAGTGGCCATACTATTACAATCACTCTGCGCCAAGTCCTGCTGTCAATCCAGTTTCTGGGAGCAGTAACATAGATAACAGAGTTGTTAACACCACTTCTGGCTACTCTTATCCTAGCATCGAGCCACCTCCACCTGGTACTACATCATGGAAAAGTAATTCAGGTGCTTCTGTTGCACCTCCTGTGCAGGTATGCTCCTTTCTTTCACTGCAAATTGTTAGTTCCGGTGCATAGCTTTCTCCATCCGTCTCTGACAATCATTTCTCATAACATTTAGTCTGTCTAGCCATGATGGTTATTCTGAACCAATGATTTTTTTTCATAACTTTTAGTCTGTCTAGCCATGTTTGTTATTCTAGACAATGGTTGCTCATAAATTTTAGTTTGTCTAGCCATGGTCCCTATTTTGGGAAAAATAAAATGGTTGCAGCTTTTGTACTGGGACTTCTGCAACGCCCCTTCAATTTTGGAGTTAAATGCCCCTTACTTTTTAGGGGTTTGCTGCTAATAAGTCTTTAGGGGCCTTTTGTGTGCTATTTTTCTACCCCCATGAAGTGCGAGTTAATAAATCTAGCATGAAATGTGCATTGTAGCATTTATGGGAAGAGAATCACATTTCACCTAAGTTATACTACTGTGCAGGCTCCAAGCGTTCAAGAACCTCAAAATCAATATGTCCAACATGCACAAGCAACTCCAGCGCTGCAAAACCAGTATGCTTATCCAGCACCAGGTGTTCCAGTGTCTCAAAACTATTACACAAACCAGGCACCGGCATACCCACAGACAGCTTACCCACAGAACATTATGAATGTGAATCAAGTGCCTGTGAACAACCATGCTGATCAACAGAAGAGTGTAGGTTCAAAAGGTTTAAGCTCAAATATTTCCACAATCAACTATGTTTCTGATGAATCTTAAGCCAATTTTGCAGGGTTCTTTGACAACAAATTCTTCTAGTGAAAACAAAATACAGAGTCCTCGAATTGCTCCAGGTTTCTCTATGGTTATACCAAAGAGTGAGAAGAAAGTTGTAGTTGCTGATTTGGCAAAGAAACCTGCCTATGTTAGTGTATCTGTGCCGAAGAACGATGCCAAAGCAGTTCAACATTGTCCAGATGCTGTAAATTTCTCATCTGCTTTTAATCATTGTTGTTAGCACCTGAAATATGCTTATGTCTTTGTTTTTAATCACAGTGATAAGTTATTGGCATATGAAAGCTGAAAGTACATCTTAATCAATTGGTTCAAATTGCCGTAATTACATTTGTTCACTGCCATTGAAGTGCATTTGTTCATAATTTTTAAAACTAGGATAACAAATGAGCGCTGTAAATCCTATGTTTACAATTCCATAATCGGGGTATATGTGATATCTTGTGGTATATGTATATTCACCATCCATTTTCCTTGTGATGTTTAGAGATCCATCCCTTTTTCGCTCCGTAATTATGGTATGAGGAATCTCAGCCGCTGCAAGAATGAGGCCCAAAAAGCTGCCTGCCAAAGTATAATACAACAGGTGAAGTTTCTTTTTGTTGGCTCTTGTTAGTTGCCACCATTTGTAAAAAATGCTATCATCTGTTGGTGTCAGTCATATGGATGGGTTAGTTTATCTACCTTCATGCCTGTGAAAAATGATATCCTACTCAAGATTATGCTATAAAATTAGGACCGTATATTTCGTAGGTGGCAACAAAAAACTGTTTTAGTTTGAGAAGCACATCCAAGAACTTGCATTTAAATGCCATAAAAACCATAAACAGAGTTGATGTGCTATCCACTATATGTTGGTGATATATGGATAATTAATACCTGATTTCAATTCTGAAATTGAAGTCGCTTTAATTTTTGGGCATCCGATAGGATCCCGCGTTTCATTTAAACTTGTTCCTTGATTCTTTTGTTTTGCATATCATTT
Source organism: Poa pratensis (assembly GCA_947311845.1). Lineage (NCBI taxonomy): Eukaryota > Viridiplantae > Streptophyta > Magnoliopsida > Poales > Poaceae > Poa > Poa pratensis. The sequence continues at coordinate 33,480,521 of CAMZMU010000060.1, read as the reverse complement.
GATAGTTTTGTTTTGATGAATTTAGTTGTATCAGTTTTTTCTTTCTTGTGTTTATTTTCAGATCACAAGCAAAGCTCTTAGCGATGGAACCCTTCTTACTAAGAACTGGGACACTGAACCACTGTTTCCTTTGCCAGAGAATCTTTTAACCATGACCGAAACAAGGTATGTGCTTCTCTTATACCCTCACCCGGTCACCCCCTTTCAAAAAACAAACAGACAGAATCTGCAAGGCGACAAGGCAGTGTTGTTGAGACATACATGATACATACATTAGCTAATGCAATTTGTGGTCTGTCACTTTGGATTTATTTTATACTGCGGTGCATTGAACACCTCTATAGTGATTGCATTTTTTTCTCGAGAAATAATTGCATTTTTCAGATGATGCTATTCTAACCATATTTGTATCTTGGACTGACACCCTAAAACAGTGCCGCAAACTAAGCAAATATCAGAATATGTCAATTATGTGCAGTTGTTGTATAATGACCAGTAGGTGAGCTTATATTGGCTGCATAATTAAGTTCCTTGGGAAACCTTGATTCATCTAATTTGATGCCGCATACATCCATTAGTTGCATCATATACATGTTGTAAGCTTGTAATTAGGGTTCCTTCACTGTACTCGAGAAAATTAGGCCTTCTTGCTGTTTCTGTCTTTTGCAAAATCGTAGAATTCTGATAACTTTTAATCTTGTATTGTTTTTTTTCCTGTACAGCAGTGGAAACAATTCAAATCCCTTGGCAAAATCTACCCCTAAAAAACGCCTGAAAAGTAGGTGGGAGCCTGTTCTGGAGGAGAAGATTACTGATAAGGTGGAGCCACTAGCAAAAACATTGATGAATGGTCATGCCCACAATAATTGGGAAGCCAAAAATAGAACGGTGAGAACTGGCATGTTGCTGTTAAAATCTTGTCATCAAGCAGTCAACATACAGGATGTACTTCTTTTTTAACAATAGGATACAGGATGAACTTATGCACTGTCACTGTTAGCATATTGATTTATGCAATATCACATGCTTATTTTTTTTGCTTTAGTAAGCTATCTCTGAAGTATTAACTTGTTATGCAGGGTAACAATTGGAATTTTGGGAAGTTTGTCCAATCTGCCCATACACCCTTAAGCAAAATCGCCCAGAGGCCTTCCAAGAAGCAAAGGATGGGTAGTTATTCAAGCGTGATACAAAATGGAAACACTTCAAGTGATAGTGATAAGGAGCAGGATTTGACCAAATATTACACCAGTGCATCTGCATTAGCAAATTCACCAGAGGAAAAGAAACGCAGGGAACATAGATCTAAACGCTTTGAGAAGAGCAAGGATTCATCATCAAAAACAAGGAATTCGGCAGTGAATAAAGATGCCATGGCTTATGCACATACACTAAGACATATTTCAGCACTTGCTACTAGAAGTTCTGAAAATGGCAGCAGCTTGGCTGTTGAGGATCTGGATTGGGATGCACTGACAGTCAAGGGAACATGTCAGGAAATTGAGAAACGATACCTACGCCTCACATCAGCACCTGATCCTTCCACGGTAATAGCATCCTCCAATTGTCCTTAACTTTTAAGTTTAAAGGTATTGATAGCACCATTGCATCATTATTATTTCTAGCTGGCAGACCTTTCTACTGTTTGGCTGTCTATTCTCTGAATACGCTCTTTGCAGGTAAGACCAGAACATGTCTTGGAGAAGGCTCTTTCCATGGTTGAAGCATCTCAAAAGAATTATCTTTTCAAGTGTGACCAACTGAAATCTATCCGTCAAGATCTTACGGTTCAGAGAATCCAGAATGATCTGACTGTGAAGGTAGTCTTAATTCTTCAGCATCCAGTTATGTGGAACTGTGGATCACATTATACCAGCAATTTGAGAAATGCACGTTTATGTGTCTATTTAGTTGCTATACAAGTACCATACTAGATATATTAGTTATACTACTCCTGCAGTCTACCAAAAGTAAATGTCTGTTAATGTTCAGCAATGCACAATGTTTTGTAACCTTCAGGTTTCTTATTTCAGGTTTACGAAACTCATGCGCGTTTAGCATTGCAAGCTGGCGATCTACCTGAATTTAACCAGGTATGTTTTTTCTCGTCTCTGATCTAATTCTCTTGAAATATCAAGTAATTGTACACATGTTTGTTTGCTAGCCATTGCAACTTCGCATCGTGATACACTTTCTAGTTATCAGGTCATCTAGTGATTGCTTTACTCTCTAAAAAAAATAAGACCCCTTTTATGGTAATGCTAGTGGTTCAAGAATATTTGTCAATGGAACTTGTTGCTGTGGTTTTGTAACGTTCATATTTGTAATTCAACTTCTGCATGAATGTCATAGTTCAAACTATTTCTGATTGCAACTTTTTTTCAGTGCCAGTCACAACTGAAGAGGCTATATAGAGAGGGAAACAAGGGTTGTTATTTTGAATTCGCTGCGTATAATTTGCTCTGCGTTATGCTACACTCTAATAACAAACGGGATCTGCTGTCATCAATGGCAAGGTATAATTTTGTAAGCAGGGAAACCTACTTAGTTCCTAAGTGGACTACATTTGATATATTTGTTGTTTTCAGCTTATCGAAAGAAGCAAAACAAGATGGAGCTGTCAAGCATGCCCTCGCAGTACATTCTGCTGTTTCATCTGGCAATTATGTTATATTTTTCAAATTATACAAGCAAGGCCCCAACTTGAACTCTTGCCTCATGGGTAAAGGGCAATTTTATAACTTTCCATGCCAATCAATGCACCTCTCTTTCTTTTTGAGGTTTTGATGTATGTTGCTCTCCTCTTTGACAGATCTATATGTGGAGAAGATGCGTTTTGAGGCTATTAAATGCATCTCTAGATCTTATCGCCCGACAGTACCTGTGGCGTATGTTGCACGGATTTTGGGATTCTTACTTGATGGGGATGATAGATCAGAAGTATGTGAAATGTGGTTAAAAGCACATGGTGCTATTCTTTCAGTAGATAACAGTATAGATACGAAGGTAATGATCTCTTTCCCTCTCTCTCTCCGGATAATATAATACACATAAGTTTAACTGCATGAATGCAAACATGTGTTTTTTCATCTCTCCCTCTCTCTCTGGACAATATAATACACATCAGTATGAATGCAAACAGTTTTTTCGTGGCTTATTTGGTAAGTTAAATCTTCGGTTGCAGCTGTGAAAAATAAGCATTGAGGTAACTCAAGCAGCACATGGGCCTTGCCGCCTTGGTGAAGAATTTCAACTAAACCTTCCCAGCTGGGATACCATTCAAAAACCATAACCCATCCAACTGGGCACAGGCATGAACACTGAATGTTTTATTTCGGCTATGCAAACTTGGACCATTGTCTTGTAAAAGTGCACAGAGATTAACAAACTGAATACAGAACATGATAACAAGTACTTCATAGTGTTATGCTAAAATGTGCTATTTAACCTGTCAATATGGAATAATATATATGTTCTAGCAAATGAAAACTATTGGAGTTGACCCATTCTGATGTTCTAATCTGGCAATAAGCATTGCATTTCACTGCTTCGCAGGCTTCTGCTAGTACGCTTTACATGCCGGAGCCAGAGAACGCGGTTGCACATGGTGATGCATCACTTGCAGTCAACGACTTCTTTGCGCGGACATCGTAAAAGTTGTGATGGCAGTATACACTCATCGGCCTGCTGCTGCCTATGGATTTATTGCACATCTTCAGATAAAAAGGATGCTGTTATGTGCAATTGGAAGCTCAAGAATGCTTATGGGGCTAGGAGGTTGGAGCAAGGATAGGATGCCCGGCTGGACTATGGTCTGCGCACTCAATCGCTGCAGTTCCACTCCAGTGAGCTGCCGTAACACAAATTCGGAGCATTACCCAACATTAGCTGGGCCTACCCGTGGACAGACACATTATCTGCCTGGCCTCTCGTGAGGGAAATGTTAGAAACCACATTTTATCTGTACAAGTTTGAGAGTGACTATAATACATGTATCTGTGTCAAGCAATTTATACACTACTCCCTCCGTTCCAAATTAGTTGACACATATTTGCCTAGATACTGATGTATCTTGACACTAAACAAGTATAGATACAGTTATATTTAGACAAATCCAAGTCAACTAATTTGAAATGGAGGTAGTAGATGGTAGGGTAAAATGTTATAGAGACAAGAAAAGTTCGGAAATTTATTTGTAATACAGACATCACTTTAAATCTATGAAAACTTTCCGCTGTGAGTCACTTTGTGAATGGAACCGATTAAACGTGGATGAAGTTTGGTACATGTTGTAAGCTCCTTAGTAAATTCTGCCATAGCTACTGGATTGGAACCCTAGGCTATACATATCTTGTCCCATTTTAGAAGGATCCGAGCTTTCCAACTTACCCCAAATGCTGAGCCAGGGAAACCCCAAGCTTACGCCGTCGAGGAGGACCAAACCTCAAAACTGCAGCAGCTAATGGCAATAACATAACCTACCAAGAACTGGAAGGTCCTAAACCTTTGGTATAGGTAACTGCCGTTAGTTGGTAACCACTGATCTAATTGCCGGCACCCAACCTACGTTTACCGGCTCCATATACATATATAGTGAAGTGTCGCTAGCTCCTGATCTCATTCTGGTAACCAGCATACTATTCTGCCCACTGTTCTTTTGAAGACTTTATCCATTGTTCCGATCTTATGGATTCGGAGATGTACGGAGTTTCCAGTTAGGAATTTGAATCATTCAGCTCGCCGACGATATGTCGTGTCGAGATCCTTACTTCCATGCTCTGTCCCCTCAACTTTTCTACGTTTTCATGGTTGTTTTTTGTTGTTAGGTGCTTGGATCACTGTGGCATAAACAAAGAAAAGCTGGACAGTGATGCGTTACCAAAAAGGTTCTACACATGCGCAAATGCAGCCAGAAATGTGCTTTGCTTCATTTTAATTTCATTCCACTCCACAACCAGAGAATGTGACCATGGTCCCACGATGATTATGAAAGAATGCCCAACCGCAAGAAAGTTCAGAAATTCAGTTTTGCAAATAGCACTCGACCTATTCAGAGGATGTTTCAAGGCAGTGAAAAGATGATGAAATGATGGGACTTCAATTACCAATAGGGGGCAAATCATATGAGTAGGACATTACATCAAGTGGTGTAACAGACTAGCAGAAGGATAAGCAAAGGTCGAAAGTACCAGAACGAAATGACTGATTTCCATACAGAAATGCACCAATTTTCAAACTGTGCCAGAACAATAGCTCTTGCTCAATTAACTGTCTATGCACTTCAACTAAAGCAAGAACTTCTCTGTACGTATCCAGTTCAGTATCCCACGTATAATCGGCAAAATTTGAAACTACACTTAAAAGAGGAACAGGTAAATCTTACATCCCTGCAGTACATACAAGATGTTGTGCTATACCTGACATTTGTATAAATGTTATGCTACATTTTAGAGGGAGGGAAGATCAAATAAACAGGGTGCCAAGACACCAATCCTGACAATCGTGTCCAAGACATTGTTGCAAAGAATTACAATTCGAATTCCTCTTCCCGGAGCACCATCTCCGCAGCTTCTTCCTCATCGTCGTCGAGAGAAAAGTACTGGCTCCTCTCGGCTGGCCTGAATGTATAGAACATGAACATGTAGAACGCCACTGAGGCCACCTCCTCGGACAAGATGCTCACCCACCGGTACTGGTAGCTGGCAATGGTGCTGAGCGCATACACTACGATCCTAGTGAAGTACAAGTACCCGATCACCACGGTGTAGAACTGCCGGAACAGGGTGAGCTTGGATAGGTTCCGCGCCGCCTTGCCGTCGGTCTTGGACGTCTCCCGGAGCGACCGCATGGACCAGACAACCGGGAAGAGCACGGCGCAGCAGCAGGCGACGTCCACGAGCATCAAGATCTGGTTCCATGTCACCCACCCCTGCCAGAACGGCCCGGTCTCCCCAATCACCGCGGCGGCAATGTTGGCGATGACCTGCAGCGGGATGACCACCATGAGCACCTTCTTCTCCCGGTCCTGCAGGAATGGCCTGAGGAAGGACCAGCCGGTGCCGACGAGCACGATGACCGCGAAGAGGATGACGCCCTTGATAAGCTGGAAGAGGTAGAAGGCGACGTCCCAGCCGTGCGGCGTGCCCGTGACGCGGATGTAGTGCTGGTCCTCGGCGGCGGAGAGGCAGTAGAGGAGGCGTGCGACGAGGAGCGCGGTCATGAGGTGGTGGATTTGGTTGGCGGAGATGCGGTGGCGGGAGAGGAGGGTGAGGTAGACCCAGGCGGCGAGGAAGGCGGCGTAGCAGAAGGCGGAGAAGCCGTAGATGGCCGGGACGGGCGCCTGGCCGACGGGGAGGTAGTCCTTGGAGCCGTCCGGCCCGGCGTTGTACATCTCGGTGCGGACGGTCATGGAGACGAGCGACTCCGGCGCGCAGTTGGCGAAGAAGAGGGTGTACTCGTCGGGGTGGGTGACGGGGAAGGACTTGTTGTAGTGGCCGCCCTCCATGTCGTGGAAGGTGAAGAGGGTCTTGACGTAGGGGCTGGAGAGGACGCACCCGGAGAGGTCGGGCTCGTCGGCGCCGCTGGGGTCCTCGGGCTCCGCGGGCTTCTTCTCGCCCGGTCCCGCGACTCGGAGACGGCCTGCAGGAGGGACTCGTCGGCGAGGAGGAAGAAGCCGATCTGCTTGGGGTCGGCGCGCGCGAAGGAGGAGGAGACCGCGGCGCCGGAGAGGATGATGCGGACCGCGCCGGTCTTTGAGAAGCCGAACTTCTCGAAGAGGATGGTGTGGCGCGGGTCCTCGTGGAAGGACTCCGACCGGATCTCCGCGGCGGAGGGGAGGGCGAGGGACCCCGCGACGGCGAGGAGCAGCAGGACGCGAGCTCCGGCGGCGGCCATGGCGAGATCTGGCATCCGTCGAAATGCGTGGGAGTGTGTCGGCGTGTGGGTGGAGCAGAGCTCTCGGCGTTCTTATGTGGCGGGAGGGTGGGGGTCGGATGCGCGTCGAGATTGGTGAGACTGTGAGAGTTTGGTAGGAAGGTTGACTTGCGCACTCGTAGAAGGCGGTGTGACGGGAACGCTTTGCTAATTCTGTACACTTCGGTCACACTGCGATGACTCGACGGCCCTCCTGTTTTTTCTCGAGAAAATTGCAGAAATCACCTCTCACTTTATCGTCATTGCAAAAATGTTTCTCAAAAGCGCGCGAGAGAGCACACGGTTTTATTATATAGAAGAAGAACATCAAGTTTATTAAGATCCATAACAAATACAAAGCGGTCAAAAGACCAGAGCGAAAGCGAACAATCTCAGAAAAACCCCCACTGTTTTCCACATAGTTGCCCCGGCCGTGATGGCGTCAAGCACACTCGCCTCCGACATATCTAATCTATTGAAGGCCTTGTTGTTTCTCTGAAGCCAAATTGAGTGCATGATGAGCAACACGAGTGATTTGATTTTGGCGCCTCTTTGATAGGCCAATGCAACGCCTCCGGCTTGTCTGTAGCTGAAGGAGAGAGATCAAGACGTCCAAGCCTTGAGAAGACTTCAAACCAGATGGTGCGAGCACAGGGCAACTGCGCAGAAGGTACTGGATGGATTTTGAATCCTGTAGGCAAATAGGACAGACATCATCATTAGCTAAATCATGGCGCAGACACAGCTCCCAATCAAGCATCTGTCCACACAATCTTCCATGTAAAAAATGTATTTCAAAGGAGCTTTACAATCCTAGATGGCCGCATGAAAAGGCCAAGTTGTGTGGCCTTCAAAGAATGTCAAGTAAGCCGTTTTTGCCGTGTACATTTTGTTGGGCGTCCACATCCACTCACATCGATCAGCCGTTTTTGCTCTGGGTCCCAATCCACTTGTCGGTCCAAAAGAGTCATCTCTTGCCATTGCCAATGAAGATTTTTACCGAGGCGTCAAATGTGGCTCAACAGTTGTTCGAGCTGGATAGATTCTGGCCAGACCACGGTTTGTTGTTGTCCACCCGGCACAGCCAAAGCCGTTTCATACGCATCGTCTCATTTTTTATATGGAGGTTTCACAAGCACCACCCCCCCCCCCCCCCCCCCCCCCTTCCCTCCCCGGAGGCTAGTGAGAATACAAACTGCCGCCATGCAATGGGACAATCACCTTTGGCTGAGGACTTTCCACACCAAAGGAATCGAGGGCAACCTTTTTTAAAAGCTGCAATCACGGAAGCAGGATTTATAATGCCGGATATGATATGCATAGATCTTTTTTTTTAGAACAAATGCCGAAACAACCCGGCGATAAATTATTAGCGCCAAACGGCGAGAAGGTACAAAGTGCTGAACCCAGCATACAACACAACCCCACGCACACACAGAAGACAGAACTACAAGGCGATTACAGGTAGACACCGACGAACATCGCCACCGTCCACACAGGTAGACAGGCTCAACAAACCCCTGATGGCCCTTCACGTAGTTACCCCACAACGGCGCCAGAAAACAGCTGCTAGCCCCTTCGCGTGGTACCTGCGTGAAAAGTAAATGGGTTAGGTTGAGATTCCAAGTGCAGAGTGTATGTAGTAGTGGAAGACAGTTTTCCCCACGAGGGGTGACTCGAGGGTTTAATATCGAACTCTCGGGGAACCAGTATTTCAGGTGTTATCTCCTTATCCTTCTCTTGAGAACCTGCAACAAAATAAATTGTTTTGTGCCCTCAACCTCATCAAGTGGTTGTCAAGCACAAGGTGTGAGAATGATAATAAAATAATATGCAATGCAAACAATAAGTAAATATGCAATGATGGTAAATAAATATGCAAGGATGATGGTAGTAATGATAAATGATATTTTTGGGTTTTTTATGATGAATGCAAGATGTAAAAGTGTTTTTGTATTTTCGGATTTAATAATGGCAGCAAACAAAAGTGGTGATAAAAGTGTTGGAAAGGTGTTTCTTATGATTAAAAATGGACCGGGGTTCATGGTTTCACAAATGCACTCTCTCTTGATAACGTGGTAGACAATGTAACACTAAATTAACATGAAAGATGGCAAGACATGGTTTGACAAGTTATTAATAATATGGGCATCACGTCCTAACATAGAGATCTCAAGTATAAGTTGTTCTCTCTCTTATGCTCCACCAAGATGCGAACTAAATCATAACACCTTAGTAATTAAGATAAATCAGAGCATAGCAATAAGTTCAATGACATGAAGTTAAAATAAGAACATGCTAGATCTAGTCATGGAGATAGTGGCAAAGGTCACATCCACTCTCCGGTAGCATGGTATTTGTGTTTATCCCTAGTGAGTCAACAAAGTAAGGTAGAAAACCCAAGTGGATCGCAGAACTTTCTCTCACGTTCACTGCACTAGCCACCCCCCGTTACTCCAACTAATGCACACGTTCCCCCTCACATGCTCTCATAAACAAGTTTGATCATGACAAGTAAATAAGAACGGGGTACATAATATGCATCTACTTTCATAACTGAAACAAAACCATTGCAATCTCAAACATGTATTAACTCATAATAAAGATCCACCACAAAGGAATTACATAGATGACCGTAATCATGTTCAGCAGCTCATACGGTACTAATTAGTGAAGCTCATAGAGAGGAGAGATACATAAGTTACTTCCACAAACCAGTAGTCCAGGGTGGACTACTCCCTCTTCATCATGGTGTCGGTGGAGATGTTGTTGGAGGGGAAGGAGACCACACCGGCAGCGCCCCGCCGGAGTTTTCCCCCTCCAATATTCAGCTCCAGATCTCTGTTTCGTGGTTTCTGTGTTTCTGCGGCGCTCCCTTTCACGAAAGCCCTGGGGGGGGTCTATATAGTCGTTTTTAGGTCAAGACGATGTTTCGGGAAGAAAGATCGACGGCAGCGGAGGCCCGAGGGCCAGGATGGGGGACCCCACGCGGTCAGGGAATCTGGCCGCATGGGCCCACCCCTTTCCGCCTTCTGGTATCCGTTTTTTCGATTCCTTTGCGCCTACGTTTCGTTCCTTCCAAAAAAAAGTGATCCCCGTAAAGTTTCAGGTCATTTGGACGTCGTTTGGGTCCCTGAAACATCAAAATATAGAAAAAGGGGTTTTCTGACAGCGCAGGGTTAATTCCAGAAAAATGGGAAGTTGTTAATTATCCCCAAAACTTAATATAAATCATGAATATAACCCTTATATGATGCAAATAACATGTAATAAAATGTAAAGTTCATGTATGCATTTTACATGCATCAACATCCCCAAGCTTAACCCATGCTCGTCCCGTGTATGAAGGTGATAAAACTAACATGGACTTTACATTTTAATACTATCAATGGATATCAAAGGTGATTACTATTGCTACATAGAGTCAAATGATTCATTCTTCAAAGGAATAACAATATGCAAGATAAATTATGAAGTGATATCAAATACTCAATGTAAAGATGTTCAATGATAAATTCACAAAGTGTAACATAAAAGAAAGTACTATGAACCAAATGTATGCATAATGAAAAGTAAAAACATCCTATGGTGGTCATAGAATACTTCTTGTGAAAACTGAATATAAAATGTGGACACTTTGGATAGATAAATAAGTAGAGGTAAAGTATGAATAAGTTTCATCTAACTTCCAAACACTTCTAATTAAGTTAATGCTTGCAATGTGGTAGTCATTGGTGTGGAGCTCTCATTACCCCTATCATAGCATCTTGAATGATTAATGTTTAAAGTGAAACCAAATATGAGTGGTGTGCTTGACAATGTATTGGTTGAATGTCTCATGTCCCTTGAATACAAGTACCTACACCATGTGTTACTCACTTTGGTCCACAAAGTAAATTCAAATAAAGGTCATTGCAAGTAATAATAGTATCATCAAGAACTGCACTGGGGTACCTCTTGCCCCTTGACATGAACAAGCCCATGTCAAAACAACAAGACAAACAGACAATGAACAATCTCAGCACTCTTTTATTTACTATAGGTATAGCTTTTTATTATGAGGTGCATCACTGAATGAACATTATGGTTATGCTGTAAATTTCCACCATGAATGATGCATGGCTTAGATTAGCGGCCCAGACATTTCTCTAACCATTTATACAAACTCATTTAACTTACTAAGTATCCATATTCATTTCACCCATGATAGGCATCCATAAACAAAAGTACATGACATCAACTAAATATAAATAAGAGATATATGCACGGTTAGTCACTGAACTTGGCCGAGATGAGCACTTTGGTCACTAAACTTGCAAAATGTTGCCCGCGGGTCACTCAACTTGGCAGAGATGAGCAAACTGGTCACAAACCATTGACTGAGCAGTTGACCATGACTCTGACCATTTTTTTTTGCAAAAACACCCCTGTAGAATCACAAAATCACATCATTTTTTGTGTGCAAAAACACCCCTGTAGAGAGATATTAATGTGATTTTGTGATTCTACGGGGGTGTTTTGCAACAAAAAAATGGTCAGAGTCAATGGTCAACTTCTCAGTCAATGGTTTGTGACCAGTTTGCTCATCTCTGCCAAGTTGAGTGACCCGCGGGCAACATTTTGCAAGTTTAGTGACCAAAGTGCTCATCTCGGCCAAGTCAGTGACTAACCGTGCATATATCTCTATAAATAAAGTGCAATGTTGAAAGCTTGCCATGTGACAGCACATATGGGCTAACTCCCAACCAAAACAATTGTCAAGCCCACAACTTCATAATTTTAATCACAATGGTTCATGCTTATTAAATGCAATAAAAGTAAATTATGCATCAAGTTCGTGAGAGCTTTTAACCAATTTTTCCATGACAATAAATAACATAAGCATTTAAATTCAGAAATGTAGATAACACAACATAACATGATAAACATACTTGGAATAGCATAAAGCTAATGGGTAGATATGGTAGACTCACTGAAAAAACTTTGGTTGAAGGTGTTGGGAAACAAGCTTTTTACTTGTTGTAATTTTTGGGCTAGCAATAGGAAGAAAGTTGACCATCTAAATGCATGCATAAGTGTCCATAGAACTAATCATTCCATGTTAAACCAAGTAAAGTCAAAATTCAACATCTAAACATGGTAAAAGATAGCTCTTGACAACACACTTGCAAATTAATTGTGGCGCCCTGACCTGACTGTTATACAAGGATGCTGTGTGTCACCGGTTAAGCGATACAACCGGAGGTTACGAGTTTACCAATCCCCGGCCAAAACCTTTGGCAGGCGTTGCTCGGAATGGATCATCGGCAACGCAACACCCCGATTGATGCCTTAACACAGGCACAACCCTCAATGCATAATAGAGAGACCAAGACTTGTGGAACAACTGGCACATCACAGACTCTACGACACAAATCATATAGTTCAACTCTTATAATAGAGAAAGATAGCAAATGACAACCAGAGGTCACGGACCCAACATTACAACAAGCGGAAGCAAATTAGGTTGTTCTAAACAACAAGATCCAAATATATGACCTAAGAGGCCTACAGATAAACATCACAGCGCCAGCTGCTCCGGGATGTCCCAAGCTGCCACCTGGGAACCCCAGACTACTCGTCGACGTCCACAAAGAACCCACCTTCGAGGTCGGTGAAGTCCTCCTCTGAAACAAAACAAACGACGTTGAGTTCGACGAACTCGCAAGATTAAGAGCTAATATATGCTCGATGAGGCTTTCAAGGTTATATGACTGTTTTGCATAAAGCTGATTTTATTTATGAAAACCATAACTCAAAGGCATCGACTATTCAGAGTATTTTCAAAGAGGTAAGGAGTAACTCTTTCTTTCATCACCTTGCTCATCATCAACCATCATCAACCACTGTACCTGTTCATCAAAGGCACCTCCCCGAATCACCCTCGAGGAAGCTCACCTTGCATTTGTGAGTGGTACCTCTAGTACCCAGTTTTTAATCATTCCGTTAGAGTTATTCTATGATCTTACCTTCACTTCCCAAGTTCGTCCATAACCGCGGATACGGCTTTTCGAAAAGATTTAACCCTGCAGGGGTGTACAAATGTTTGCCACGCGTACCGTCCAGCCCATTACCTGATCATTAGCTCTCTTCCTTGGAAAGTCGGCTGGGTGGGAGCGGTGTCGACTTCTCCCTCGTTAAGGACCTTCCAGGATCATCAGTGGCGGTAGGACTGCCAGGATCACAACACCCCGCCCCACGGCCACTCATTTTCCTAACACCACCATCCTCATACCATTCTCAGCCACCAACTCACGCACGCGCAAATGGAAGCCCGAACTAGAGGACCCTGGCTAGCCCCGCTCGAGTTATTTAGTCTATGAGGGTTCCTGCAAATGCATAGGCCTCACGCATGGTTGCACGCTCAGTCTTGGTTCAAGACGTAAAGAACTCGCACCTAGGCGGCGAGAACGAGACAAAACACCACAACCACAGTGGCCTCTCATCCCCACCTTTAAGCATTTTATTATCCGTCTCCACAATCTCTCCACCATCATTCCCATTTCGTCACCTGTTTCCAACATAAACCATCCACCATATAGCTATGCCATTAACTAAGCATGGCTAAGCAACAACATAGCATAGTAAGTATCTCGGCCAACAATACAAACCTATGTATAATAGGAGGGGAAACAGGTATTGGTATCGGAAACTTAATGCAACTATAGGATACTCTAATCCCAGAAAATTGACATTTAGAACCGCATGCAATATTATAGTGGAGAAAATATTTGCGGAAACATAGGATAAGACATGCTCAGAGGGGGGATTACGCTTGCCTTGTTCAGGGTACGGGTAGTACGGATCCTCGGGTATTGTGGAGTAACCCCGGCTGCTTGATCTATCGAAACATGACAACGGAAGAGCAATCAATCACCACACATGCTTTAGCAAATGCAATGCGCAAACACATGATGACATGTCATTTTAAATGCACCCTAATAGCTTTGAACATGATCAACAAGTTAAATGGGGTCCCCATTATATTATTTGCATTATTTGAAATAACCCCATATTAAAACTTAGTGATTCTAGTGTTACTAGAAGTACATTATTGTAGTTGTGATCAATTATGCATGACGATGATGATTCTGGGTGATTTATATTTTTCTGAACATTTTGGTGTAAGGGACACATTTTTCGGAGGTCCGGAGAGAAAGTTATGATATTTCTAATTTTCCTCTTTTATACTTATGATTTAATTAAGTTATTTCTAACAACCATAATATTTTAATTACTCGAACTAGCGAAGAGAGAGATGGGACACGTGATTCATCGGGGGTTCGATGTCTCTCTAAGGCGCGAAGGAGTAGCCGGAACTAAGCGCAGAGGAGAGGAAAAAGGAAAAACAACAGCAGAAAAAAAGGGAAACTGCCTAGCCGGCCTGTGGCCCGGTTGGGCCGGGTGTGAGGCCGGTTAGGCGGCAGAGGGCTCCGGCCTCTCGGACGGTTTGGGTCGGCCCAGCAGCCGGGTAGTGGCCCGTGAGCAACGGCCTCGAGGCCGGCTTAACCGGTCTCTCGACCGGGCAACGGAGGAAAAGAAAACGACGATGACGACGACGTGATGGGCGTGGCGAGTGACTATGGCGACGGCGCGGTGGGAGCCGAGGGGGGAGGGGGGAAGTGCGCAGCGGCACTGGGTGCTCACCACGGACGCGTTGAGGTAGTCGGCGACGGCGGTGGTGCAATGGCGGCGCCGGATTTGGGCGGCGGAGACGCGTCGGGGCGGAGACGAAGTAACGCGGCGGCGGCGATACAGGGCCTCCCGCCTCGATTCTTTTGGCGGAGGTGTTCCCGGCGTCACGACGGAGCCGGTGGTTGTCGTCGATTCGCTCGGAGAGCTCTCACACGGCGGCGACTAGCACGGCGGGATCGGCGGCCATGGCGGATGCGGGGAAGAGGAAAAGGGGGCAGGGGCGAGGAGCAGGTGTGGGGATGGGGCAGCGTGGCCTCGTGGGGTCCTCTTCCTGCAGGTGGAGGTCGAGCAGGGGGCCCGGGCGCGCGCGAGACGGCGGTGCGGCGCGAGCACTGCGCTCGGTCGCAACAGTGAGGAAGAAGCAGTTTTTACAAACAAGTCCCTGGAAGTTTTAGAACCATCACGGATAGGTCCTTTCTCCTTTTAATTTTTAAAACCAGTAGCAATTCCTGGATTTAATTAGGGCACTAAACAATTTTAGAAAAATCTGCAAAAATTTGGGTAGCCTCCCAACAACATGTAAAGGCACCACAAAAATTGGCATGTTGAAATAAAATAGTTTGGTGCCACTTTGTTCATGAAGTTTGTTTAAAACAATTTTGTTAAATTCCAAAGTAATATTCTTTTAGAGTTTTGAAACAAGTCAAAATATTGATTTCAACTCTTGGAACTTCCTTGACAAATATGAGATGTCAAAGTATTTTATTTTGCAACTTTGAATGCTTTCATTGCTTTGTAGAATTGTTTGAGCAAGTTTGGCATTTTAGTTTTCCCACTTTTGCCCAACCAATTTAGTGTGTTGTTTAGCAATTTAAATGGATGCAATGATACATGCATGCCATGATGCAAATGAGGACACAAAAGTGAAAAATTGGTTCCCAAATTTAGGTTCACGAGTTTGGGCTGTTACAACTCTACCCTCCTTACAGGAATCTCGCCCCGAGATTCTAAGTTTGCGAAAAGAAGTCGGGATACTCTTCACGAAGACTAGACTCTCGTTCCCAAGTTGCTTCTTCCTCGGAATGATGAGACCACTGAATTTTGAGAAACCTGGTGGTCTTGTTACGAGTCTCCCTTTCGGCTTCATCCAGGACACGGACAGGATGCTCGCGATAAGTGAGATCTTCCTGGAGATCTAACTCTTCATGATTGACTCCATGGATAGGGTCCTTGAAGCACCGGCGAAGTTGGGAGACATGAAACACGTCATGTACATTTGGAAATTTTATCGGTAATTCCAATTGATACGAAAGATCTCCTCGCTTAGCCAGAACGGTGAAAGGGCCAACATAGCGAGGGGCCAATTTTCCTTTGATACCGAAGCGGCGAACGCCATGAAGGGGAGAGACACGGAGGTAGGCTTTATCACCAATTTCATAGTGAACCTCTTGATGATGCTTGTCATAGTAGCTTTTCTGCCTAGACTGGGCAATCTTCAGATTTTCTCGTATGATTCTAACCTTCTCCTCAGCTTCATTGATCACATCCGGACCAAAGAGTGCTATCTCTCCGGTCTCAGACCAATTTAGAGGAGTTCGACATTTTCTTCCATAGAGAACCTCGAATGGAGCCATGCCCAGACTAGCTTGGTAGCTATTGTTATAGGAGAATTCCGCAAAAGGAAGGTACTTTTCCCAATCCTTACCAAAAGAGATGACACATGCCCTAAGCATGTCTTCCAAACTTGGTTCACTCTTTCGGTCTGACCATCAGTTTGGGGATGGAAAGCGGTGCTGAAGTTGAGACGAGTTCCCATAGCATTTTGGAAACTAGTCCAAACTTGGAGGTGAATAGACTTCCACGTCGAAATTATCTTCTTGGGAATGCCGTGAAGGACGACGATACGAGAGGTATACAGGTCTGCCAACTTGGCTGCTGTAATGTCCACACGAACGGGGAGGAAGTGAGCCACTTTTGATAGTCGATCAATGATGACCCAATGGCATCATGTCCCTTTGGAGACTTCGGTAGACCAGTAATGAAATCCATACCAATTTCATCCCATTTCCACTCGGGATAGCAATAGGGTGAAGAGTGCCGGCAGGCCTTTGATGTTCAGCCTTTACCCGTCGACAGGTGTCGCATTCAGCAACATACCTAGCAATTTCCCGTTTCATACGGTCCACCAGAATAGTGGTCGAAGGTCTTGGTACATTTTGGTACTACCGGGATGAATAGAGAGAGGAGATTCATGAGCTTCTTGGAGGATCAACTCCCTCAATTTTCGTTTCTTTGGCACTACCAAGCGGTCACCAAAATAAACAACTCCGGATTCATTGACAGAAAACATTTGGCCTTCCCGCTAGCAATGTTTCCTTGATTTTCAGAATACCCTTGTCACGCTTTGAGCATCCTTAATCTGGTCTACAAGAGTAGATTTGATCTCCAGATTTGCAAGTAGCCGGAGGAACAATTTCCAGGTTCAAACGGGCAAACTCTTCATAGAGGGCAGGTTGGGCCTCCTCAATCATCAGATTGTTGCAATAGGACTTCCGACTTAGCGCGTCAGCCACGACGTTTGCTTTGCCGGGTTGATAGTTCAGACTCACATTGTAGTCCGTGATTAACTCCAACCAACGCCTTTGCCTGAGATTTAAATCCGGCTGGGTGAAGAGGTACTTCAGACTCTTGTGATCCGAGAAGATCTCGCAACGGTTACCAAACAGGTATGGTCTCCATTGCTTCAAAGCATAGACCACGCGGCAAGCTCTAGATCATGAGTTGGGTAGTTGTGCTCATGCGGCTTCAATTGGCGAGAAGCATATGCCACCACATGGCCATCTTGCATCATACACAACCCAAGCCTTGTAGAGAGGCGTCACAGAAGACGACGAAATCCTTGCTTGTGTCCGGCAGGACAAGCACAGGAGCGGACGTGAGCTTGGCTTTCAGTGTTTGAAGCTCTCTTCAGCTTCGGCCGACCATACAAACTTTTTATCCTTCTTGAGAAGGTCAGTCAGGGCCTTGGCTATCTTGGAGAAACCTTCGATGAATCGGCGGTAGTAACCCGCCAATCCGAGAAAGCTACGAATGTCCTTGACTGACATTGGAGTTTTCCAATCCAGAATGGACTGAATCTTGTCAGGAATGACAGCCACACCAGCGGATATCACATGACCAAGGAAGAAAGATTATCCAACCAAAACTCACACTTGGAGAACTTGGCATAGAGGCGGTGTTCTCGAAGTCTTGTCAGAACCAAACGAAGATGTTCCTCATGCTCTTCATTGGTTTTGGATATATGAGGAATCATCAATGTAAATGACGACAAACTTATCAAGATAATCCATGAAGATGGAGTTCATGAGCCTCATGAAAGTAGCTGGGGCATTTGTGAGACCAAAGGACATGACGGTATACTCATATGAGCCATACGAGTAACAAATGCCGTCTTTGGAATATCCTCCTTTCTGATTTTTATCTGATGGTAGCCTGACCTCAGATCCATCTTGGAGAATACCGTTGCACCAGCTAACTGATCCAACAGATCATTGATGCGAGGAATAGGATACTTGTTCTTGATTGTCACCGCATTCAACGGTCGATAGTCAGAGACTAGACGAGGCACGGTAGAATCCCTCTTCTTGACAAAGAGTACCGGACAACCCCAAGGTGAACTGCTAGGCTGGATGAAATCCTTTGCTAACAGCTGATCAATTTGCTCTTTCAACAGAGCCAACTCTTCCACCGGCATACGGTAGGGCTTCTTGGAAATTGGAGCGGTACCGGGGAGTATCTATGACAAACTCCACACTTCGGTCAGGAGGCATGCCAGGCAACTCTTCCGGGAACACATCCGGGAAGTCACACACCACGTGTATGTCCTGGATTTCAGGAGGGGATTCGCCTTCCATAAAGCAAAGGAGAATCTCAGGTGAGCGGGGTACGACGGCGGACGGAGGTATTGATGTTGCAGGCCAATACTTCACAATGTCACCGGAAGGAGCGGTCACAGTAATGGTCTTGGCGGCACAGTCGAGATTAGCCTGGTATTTGGCTAGCCAGTTCATGCCCAGTATGACATCAATGCCTTTGGACTTCAGAGCTACCAAGGCATAAGGAAAGACAAGGAACCTATATTAATCTGGACCTCAGGAGTAACACCATCGGTTTGCCATTTGGAACCAGGAGTAGCGATCACCAAGGACGGCTCATTTTCTCGAACGGTATGTTGTGCTCTTTTGCAAACGCTATGGATATGAATGAATGCGATGCTCCAGAGTCAAACAAACTGTAGCTGTATTGCCGTTGATTCGTAACTCACCCATAAGAACGCCGGGGTCATCTTCAGCTTCTTCAGAGACGTGGTTCAGGCGACCACGCAAATAGGTCCAGCCTTGCCAGTTGGAGTGGCAGGGGCTCGTGCAGGAGTTATCGCGAGAGGTGCCTTCTGGGGGCACTCCCTGGAGTAGTGGCCAGCCTGGCCACAGGTGTAGCAAGTGACTCCAGGTGGAGCAGGTAGCATAGGACGGTACCCACTTCCGCCTACCCCAAGTGTCGAAGTAGTGGGGCGCGGAGGAGGTGGCCTGTATCCTGCGGCTCTCGGCATGAATGGAGCACGAGGTACGGCGCTGTAGGGACAAACACCCTGCGCTTCTTGCTCTCAGAACCCGAGGAACTCTGGTGGTCCCCATGTGCGGGCCTCTTGGAAGCTTCAAGTTCCTTTCTTCCTTGCTCAAGAGTGAAAGCCTGGTTGAACAGCTCCTGATAGGTCTGGAACCTGAAGGGCAATAGCTCATAGCGGAGCTGCGGAGTCAGACCCTTGCGGAACAGCTCTTGCTTGTCAGCATCATTGGTCACGTCCCTTGGGGCGTAACGAGAGATGGTTGAACTCACGACCATAAGTGCGGAGGTCCATCCGTCCCTGTTGCAAATCCAGGAACTCCCTCCTCTTCAAGTCCATGATGGCTGGGGAATGTACTCACGGAAGGCAGTGCGGAAATCAGCCCAGGTGAAGACATGGTTGGCTGGAAACAAAGCCACATGGCTTCCCACCAACAGCCAGCAGCACCAACCAAGAGGTAGGTGGCAAAGTTGACTTGCTCCGCCAATGGAACATGAGCGCGGAGAACTTGCGCTCCAAAGCACGAAGCCAATCATCAGCTTCCAGTGGCTCCTTAGCATCAGCAAAGGTGGGTGGCTGCGAGCGCAGGAACTCGGTGAGAGTGTTGCACTCGTTCCTCCGTGCATTCTGCTGCACCAACTGTTCCAGCAAGCGCTCATTGCGCCCACGGTTCTCCTCAATGGCCATCAAGACCTCAGCCATCGAGGGTGGTGGCGGCAGATCATCCTCATCATCATTGTGTTACCGCGACCACCACGGCCTCCACGGCCTCCTCGAGCCATTCTGGAGATTTGACAATGACACGGTTAGTATCTTTCTCCGAATGGTCGAACAATAGCATTAGCGTCTACACAAGTACACAGACTAGGGACGATAATACTTTGCGAGAAGGAAAACAACAAGATAGAACTTGGGTCAAAGATCAGCATCATGTGCTACTAGTGAGAGTTAAGAAATCACAACTTAACACACTCTAGTTGACACAATCCGGGACCTTATGTTCAAGTCCGTGGGTTAAAACCCAAAGAAGGATCAAAGATTAAACTCGGTAGAAACATCTGAGTTGATTTGGATTGCAACGCAGCGGGAGCAACTGGACACATAACACTAAAGGTCGAACCCACCCCGTTTCTAATCATTTTGAAGTAACAGACGAGGAGTAAAACCTTTAAATCAAATTGAGTAAGATTGCTCCGAGATTAGAGGGTAACCAGATAAGGAGTAAAAAGAATCCTAAGATGGTTTTCACAACTCATTTTTAGGTTAAAATATTTTCACAAACACTAGACTCAACATCGACCAGTAGAAGGGTTTCCTACAGGCAGTACTGCTCTGATACCAACTTGTGGCGCCCTGACCGACTGTTATACAGTGATGCTGTGTGTCACCGGTTAAGCGATACAACCGGAGGTTACGGGTTTACCAATCCCCGGCCAAAACCTTTGGCAGGCGTTGCTCGGAATGGATCATCGGCAACGCAACACCCGATTGATGCCTTAACACAGGCACAACCCTCAATGCATAATAGAGAGACCAAGACTTGTGGAACAACTGGCACATCACAGACTCTACGACACAAATCATATAGTTCAACTCTTATAATAGAGAAAGATAGCAAATGACAACCAGAGGTCAGACCCAACATTACAACAAGCGGAAGCAAATTAGGTTGTTCTAAACAACAAGATCCAAAATATGGCCTAAGAGGCCTACAGATAAACATCACAGCGCCAGTTCCGGGATGTCCCAAGCTGCCACCTGGGAACCCCAGACTACTCGTCGACGTCCACAAAGAACCCACCTTCGAGGTCGGTGAAGTCCTCCTCTGAAACAAAACAAACGACGTTGAGTTCGACGAACTCGCAAGATTAAGAGCTAATATTGCTCGATGAGGCTTTCAAGGTTATATGGCTGTTTTGCATAAAGCTGATTTTATTTATGAAAACATAACTCAAAGGCATCGACTATTCAGAGTATTTTCAAAGAGGTAAGAGTAACTCTTTCTTTCATCACCTTCTCATCATCAACCATCATCAACCACTGTACCTGTTCATCAAAGGCACCTCCCCGAATCACCCTCGAGGAAGCTCACCTTGCATTTGTGAGTGGTACCTCTAGTACCCAGTTTTTAATCATTCCGTTAAGTTATTCTATGATCTTACCTTCACTTCCCAAGTTCGTCCATAACCGCGGACACGGCTTTTCGAAAAGATTTAACCCTGCAGGGGTGTACAAATGTTTGCCACGCGTACCGTCCGGCCCATTACCTGATCATTAGCTCTCTTCCTTGGAAAGCCGGCTGGGTGGGAGCGGTGTCGACTTCTCCCTCGTTAAGGACTTTCCAGGATCATCAGTGGCGGTAGGACTGCCAGGATCACAACACCGCCCCACGGCCACTCATTTTCCTAACACCACCATCCTCATACCATTCTCAACCACCAACTCACGCACGCGCAAATGGAAGCCCGAACTAGAGGACCCTGGCTAGCCCCGCTCGAGTTATTTAGTCTATGAGGGTTCCTGCAAATGCATAGGCCTCACGCATGGTTGCACGCTCAGTCTTGGTTCAAGAGGTAAAGAACTCGCACCTAGGCGGCGAGAACGAGACAAAACACCACAACCACAGTGGCCTCTCATCCCCACCTTTAAGCATTTTATTATCCGTCTCCACAATCTCTCCACCATCATTCCCATTTCGTCACCTGTTTCCAACATAAACCATCCACCATATAGCTATGCCATTAACTAAGCATGGCTAAGCAACAACATAGCATAGTAAGTATATCGGCCAACAATACAAACCTATGTATAATAGGAGGGGAAACAGGTATTGGCATCGGAAACTTAATGCAACTATAGGATACTCTAATCCCAGAAAATTGACATTTAGAACCACATGCAATATTATAGTGGAGAAAATATTTGCGGAAACATAGGATAAGACATGCTCAGAGGGGGGATTACACTTGCCTTGTTCAGGGTACGGGTAGTACGGATCCTCGGGGTATTGTGGAGTAACCCCGGCTGCTTGATCTATCGAAACATGACAACGGAAGAGCAATCAATCACCACACATGCTTTAGCAAATGCAATGCGCAAACACATGATGACATGTCATTTTAAATGCACCCTAATAGCTTTGAACATGATCAACAAGTTAAATGGGGTCCCCATTATATTATTTGCATTATTTGAAATAACCCCATATTAAAACTTAGTGATTCTAGTGTTACTAGAAGTACATTATTGTAGTTGTGATCAATTATGCATGACGATGATGATTCTGGGTGATTTATATTTTTCTGAACATTTTGGTGTAAGGGACACATTTTTCGGAGGTCCGGAGAGAAAGTTATGATATTTCTAATTTTCCTCTTTTATACTTATGATTTAATTAAGTTATTTCTAACAACCATAATATTTTAATTACTCGAACTAGCGAGAGAGAGATGGGACACGTGATTCATCGGGGGTTCGATGTCTCTCTAAGGCGCGAAGGAGTAGCCGGAACTAAGCGCAGAGGAGAGGAAAAAGGAAAAACAGCAGCAAAAAAATGGGAAACTGCCTAGCCGGCCTGTGGCCCGGTTGGGCCGGGTGTGAGGCCGGTTAGGCGGCAGAGGGCTCCGGCCTCTCGGCCGGTTTGGGCCGGCCCAGCAGCCGGGTAGTGGCCCGTGAGCAACGGCCTCGAGGCCTGCTTAACCGGTCTCTCGACCGGGCAACGGAGGAAAAGAAAAACGACGATGACGACGACGTGCTGGGCGTGGCGAGTGACTACGGCGACGGCGCGGTGGGAGCCGAGGGGGGAGAGGGGGAAGTGCGCAGCGGCACTAGGTGCTCACCACGGACGCGTTGAGGTAGTCGGCGACGGCGGTGGTGCAATGGCGGCGCCGGATTTGGGCGGCGGAGACGCGTCGGGGCGGAGACGAAGTAGCGCGGCGGCGGCGATACAGGGCCTCCCGCCTCGATTCTTTTGGCGGAGGTGTTCCCGGCGTCACGACGGAGCCGGTGGTTGTCGTCGATTCGCTCGGAGAGCTCTCACACGGCGGCGACGAGCACGGCGGGATCGGCGGCCATGGCGGATCGCGGGGAAGAGGAAAAGGGGGCAGGGGCGAGGAGCAGGTGTGGGGGTGGGGCAGCGTGGCCTCGTGGGGGTCCTCTTCCTGCAGGTGGAGGTCGAGCAGGGGGCCCGGGCGCGCGCGAGACGGCGGTGCGGCGCGAGCACTGCGCTCGGTCGCAACAGTGAGGAAGAAGCAGTTTTTACAAACAAGTCCTTAGAAGTTTTAGAACCATCACGGATAGGTCCTTTCTCCTTTTAATTTTTAAAACCAGTAGCAATTCCCGGATTTAATTAGGGCACTAAACAATTTTAGAAAATTCTGCAAAAATTTGGGTAGCCTCCCAACAACATGTAAAGGCACCACAAAAATTGGCATGTTGAAATAAAATAGTTTGGTACCACTTTGTTCATGAAGTTTGTTTAAAACAATTTTGTTAAATTCCAAAGTAATATTCTTTTAGAGTTTTGAAACAAGTCAAAATATTGATTTCAACTCTTGGAACTTCCTTGACAAATTTGAGATGTCAAAGTATTTTATTTTGCAACTTTGAATGCTTTCATTGCTTTGTAGAATTGTTTGAGCAAGTTTGGCATTTTAGTTTTCCCACTTTTGCCCAACCAATTTAGTGTGTTGTTTAGCAATTTAAATGGATGCAATGATACATGCATGCCATGATGCAAATGAGGACACAAAAGTGAAAATTTGGTTCCCAAATTTAGGTTCACGAGTTTGGGCTATTACAACTCTACCCTCCTTACAGGAATCTCGCCCCGAGATTCTAAGTTTGCGAAAAGAAGTCGGGATACTCTTCACGAAGACTAGACTCTCGTTCCCAAGTTGCTTCTTCCTCGGAATGATGAAACCACTGAATTTTGAGAAACCTGGTGGTCTTGTTACGAGTCTCCCTTTCGGCTTCATCCAGGACACGGACATGATGCTCGCGATAAGTGAGATCTTCCTGGAGATCTAACTCTTCATGATTGAGTCCATGGATAGGGTCCTTGAAGCACCGGCAAAGTTGGGAGACATGAAACACGTCATGTACATTTGGAAATTTTACCGGTAATTCCAATTGATACGAAAGATCTCCTCGCTTAGCCAGAATGGTGAAAGGGCCAACATAGCGAGGGGCCAATTTTCCTTTAATACCGAAGCGGCGAACGCCACGAAGGGGAGAGACACGGAGGTAGGCTTTATCACTAATTTCATAGTGAACCTCTTGATGATGCTTGTCATAGTAGCTTTTCTGCCTAGACTGGGCAATCTTCAGATTTTCTCGTATGATTCTAACCTTCTCCTCAGCTTCATTGATCACATCCGGACCAAAGAGTGCTCTCTCTCCGGTCTCAGACCAATTTAGAGGAGTTCGGCATTTTCTTCCATAGAGAACCTCGAATGGAGCCATGCCCAGACTAGCTTGGTAGCTATTGTTATAGGAGAATTCCGCGAAAGGAAGGTACTTTTCCCAATCCTTACCAAAAGAGATGACACATGCCCTAAGCATGTCTTCCAACACTTGGTTCACTCTTTCGGTCTGACCATCAGTTTGGGGATGGAAAGCGGTGCTGAAGTTGAGACGAGTTCCCATAGCATTTTGGAAACTAGTCCAGAATTTGGAGGTGAATAGACTTCCACGGTCCGAAATTATCTTCTTGGGAATGCCGTGAAGGACGACGATACGAGAGGTATACAGGTCTGCCAACTTGGCTGCTGTAATGAAGAATGCATCAAACAATATCAAGACAGAATCTGTCCACAAAAACAGCAGCAGCAAAACACATTTTTCTACACTACTTAATCTAGTCAGAAAAATCTGCAAAAATCACGTGTGCAGAGGATGAAAAGTTGAAGCTACGGTTCAAATTACAGCTCAATCGGAGTTACAGATAAAAAATGAAAAATCAAACTGTGCACAGACTTCGTGCAGGCAGAAAACTCTCCGAAAATGAATAGCAACTTTTCAAACCCAAAATAGGTAAAACTTGGTTCTTTATTAAAAATTCCAGAAACAAAACTAACAAACTACTCTCTTGTTACAGCAAGAGGACTCAAAGAAAATCTCAAACAAAAACAACCGGGTTGTCTCCCGTAAAGCGCTTTCTTTATAGCCATATAGCTAGGCTTACTTACTTGATAATCAAAGGGGACGTAGCTCACGAGGGAGCTTGAAACTTGGTGTGTCCCTCTTCCTTGAGAAATGTTCCATGCTCTTCTTGTGTGGAAACTGAAACTTCACATTCCCTTCCTTTGAATCAATAATGGCACCTGCAGTACGAAGAAAAGGTCTTCCCAAAATAATAGGACTAGAGGTTTTATTCCTCATGTCCATGATTAGAAAATCAACAGGCACAAAAGTCATGTGTAATTCTACCATAATATCACTTACTTTTCCTAGAGCATGTCTAATGGAATCATCAGCAAGTGCAAGTTTAATAGAGCATTTCTCAATATTTTTAAGTTCAAGGACTTCATATAGTTCTTTAGATAATATAGAGACACTAGATCCTAGATCTAATATAGCATGGTGTGTCTCTTTTCCAATGGTTACTAGTACCTTGGGAATCCATACATCCCCAATCTTAGGTGGTATCATAGGTTCTTGATTGTACCTAGCAATCTTTTCTTTTAAGACATGATTAGCAATATAGGAACCAAAACCAGCCTGGTTAATATTAACAGAAGGATCACTTGCAAATTTTTGTAAGATAGAAATTAATTCATGCAAGCTACACTTCTCTAGATCAACAAATGGTTCCTTAACTTCACTAAGCATTTTAACTTCCTCAACTTTTTTATCTCTATTATATAGATTAAATAATTCATAATGGTCATCAAACACATCTTCAGGTACTTGAGCTTTTTCTAAACTTTCTTTAATTTTTACTTCCAATATCAAGCCATCAAGTAGAATGTAAGCATCCGCAATAGTAGTATTTATGAAAGAACCCTTACATTCATTGTCTAAAAAGAGTTTAGAAGTTTCAGACAATCCTTTATAAAATATGTGCATGAGCATCCAATCTCTAATACCATGTTCCATTCCATAAGCTATACCTCTAAACCTTTCCCAAGTTTTAACCAAGATTTCTTCCTTGTTTTGTTTAAAGGTGATAACTATTTCTCTCATATTATAAACCATGGCTGAAAAACAAAACCTCTCAATGAAAGCAGCTTTCAAATTAAACCAATTGCTAAAATTCCCAGGTGGCTATTTTAATATCCAATCTAGAGCTTTTCCAGCCAAGGAATAAGGAAAAAACTTTACTTTGATCACATTAGCATTGGCATGAATCAGGTTTAATTCTTTGCATATTTCATTAAATTTACTAAGATGTTGAAGAGCATCTTCTTTCGGTTTCCCAGAAAAACGATTTTCAAAAATCAATTTAGTGACATTAGGATCTATCTCAAATTCTTTAACAGGGAAATTCCTATCTTGAGGAAAATTCTTAACACTAAATGGCCAAAAAGTTCTTTTCTCCATTGAGCAAGTTTTTATGTGTTTTTAATTTTTTTTAATGCAAAACTGAAAGTAAAATGACACTAATGCAACTCAAAATAACAAATGCAACACAAAATGCAAAACTGAATATAAAAATGTAAACCGAAATATAAAGATGATATGCAAGACAAGAACAAAACAAAATAAAATGATTGTAGGTAAAGATGGATAAGATGATGCTCACGTAGATGCAACTTCCCCAAGCTTAGATTGTTACACAAGTTGGTGATGAAGTTGACTTGATGTGAGTGATCCTTGACGACTAAGATAACAAAAGCACCGAATGCATGCATATCGTGAACATATTTCTTTTTGGATAGAACATTTTTTGATCTTGTTCATTTTCAACCAAGTTGCTTGGGCATTGATGTTGTGTCCATCGACGATATCGGCCAATTGCAACTCTATTTCCATCTTCTGGTTCACAACTCTCTTCATATTTTCTTCCATAATTTTAATTGCTTCTTCCATCTTCTGGATTGTGTCTTGAGCTAGCCCTGAATTCTCTTCGGCATTCTGCCTTTTTTCATCGGATTTCCTCTTCTCTTCCCTTGCAAGGTTTAATTCTTGTAAAATAAGTATTTTGCCTTGTTGTTTATGTGTGGTCTGATCTCTGATGCGCGTCTTATTCATCTATTAGTGCAGGCTTTGTAAAAAATGCATGGTTAATTACACAAGCCCATTCCTGTGAGGAATTTTTCTACACAGTATATTAGCTGATTGAATTTGTAATTGTTGCCTCTGAAAAGCTGCCACCGTTCATCTCTGAAAACAAATGAAACAATTTGCTTATGTAAGTTTAAAACTACCAAGTTGCTGTTCTATAAAAATGCCATGCATGCATT
This sequence comes from Poa pratensis, assembly GCA_947311845.1. Taxonomy (NCBI): domain Eukaryota; kingdom Viridiplantae; phylum Streptophyta; class Magnoliopsida; order Poales; family Poaceae; genus Poa; species Poa pratensis. Next base: position 33,452,906 of record CAMZMU010000060.1, on the reverse strand, counting down.
TTTGGTTTAGAGTGTAGGTAAGTGCTAAACTGAACCATAATATCAGATCTAAATCGTTTCTGCAGCAGACTAGAACACACATCCCTGACTTTGTAAACTGCAAGTACTGTCCTAAAACTGAAAACTGCTTGCTCTGCTTAGAAGTGCATTGCTTGCGTTCTTGTGTAAATAAGAAAAGATGAGAAATGAAAGGAATTCCATTACTTTAGGATCAGTAATCATCATACACCGAAGAGTTATCTTCAGAAGTAGCATGTGTACTTCGGTACCACGAAAACTTGTTTAACCTGACAACTATCTTTTAGAGAAGCCTATGTACTGCAGCCTATCTTGTGGTTCCAGTAGATGAACTAACCCAGAAAACCATCAGGTTACACCCAAGATATATAATTTAGCTCAGCTGATGGTTGAGATTTGATCATTATATTCCTTTCTTAATGTGCTTTGTAGTGATGCCTAAAGACTTAAACTCACTTTTGCGATATCGAGCTTAGATGAGCCCATTCAGGTAATTAAAATGGACAGCTAGTGAATTCCCTATGCTGGTTCAGATTTAGAATCCTGTATAATGACCAATTATACCACAGGTGCCGCAGCACATTTAGAGCCAGCTGCAAAAAACCGGACATGTATCAACTTTCTAAAGAAACTAGGTATCTACCATAGTAAAATTTCACGCGGTTGTTAATACTAGAATTCAAACAAAGCTCTATAGAAAATACAAGATGACTTGAACCCTTAGGTGAAAAACTCAGATCCTCTTGTAAAATTTGATTTGGCAAGAACTAGGGGTTCACTCTTAGTACTAATATTATTTTTAAGTCAAGTTTGAACTAATATCGATTTCCTTAGTGCTAATAACAACGATTAATGGATGATGAGGATGATACATGCCTACTTTTTTGGAGACTAATGCAGGGCCATAAAAAAGAGTTAATGTCTGGCAACACCCAGCCACTGAAAAACAGATAAAGCATCTCAAAATGCGGTCACAAAAAATACACTGGCTGAATCACTAGCGAGTTGCCGTAATAAAAAACTAACAGAACACCTATTTGTCCTGGGTGGCCGGCTGGTAGCTTTGGAGCCCAAATATCCGTAGGTTTTGGTCCATCGAACCTACTACGATGTACTTAGCGTCGGCTCCAAACTTCATAGAAGTTACTTTCCCTGTTCAGTGGCGGAGCTTGAAAGAAAATATTGGGCGGGCCAGTCTGAAGCAAAGCGCACAAAAAAGTGCAAATTCTAGACAACCTGATGCATTCATGCTACAAACGTATGTTAATGGCGAAGCTACAAACGTATGTTAATGGCGGAGCTACAAACCTGAAGCAAAATTCCCACTAGACTACAGACAAGTAGCTAAGTAGGCCAGTCAATCTTAAAGTTCCCAGTAGACTTTTGGATGGGGAAATCGGGGAAGAAGCCGGCTGAATTCGGTGTCATCGCTGGCCTTGCTGCAGTGCTGCCGCCGCCGGCGCGTCCGCGCCCCCTTGCTGCAGTGCTGTCAGCGGCGCCGCGGCGGCGAGTCGACGAACTCCTGGTTGCGGGGGACGGCACGACGCCGCTGTCCAGTGCTGCCCTGCTCCGCCCAGACCTCCAAATCCTCACTGAATTTCTAAACCTAGCGATTGAGCCATTGAGGGCGTGACCGCGCCATGGATTTGGCACTGGGATTTGGTCTCTGTCTCCTGCGAGACAGTGCGTCGTATTCTTTTTTTCTGAGTCCTGTCTCGTGCGGCTGAGCGAAGTAACGAAGGGCGTTTCGCTGGCAGTGTTCACTGGACCGGCCTCTGATGCATAGCAGCCTAGTAGTAAATAATTTTTTAGCCAAAATCCTGGGCGGGCCGTGGCCCAGGTCGGCCCCTACTAAGCTCCGCCAGTGTCCCTGTTCTGATAGATCCGGCAGTGTCTTGATAATATTCCAATCAATAAAATCGCTGGCTACTTTTTAAACCCTTATATCTGAACCACCAATAGCAAGATAGCTGCCACTACTAGAATCAAATTCCACAGCATTTGTCGGTGTGTCTGAGTTATAGGGAGACAAGGTCCCGAAATTTCTATATTTTCGAAGATCCCAAAGCTTGATACCATCTAGAGCAGCGGTCGCTAGGAGGTAACCATTTTCAGAGAATGACATAGCAGTGACTGGTCTGACGTGCCCAGCAATGTTTGTGACCTCTGACTGGGTCTTCACATCCCAAATTTTGACGACAGCATCAGTAGTTCCTGTGCCAAGAATAAGACCGTCTGGATGGAATGCTGCAGATGTATATCCCTCTTGTCCAGAAGCCTCGCCAACCTTTGTCAGGCAAGATCCTGTTGAAATATCATAGAAGCGCCATGAGTTATCCCTGGAAGCACTCACAAAGTACTGCTGAGACGCATGGACTAACAACTTCAACCTCAGCAGTATGGTCCTTCAATGTATGGATACAGCTATAGTTTTCATCCTTGCCCCCTCGCCAAATGCGAACAGTCTTATCCGCTGATCCATTTTTTTCGAACCTCGGCAATGCCTTTGATTGATAAAGTCAAAAAGAGTTGGACAGTTTATAAGGGAAACCGGCCAAAAACTATCAACACAACGCACCACACTGATCCTGTTATGAAGAGTTTATACTGATTAACAAATTTCAAACTGGTTATCTTCTTTGAGTGACCAGTAAGCGTGCACAGAATCTGACCGGACGGCCGATCAAAGAGTATTGCGTTTGCATCAATACCCCCAGCTGCAACAATGTCCTTGGAAGGATGGATGTCCATAGCTAAGATGCCTGGTGTGTTCATCGTGGTAAGTGGATGACTGGAGATGTGAGTATATTTCTCGAGTGCATCAACCGGTGCCAGAGTTGGTGCAACCTGTCTTTCCTTACGTTTCACTGAGAGCATGGTATGGCACTCTACAAGTTCATCAATCATGACAGGGTTGATACCATGACAAATCTTGCTGCCAGGACCAATTTGATGATTACTTGCAGGTACACCTGCTTGTTCAGCTTCAAATGCCCTCTTGGGCCGCCTGACCAAACGGACCAACACTCGAGCCGCCTCAAGCCTAGTTTTCCGAGCAGAGTACATTTCCTTATAGATTTCCAAGCAAGCATCCTTGCAGATTTTATCTTTATATCGAGGTGCATCCGTCTTGAACCTCCTCAACTGATGTTTCCGAAACAGCCGCCGGGCAGCTGGAATTTCTTCTTCAGGGTAACATATCATTTTGAGCGCAGTCGCAAGCTTCAGGAGATCCCAATCAAGAGTGTCAATGCGAGATATCTTCCGAAGTGTAGAATTATGAGATTGGCGGAATTGGTGAATGTATTATTGAGCCTCATGGGCGAGTATATATAGGAGTATAGGGATCATCTTGGAGTACAAGTCAAGTCAGGACCGTATGGATAAGTATCCTATCTCTATCCTATACTACCATAACAACACGTACACATATACTCTAACATCCCCGCAGTCGTAGCGGGAGCGCCGTGAACAACTGGAACGTCGCGGACGGTCAGAATGGAGAGAAACCGAAATAGATCCAGTGGGCTGATATCCCCCCGTAGTCCGAGCGGGAGTGTCGTGGACGGTGTCGCGGCGCGAAGCTTGGACTGTAGAGGACACTGATGATGCTCAAGCGAGGTGGTAACCCTTGTGCCGATGTCGAGGGAGCCGAGAGCGTTGGGCAGTGCCGTGGTCGGGGTAGCCGCGCGAGGGGTCGCCGTGGTCGATGTCGTGGCGGTGTCGAGGAAGCCGCACATGAAGCCGCATGCGCATAGTGCGCGAGGAGGATGACGGAGACGCGTCAAGGCAGTCGTCGAAGATGGGGCCGACACCGTAGCCGATGCAGTCCGAGCCGTCGAGGACGAGGTGCGGCCATAGTTTTGCCAGAACTAGGGGCACGTCGGGGACGAAGGCATACTCTGGTTTTGCCAGAACTGAGTACGCAAAGAAGAACTCGTCGGTGACGCGGTCGAGGCGGTCGTAGAGGGGTCGATGCCGTAGAAGACGTTGTCGAAGCCGATGAAGACGAGGCGCCGATCCGAGTTTGCCAGACTCGGGAACGCGTCGGGGACGAAGGCACTCCCGGTGTTGCCAGTACCAGGCGTGCGAGGGGCAGGGACCATCATAAACTTGTCGCCATGTCAGAGAAAGACTAGCAAAGGAGGACTCCACGACGGTTGCGACGCGCAGAGCGGCGAGGGAGAGATGCCGATGTTGTTCGCGATTGTCGGAGTAGAGTAGCAGGTGGTGTAGTCGGGGACGAGGCGATGACGCTGGCGACGAAGTTGTAGTGGACGTAGACGTAGAAGGCGGCGGAACCAGCGGTGACCTGGGGTGGTCATGCGGGACGCCTAGATCGATGATGGGGTAGTCGGCGGGACCTGCGGCAACGAGAAGTCGCCCTGCAGGTTACCTTGTGAAGCACGGCGGTGGTGCTCGAGGGAGGTGAGGAAGAACCCGGCGGCGTGACGAAGACCGTGCGCAGACGGCGGCGATTCGCGCCGTGGGAGATGGCGCGGTGGAAGCCGAGACCGTCGATGCGCGGGGACGGCGAAGAAGACTGCGTGCAGCGACGCTACGACCCGAGGGGGCGGCATGGCTACAAGGCGCGAGTCGGTGCAGCGGCTGGAGGCCACCGGCATGTACACGCTTGGGAGGCGCGTTGGCCGCCGGTAGGCGCTGACCAAGGCGGCTGCGTCGCCCGTAGGGGCGACGCAGCGGCAACCCGTAGCTCGATCGGTGGTTGGCGCGTGGTCGGGGACGTGCTTGGCGTAGACGGGCACGAGATCGGTTGATCAGACCGACGGTGCGCCGTATGCGCCATGGCGGGGACTACGCGTAGATCGGAGTCGATGACGGCGTTGTCAGTGAAGTCCCGGGCGATGACGACGAAGACGATCCGAGGAGGACGGCCGCAGTACCCTCCCGAGGAAGGCGCAGCAGCCGGCCGCGGTGCGCGGCAGCCTGCCGTGAGGCCGTGACGGCCTACCGAGGCAGGCACGGCGGCGCAGGTGGCAGGCGCACGGGCGCGGTGTAGATCGTCGATGTCGATGGTCGGAGTGGAGGCGCGGCGATGACGACGGTGGTGGGCGACTCAATCCGATCGGTAAACCAAAAAAGAAAACCGATCAAGAGATCGGAAAAAAAAACTTACAGGGCAGCCGATCACGGATCGGCGGACGAACCCTGCGTACGGGTTGCGCGGGCGATCATGGAGATCGACCTCTCCGGAGGTAGCGCGGTGCGGAAGCGATGGCGGCGGCTAGGTCAAGGATTGTGCCGCTCTGATACCATGTAGAATTATGAGATTTACGGAATTGGTGGATGTATTATTGAGCCTCATGGGCGAGTATATATAGGAGTACAGGGATCATCTTGGAGTACAAGTCAAGTCAGGACCGTATGGATAAGTATCCTATCTCTATCCTATACTACCATAACAACACATACACATATACTCTAACATCCCCCGCAGTCGTAGCGGGAGCGCCGTGAACAACTGGAACGTCGCGGACGGTCAGAATGGAGAGAAACCGAAATAGATCCAGTGGGCTGATATCCCCCGTAGTCCGAGCGGAGTGTCGTGGACGGTGTCGCGGCGCGAAGCTTGGACTGCAGAGGACACTGATGATGCTCAAGCGAGGTGGTAACCCTTGTGCCGATGTCGAGGGAGCCGAGAGCGTTGGGCGGTGCCGTGGTCGGGGTAGCCGCGCGAGGGGTCGCCGTGGTCGATGTCGTGGCCGGTGTCGAGGAAGCCGCACATGAAGCCGCATGCGCATAGTGCGCGAGGAGGATGACGGAGACGCGTCAAGGCAGTCGTCGAAGATGGGGCCGACGCCGTAGCCGATGCAGTCCGAGCCGTCGAGGACGAGGTGCGGCCATAGTTTTGCCAGAACTAGGGGCACGTCGGGGACGAAGGCATACTCTGGTTTTGCCAGAACTGAGTACGCAAAGAAGAACTCGTCGGTGACGCGGTCGTAGAGGGGTCGATGCCGTAGAAGATGTTGTCGAAGCCGATGAAGACGAGGCGCCGATCCGAGTTTGCCAGACTCGGGAACGCGTCGGGGACGAAGGCACTCCCGGTGTTGCCAGTACCAGGCGTGCGAGGGGCAGGGACCATCATAAACTTGTCGCCATGTCAGAGAAAGACTAGCAAAGGAGGACTCCACGACGGTTGCGACGCGCAGAGCGGCGAGGGAGAGATGCCGATGTTGTCCGCGATTGTCGGAGTAGAGTAGCAGGTGGTGTAGTCGGGGACGAGGCGATGACGCTGGCGACGAAGTTGTAGTGGACGTAGACGTAGAAGGCGGCGGAACCAGCGGTGACCTGGGGTGGTCATGCGGGACGCCTAGATCGATGATGGGGTAGTCGGCGGGACCTGCGGCAACAAGAAGTCGCCCTGCAGGTTACCTTGTGAAGCGCGGCGGTGGTGCTCGAGGGAGGTGAGGAAGAACCCGGCGGCGTGACGAAGACCGTGCGCAGACGGCGGCGATTCGCGCCGTGGGAGATGGCGCGGTGGAAGCCGAGACCGTCGATGCGCGGGGACGGCGAAGAAGACTGCGTGCAGCGACGCTACGACCCGAGGGGGCGGCATAGCTACAAGGCGCGAGTCGGTGCAGCGGCTGGAGGCCACCGGCACGTACACGCTTGGGAGGCGCGTTGGCCGCCGGTAGGCGCTGACCAAGGCGGCGGCGCTGCGGCCCGTAGGGGCGACGCAGCGGCAACCCGTAGCTCGATCGGTGGTTGGCGCGTGGTCGGGGACGTGCTTGGCGTAGACGGGCGCGAGATCGGTTGATCAGACCGACGGTGCGCCGTATGCGCCATGGCGGGGACTACGCGTAGATCGGAGTCGATGACGGCGTTGTCGGTGAAGTCCCGGGCGATGACGACGAAGACGATCCGAGGAGGACGGCCGCAGTACCCTCCCGAGGAAGGCGCAGCAGCCGGCCGCGGTGCGCGGCAGCCTGCCGTGAGGCCGCGACGGCCTACCGAGGCAGGCACGGCGGCGCAGGTGGCAGGCGCACGGGCGCGGTGTAGATCGTCGATGTCGATGGTCGGAGTGGAGGCGCGGCGATGACGACGGCGGTGGGCGACTCAATCCGATCGGTAAACCAAAAAAGAAAACCGATCAAGAGATCGGAAAAAAAAAACTTACAGGGCAGCCGATCACGGATCGGCGGACGAACCCTGCGTACGGGTTGCGCGGCCCCCAGCGGCGATCATGGAGATCGACCTCTCCGGGGGTAGCGCGGTGCGGAAGCGATGGCGGCGGCTAGGTCAAGGATTGTGCCGCTCTGATACCATGTAGAATTATGAGATTTACGGAATTGGTGGATGTATTATTGAGCCTTATGGGCGAGTATATATAGGAGTACAGGGATCATCTTGGAGTACAAGTCAAGTCAGGACCGTATGGATAAGTTTCCTATCTCTATCCTATACTACCATAACAACACGTACACATATACTCTAACACGAAGGTTCCAGCAGCAAAGCGCAACATTTCATCATATTTTGTTCACACAACGGTTACACTCGTACACGACGCTCGCCATCTCAATGATACGTCTAGTAACCACCATGTTCAGATCGACTCTAAACTTATGGAAATTCAGGAGAAACGCCATCCCTTCACTCATAGGGAAGCGATCGTCGTTAGACACCTCTGAATTTTCCTCAGGCACCAAGCGCCGCATCTGAAACTTCAAGCCCCACAGCAGCTCCTTGACGGGGGTATCGAACACGCAGGGTATTCCCAGGCACTTCTGAATGACATTCTTGTTCCGACAGCTAGGTATTGTCCATTGATCACGTATTTCCGGATCATCGCAGCAAGCTCCGGACTGACAGTACTGGCGCTGATGGCGTGTGCCTTGTCCTCAAAAGTTTGAAAGACTTTCAGCCAAACGATTGCTTTCATTGGGACACAGGCGAAGTCTGCCCAGATATGCTTCCAGGCATCTGGCCCGGTGAGCTTGATCGCATCATAGCCGAAGATTGCGAAGCCGGAGGGCGTCTCGATCCTCGAATAGCGCCGAGATCACCGGACAGTTCCCGAACATGGCTAATGGGCTCTCCTTAGCAGGAATGACCTCCTCCTCATCATCCGTCTCCGCCTCCCACTCCTCATCCATGTCGCTCGCCATTTACTGCAAGATCCAGATCCAGAATGCGAGATGATACGTGGTGCGTACTAATAGTAACTGCCCTTTGCTTCCCAAGAAAATGCATACTGCTGTTGAAAATACTAGGGGAAGGGAGCGCGGCAATGCCGCGCGCGTGGGGGGCAAATTTGAATTTGGAAACGTTTTTTGAATGGTTTGGGATTTTTTGGGGGGAGAAGGAAATCTGACGCAGTGGGCTCACTGTGTTAGTTGGATTTTATTTTGAGATAATTTTTATGTTAAGCACTATAATCAAAGCAGTTGTAGTATGGTATCGGCAAATATTAGTTATTTTGAAAGTTAATTTAAATTTGGAAATGTATTCATTCGGGGAGAAAATAGTTTTGGGAAAGCACTATAATCAAAGCAGTTGTAGTATGGTATCGGCAAATATTAGTTATTTTGAAAGTTAATTTAAATTTGGAAATGTATTCATTCGGGGAGAAAATAGTTTTGGGAATTTTCGAAATCGACTGGATAGTCTGGAGTATTTTGTCGGAAAAGAAACTGTGGACATTTGTTAATTTTTTTATTGTTTACAGTGGTGTGGAAATCTTTATGTGAACACTTTGACATTTTTGTTATTTTTGTGAATATTAAAATTGTTGTTTTTTTGTTTTCAAAGTTGTGTGGGTAGTTTGAATTTTGTGTTTTTTTGGTAAGGGAGCGCGGCAATAGCGCGCGTGCGTGGGTTTAATTTGAATTTGGATTGTTTGAACTTGAAATTTGATTAAATGGCAGTGTCGCGCGTGTGCGGGTGGAATTTGAATTTGCGTTATTTGAAATTGAAATTTAATTAAGTGGTATGAACAGTTGGTTTTTAAAATTTGATTAATTTTTGTAAATATAATTAGTGAAACAAACTGTTATTAGGAGAGAAAATATTAGAAGGGAGAACATGGAGTTTGATTTGTCGTTGGCAGTCAAAGAAACTATATGTAAATTAGAATGAGTTGGTGCTAATAAGTTGGGGGTAATCTATGAATCCATCGTTTTGTTTTGTATAATAACATTATATGAAGCAACTCTATAATCTGTCTTGGTCTTATATTTTGAGGAAAGAAACATAGTTGTTAAAATATATACTGAATGTGTAGCTAGCTTAAGTAGTACAGTTGTAAATAATACGTCGAGTTTGTTGTTTCATATTATAGTCTGAGAGTAGCATCATTGTTTTTATTCTGTAAATGAGAAGGTTGCAAAATATTTCGCTGTACGTTTCTAGGCTTTGTTGGCAATTAAATTCAGAAACGATTGGATATGAAGTTCTGACGAATTGTTAACTGAAACTGAAGGTAATTTTCAGACTTGTAGCTGTAAAATGGCAGCGGGCAAGACGATAAAAGGTGGCGGGCAATAAGTAAGAAACACCGGTTTACTGGTGTGTATGGGGGGCGGAAATGAATGTTGTTGGTGTGTGTAAGGGTGTAGAAACGAAAATGGAATCATTCGTAACATAAGTTCAAGACGGAAGATGGTTGCATCCTAGAAGCCATACATTTTTCGCAACATTATAGTAAAGATCTCTGATCTCAAATAATTATACAAAGTAGTAGCTAGATAATTATACATGAAACGGTGGCGGCACAACAACAATCTGTATAAACGCCGTGTGGGTACGGTTTAGTCACACATTGATTTCATAGCAACTTATCAGGGGTAGGTGGTCTCAGATACTTACTATATCAAATACCATTCAGATAATTATACATAGTACTACGTTGTAATAAAGGACAGTGGTAACCAGGTTTTCGATCGTTCTTCAGGGCTAGAGCTAGCACGGAATACTTCACTGATTACTGCAATTAAGTAAATAGAAGGAGTTGGAATGCTGATAAACACCAATTTATTAGCAGTGATCGTCTTGAATATATACCTGTCGAAGATATCTTTTCTATTCGTGCGGTCTTCCTTTCTGCCTTCCGTGTTGTGATTCAGTAAAAGAGAAACGTTATAAGTATGTTAAATTTAAATTTCTTTGCCTGAAACAACAGATACAGGTCCCGGCTAAAACATGTGCCTGTCAAATGCAAAGACGATGCAACTGAAGAATATTTTGTTTGAATAAGTGACTTACAACTATGTCAAAGGAGTCATCGCATTCTAATGCCGACAGTGTCGGCTCGGTAGGTTCGGCTGCTGCTGTGTTATGTCCATCCTACTCGATCAGGTAATGCTGGTCCTGGAAGCTGCAATAAGATAGCAAACTCCTGTTACATCAAGTTTTTATGCATTGCCGAATCGATGTATAGCAGTGTGCAGATTGACTAACCTGTTATAGGAAGATTCAGCTTAAGGAATCGGTGGATTGAAGTGCCAGCGAGTAAGGGAGGTGCTTATAAATGCCATCAATCATGTAGTGGTACAGTTCCATAAACACAGTGTATTTTTCTAAACACTGTCGTGGTATAAAAATGGAAGCAACATAAGTACCTAAGAAGGAAGAGAAGAGACAGTCACTCCTTGTGTTCAACTGATTTTTGGTAGAGAGTTTCTGCTTCAAATTACTCCGCATGTCTCCCCCACAAGGTTACTGTTGTGATTCTACCACTTGATGGAAAAGATAAATGTCAGTAGTATGATTGTCATTCCAATGACATATGCAGTTCAATATGAAAGAGGTTTAGCATTGTATGCCCAAACCTGCTAATAGATCACAGAAGATGCTTGAAGGCTGTCATTGGAATGGCAATACGGTAAAACAATCAAAATCGCAAGACAGCCTAACACAATTACCACTAAAACAAAGAAAGTGAGCGAAAATAAAAAAGTTGGAAATGCAAGCAAGCTCTCATGTGAGAACATCAACCTAAAATATTCGAACAAAACATTTATTCAGTTATAAAACAACATAAATATGTAACTTTTCATAACATTATGCATATTAATTAAATAAGAAACCTGATGTATTGTCTGAATACAAAAGGTCATTTTTGTTTTTCTCATTCCGCTTATTTCTTTTTGGTATACATACCTTCCTATGCAGCAGCAGGCATCTTACAAAATTGAATGCAGGTGCACATCTACATCTAAAAGACAGAAATACAAATACGGATTGTAGCTGCTCTCAGGAAGTCCAACGACAACGATGATGCTGCTAATACCGACGTGACCTCTAACACCTCTAGTCACAAAGCATATTTTTCATATATAAGCAACTCAACACTCACTGGTCACATTTGTATTTCTATATGCTCTACTCTGACAAACACACTGGAACCTCAAGGCCCGTAAAGCCTCTCTGCAAAAGCTCCATACAATTGAAGAAAACAGCGAAACAAATACATCATGAAGGTACGCGTAGTCCACCACATTTGTATAGTACATATGACATACATGAGTTGACAGATCATGACTAATAAATTCATATTTTGCTAATTTAAGAATCATCTTTTTACCAAACTGGTGCCTAACGTCTTCTGGTATTTATCATATACACCTAATCTACAAAGAACATACCATCAGTAGATGTAGCTGCACCTAAAAGAGGAAGGAGACACAAATCCAACGCATTAAGCAGAGGCCGAACAACCAGCAGGCATAATGTAGACAACATTACCTGACAAAGAAGAGCACTCGATCGGAGGACAATTTTCTTCTTTTTCCACCAAGTAGGGAGAACAATCCCTAAAGGGAGAAGAAATGACGATTAGATTGATCTGAACTAACAGATAATTAAGTGAAAGGCAAGCTAAAATAGAAACAAACCACCTCTGAAGTAACTCGAGTTGACCGATAACTAAGCTATGATATTTTGTAAGCAATTGTTTTCTAATTTCTATGTGGATAAGCAAGAATTCAGACAGGTTTTTAGTTCTTGGGCACCACAAAGTCACTAAATGCATGACCTTGATGTAACATTAACCACTCACAATGTGATGTAATAATTTAACTCAAAATTATATATAGAAGCTTTATGTTGCAAATAAAATTATGCAGTAAGCCAGAAAATTCATCTAGTTATAGAGCCGACATTTAATTTATTTACAGATTTGATGCTTGTTGATTAGTTTTAACTAAAGTCCACCAGTTCGAGACGTCATTTTCCTTTTTCTGGTGTTTAAATAGGCTTTGGGTATTATTCAGACTACATTAACATTGTCACAGACCTCATTCTATTTTTCATAGTGGAGCTATATGCTCTTTTCTTTCATCTTCTTTGAGTTGACTGCATGATTTCCATAAGAAATGAAAATTTACAGAGATTATATATTGTTCAGCAAGAAATCTATGTACCTTAGTGGTGCTAAAACCTGTAGGTGAACTACAGAAGTAGTTTAGTGCAAACATTTATATGCGCTATCTGTTTGCTACCTATCTAATTTTGCATAGATCGAACTCAATGTTGAGACATAGAAATTGTGTAGTAGGCATGTAGACAAAACATGAAACACATAATATATCTTACATTTAAAAAATGGAGGGATTATATTCTAAGCAATAGAACGTGATAAAATATGAAGGAGTTCCGCTTGTTCTTTTATCCTGGTACATAAAGGTAAAATAAATTGATAGATTTCTCAGTACTTTGCATTAGTTGCAGAAATTAGAAAATCCAAGCAGCTACAGTAAATTGTAACTATATCTTCTGAACTTCCTTGGACCTGACACCATACAGCAAGGCCTAAATTACTCTGACTGTAAACCAATGTTCTACTCTTACACAAAAACAGATCTGCATAAATAAATGGAGGAAAGCAAATGCTGAGATGTACTTGTTGCCTAGGTGGTGCTTGACGGGGAGGGAGGCATGCTGGTTCTCGAACTTTGTAAGATGAAGTAACTTCGTTGATGTGGTAATCATCCAAAGCAACAACAGCCGGACCTAGGACAATTTTCTTCCTTTTCTCGCTTACCCAAGCTAATTTGTCGCCTCCGCGCAGCCTGCTTGCGAACGCCACCATCTTGGTCGGCAATGATGCATCTATCAATAAAAATCAAATTGCCTAGGTGGTGCTTGACGGGGAGGGAGGCATGCTGGTTCTCGAACTTTGTAAGATGAAGTAACTTCGTTGATGTGGTAATCATCCAAAGCAACAACAGCCGGACCTAGGACAATTTTCTTCCTTTTCTCGCTTACCCAAGCTAATTTGTCGCCTCCGCGCAGCCTGCTTGCGAACGCCACCATCTTGGTCGGCAATGATGCATCTATCAATAAAAATCAAATTGCCTAGGTGGTGCTTGACGGGGAGGGAGGCATGCTGGTTCTCGAACTTTGTAAGATGAAGTAACTTCGTTGATGTGGTAATCATCCAAAGCAACAACAGCCGGACCTAGGACAATTTTCTTCCTTTTCTCGCTTACCCAAGCTAATTTGTCGCCTCCGCGCAGCCTGCTTGCGAACGCCACCATCTTGGTCGGCAATGATGCATCTATCAATAAAAATCAAATTATTGGAATTGAAATTCTATTTCCGGAAGATTTTGTATCAAGACCTAGATAATCAGCTAGACCATAGGCTTTGGCATTTCTACAAACAGTTGATGTGTGTCCTCCGCGTTCAGCCTCGGTCATGGATGCCATGCTCGTGCCTTGGAAGCGAGGCGTCCAGCCTCGTCTGTACCGGCCTGTGTGGCGCCTGCTGCGGATGCGCCGCTGGCGGTGGCGGCGTGGGACGCGCCTCCGAGGCGAGCGCCCCTCCATGGCGGTGGCACGCTTGAGCGGCCGTTCGGGCGCACGCGCGAGGGCATGGCGGCGATGACGAAGTGGAGGCAGGCGTGGACGGCTGCTGCTGGAGGTGTGGCCCACGCCTCCATGGACAGCGCGGACGGCAGGCAGGAGGAGCCGGACACGGCGGCGGGACACCGGCAGCGGCGGCCGGAGCAGCGGCGCCGTCCTTGTTGGGACACAGGAGATGGCCCGGCGGCAGAGTTCCGCGGCAGCGAACGTCGGCGTACACGGGACATCGAATTAGAGCAAGAGAGAGCAGGAGTAGAGGTCCAGGAAGAGCGAAAGATCATCAAGAGGAAGATTTATGTGGTCGGGGATGCCGGAGGAGGCCCTGCTCGACCAGAGCGAGCTACGAAGACGGCGGCCGGAGGCGGGGAAGACGACGTCGATCCCGAGCACTTGGGTCGCCGGAGCGTCGTCGACGGCGTGCGAACGCGGCGTCCCGAGCAAGCACACGGCGGCGACGATTCCGGCGCTTCTCGGGCGTCCCGGCACGCGTACCTCGGCGAGGAATGGAGAGTACGCGGCGGCGGAGCTCGCCGTGGGCGTCGATTTGAGCGGGGAGGAGCGGAGCGGCGGGGCGGCGCGTCGGCGGCGGTGGCGACGTCGGGATCGCACGGGGAGAGAGAAGGAGAGGAAGGAGTGAGCTGTGCGGACGTTTTTTGCTCGAAGGCCCCTGCCTTTTCCGTAAAATTCAAAAGAGTCCTTTGCGGGCGGTTTTTGCAAAATGGCGCGCTGGAGGCGACGTGTCTTCACGTGATTGGTAGAAATCACCCAGCTACAGTGTTACTGTAGCTTGGATTATATACACTGGGGTAAATGGGCCGCTCGGGAGTAGGATAACTGGGCCGACAGTCCGGCGCTGTATGTTCCCAGGCCTTCCCGTGTTAACGTCGGTCGTGCCCGTGGCCAAGCCACACCGTACCGTACGACGACCACCACCACCGCCTTCTGGAACATGAACGCGCTTGCTTCACGGCACCGGGCAGCGCACGTACGCACACAGCCGCCGGCGAATTTACTTGGGCCGGGGGACTTGCCGGAACTGTGGAAAACGACGGCGCACGCACGCACGGACGGACGAGTTTATGCGCGCGAGATACTGCCGGAATGGGAGGAAAGCGGCGGCTCCCGGGGACAGCTCTCCTGAACCAGCTGTGCGCGCGGTCTGTGGAGGGCGATCGAGCATATTCGGCACGGGCTCCCGGATAACCATATTCGTTCGTCGAGTGGCGGGCGAGATCCGCACGCCAGCGCTTTCTTTGTTTGGCCCCGCCTATCGTTTGGATGGATCACGTACGGAGACGAAGGCGACGTCAAGCGCCTCTCCGTGCGTGCTGCTTTCGTCGGGATGGTGTGTGCAACAGGAAAAGATGGGTGAGGAGTGATGCTGCTAGGCAACAGGAAAACACAGCGCGCGCTATCACACAGCGTCATTATCTCAACAAGACTACCAAGCTTATCCTAATCACGTACAGTGCTACCAAAAGTTTATTTTGCAACCCACGACCCTTGCTCTCCAAACATTTTAAATGTGCTCTCCATGCGCGCCATATGGAGCAAACTGCACATTGTGAAGCATGTGGGAAGCAGGAGGAGTCGATATACCATGCTCTATTTGAATGTACTTGGGCTAAGTTGTTTTGGTCAGATCTTAAAATCACGTCTGGGACCAAGTTACCAACTCTGCACCAAAATACATGGGCGATGGATTTGCTGGACTGCAAACTCTTGTCGAAACAACAAGTATGCATGATTTTGTGCGGCTGTTGGGCTGCATGGCAGGAACGTAATGCTCAAAAGCATGGAGAAGTAGGGAGGTCGGTTACTGAATCTGTTCGCTGGGTCATGGAAACTACTCTAGACCTTGCTCAATCAGGTCGTGTGAAACCAGCAAGTACTGTAGGAAAACAGAAAGCTCGGTGGAGGAAACCACCTGATGGTGTTGTGAAAATAAACACGGATGCTAGTTTTTATTCCCAGTCGATGGCGGGAGGGACTGGTCTAATTATTAGAGACCATAATGGAGCTATGATTAGAGCCCAGGCTCTATGGTATGACAATGCTGCTGATGTATTGTGCATGGAGGCGAGGGCGATATGTGATGGAGTAAGAGTTGCTGTGGAACGGGGATACATGCATGTGATCATAGAAAGTGATTCTAAGGTGGCTGTGAACTTGTGCAATGATGAGACCAACAATACATCTGAGATTATGTCAATATGTCAAGAGGTCAGAGAGATCAGGAGAGCTTTATCTAGCTGTAGCATTTCTTTTGTTGGGCGGGATGCAAATGTAGCGGCCCATTTATGTGCTAAGCAAGCTAGTGTCGATAGGAGGAGATGCCTGTGGATTAACTATAACCCTGGCTTTCTCGTAGATACTCTTCGGAGTGATTGTAATTCTGTCGACTGATTAATAAAGCTCATTAATTCGCAAAAAAAAAAAGTGCTCACACTCTCTTTTCAAACGACAAAGTGCGCCGCCAAAATTGAAACCCTCGATGCTACCGCCCCCACTTGCCGAGGTCGTTGCTGCAAATCACCATTCACATGCATCACCTGTGCGGTTAGGCCGGGAACACCGTCCCACGGTAGAATCGTGCCCACATATAACAGGCTGTGTGAAACATTGCTTCATCACATCCAAGACCCGTCTCCGTATTTACTTAGCAGTTACCCACCTCTGCTAACAATTAGCATTAATTAAGAGCAGTTAATGTTGGGTTTTGGTCTTTCCAAAGAACAATATGAAAACCGATTGGGTGAAATATTGGAGAGATAGATTTTATATGGCCAATCCCCATTCACCCAAGTCTCAGAGATTTGCCAAATACATCCTATGAACCGGGATGGAGGGAGTACTAGAAGGCACCAAAGTGTTAGACCGATTCATATAAGTTATAGTTCACGTGGAGATCACGGTGATGCTACAAAAAGATAAGAGCAACCTTTTTGTGGTATTTTTCTAAAGCCCACATTTTCGGTGGTATTTTTCTAAGGTCTAGATCTTTTGGTACAGAACCAATTTTCCCATTAATTAATTATCTGGTTTTCAGAACACCATGACCACCTACACACCCAACAAAAAATGAAAAAAAAAACAAATACTTGTGTGGTTGGCCGGTAGCAAGTGTGTGTATACGTTGAAGTTGAGGGAAGGGGCAACTGCCCCCCTCCCCCAATTGCAAATTAAATATTTAATTAGTAGTTAGGGAATTTACAATAGTCGTAAGCTGTCTGTAAAGAACGCCAGTTAGGATATTTCGTGACGTGGAGGTGAGAAAAGAAGGCGTCGGTAAAGTTCCTGGACGCGGCTTGCCTGTGCGACGGGACACGTGGGAGCCATCGGGTGGCTGGGCCTCCCGCACCGCTTCGCTGCTTTCCCTTCTAGAAAAAAAAAAGTACGTTATCCTCTCCAGTCGGAGGCTGCTTCGCTTTCCCTTGTATGAACTCCATTAGTTTTGTCCCAAGCTCAGCCGTCCGGCGATACCTCTGGCCGTGCTCCGGACCATCCCGTCGACGGATCTCGCCGCCTCCGCCGTCCACTTCGAGGCCAGAGCTATGATGCGTCGACCTGGGCGAGCACAGCCGCGCCTCTGCTTCACCGGCGACCTCGACGAGCGCGGCCACGCCCATGTTTCCCTGGCAACCTGGACGAGCACGGACGCGCCTCTGCTTCTCCGACGCCGGCCCGCTCATGCCAACCGCATCCACACAAGCATCACGGCCGGCGTCGACCGCGCCTCTGCTCCCCTGCCGCCGGCCCGTTCACGGCCACTGCGTCCCCACGAGCAACACGACAGGCGGTGGACCTGGTGGTCTCACCAGAGTCGGCGGCGCGGGATGCCCGATAAGGGGTCGACCGGGACCAGCTGATATCACAAGACGGCGGCGCGGGAAGCTGGACACGGGTCGACTGGCGTAAGCGGTGCTCGGGTCCCTTTCGGCGGCAAGGAGAGGGGCGAGGCGCCGCCAGGCCGTGGCGGCCAGGTTGGGTCGCTCCAGTGACTCAGGGGGCAGCAAAGTGAAGGAAACAGACCCAGCGAAGGAGCAGCGAAGCGGTGCGGGGGGCCCAGCCACCCGATGGCTTCCACGCGTCCCGTCGCACGGATGGTCGCACGGGCGCGGCACAGGCAAGCCGCGTCCAAAGTTAGGGATGGCAATGGGTACCCATCACCCGCGTACCCTGCGGGTAAAAACCCTATGAGGGTAAGGGTTTGGGTAGAAAAAATACCCATGGATACATAAATGGGAAAATCTTGTACCCATCGGGTGGAGAGGGTACGGGCATGGGTTCGCATAACCCATACCCGCATACCCATGTACCCTTCTAAATATGTACTCCCTCTGTCTCAAAATACAAGGCGCCCTTTAATTTCACTGGTCAACGCCGTGTAACTTTGACCATGATTTATATTTATAATATGTACCCAAAATTATTATAAAGATATTTGAAATTAAAGAATTTTGCAAGACAAATCAAATGGTACCAAATATACATTCTCATTCAATGTATTTTGTTATATATTGATGGTCAAAGTTGAGCGTCAAAGACCACCTTAAAAATAGCGCGCATTGTATTTTGACACGAAGGGAGTAACAATTAACAAGTTGGTCCACAAATAGTAACCTAATTTTACTAAAAGAATCATGTGTTGCTTAAGCGCAAGTGTTGCTTTTATAAGTATATGTGCTAATGTTTACAATGCGTTTCTTTGGACAATGCCAATGTGCTGCGGTTTATAATTTTGTGTGGTTTAAAATGCGCTGCTGCTAAGAGTTATATGATTATACGATATTGTTTATGACTTTTTTTACTCATTCTATTGTGTTGCAAACGAGGGTATTTTTACCTGCGGGTAACCCTTTAAAGGGTAAAGGGTATGGGAAAATTTTGTACCCGCACAAGGGTATGGGTACGGGTGACAGGTACGGTTGAGGGCGACAAGTAAGGGTATGGGGTGGCTCCACCCTTACCCATACCCTGCGGCTGCCATCCCTATCCAAAGTTGCAGCCGCTCAGCTCGCGTGAAAATCGATGGCTAGCGACAACTCTTTTCCCGGCTATCCGTAATTGTGGCCCCAACATACTAATCGTCCTCCCATCTTCACTTTCCAGGAGAGTGGCACCCGGAGGCAGTTAAGATTTAATTTGATCTGGTCAACGTAATTAGATAATTTTAGGCAGCTGCAAATAGCAAGAAAAACAATATATTGTAGAGGGTGTTTTTATCGCTGTCTATAGGTGACATGGAAATCTGCTAGACAACAGGCGTCTCAACTAATGTCCATGCCCTTAGTAGTTTGCTAAGATTGAAAAAGAATTAGAACGCTTGTCATAGATATTTAGTTGTTCCCGAGCCTTCTCTGCCGCTGCCGTCGCCGGCCTCGGCCACGGCGGTGGCGGCACCCCTCCGCTGCCAGAAGGTGGCTGGAGGGGGCGGTCTGCTTCTCTCGGCTGGAGGTTGATGGGTCCGTGGGGACGGCGCCGGTCTAGGCGGAGGATGCCGAGCCGGTGGGCCCGGGTGAAGGCGGCGACCGGTGCAGGCTGCAGGCGGCGGTACGGAGGGTCTGTGGCGCCGGTCGCCGGAGAAGATGCTCGCCCGATGGGCTTGGCGGGCCCGATCTGGGCCCGTCGGGCCCGGGCTGGGGCGAGCTGGTGCGGTGCGCTGGCTTCGTGCGGGCGAAGGCGAACGCATCGGAGTGGCGTCGGTGGCGCAGGCATGGAGGAGGCGAGCGCCGCCTGCGCGGAGGGATCCCATGCATGGAGGTGAAGGCTCGTGCGGCGAAGCCGTCCAGGCTCGATCTGGGCCGGGAGTGGGCTGCGCGGGCTGCAGGCAGGCCCTGGGGTTGGAGGTGGTGGGGTTCCGGCGGGGCAGAAGGGGCTGGCATCCCTCGCTGCCGATCTTTGGCTCCTTGGGCAGCGGGGAAGCCGGGGCGGCGGCCCCGGACCTGTTCGGCGGTGCAGCGGCGCCCTCGGTGGCATGGGGTGCCATGTGTGGACTTCGGCGTGCGGTGGCGCTCTGGTGGTCGGCAGCAGCGCCCCTGCAAGGCTTGATGCTCCTAGCGCTTCACGGCCGGGTCAAGATCCGGGCGAAAGTTCAGCACCGGCTTCGGTTTGTGCCGACGACGGCGGCGCCTTTCGGGCGTCGTTCTCCTTCTTGTTCGCGTCATCGAGGAGATTGATTCGGTCCGACGCATTGGTGGCAAGATCTCCGAGTGAAAACTTAAACTCCTTCGGAGCGGGCGGCGGTGACGAACGCGTCATTACCTTCTTGGAGGCGTCGCCTTGGAGCTCTTGGCCCTCGCGGTGCGCTGGCTTCGCGACGGCAAGGCGGGACGGCTCTGCGGGCGGGGGAAGCGGATGCCGGGGTGGCGACCCCGGACTGTGGTGGTACTTCGAGGCGGCGGCCTCAGTCCCCTCTACAGCGACAGTCCTATGGGGGCAGGGCCATCTCCTGGCGAGGTCTGGGTGGCGATCTGGTGTTGCACGGGCATCAAGTGTGTCGGCCCGGCTGGTTCAGCTCCAGGCAATGCGGAGTTTGATCTGGTTGCTATGCCGGAGCGGCGGCCCCGGATTTGGCGCGACGTTGAGGTCTGCGGGCGGTCGTCTTTAGCGAGGGTAGCAAGGGCTACGAGACGGTTGGGTCATGTGGCGTTGTGGCTCGCGTGCGGCTTTCGTGCCGAGTGGTGTAAGTCGGGGCGTCGGTCCCGGGGTTGGTAGCGTGTTTTGTGGCGTTCGGTGGACTAGCGTCGTGTGGGCGGCGGTCCCCTCGTCTGTGTGGTTTTTTGGCCCTGTTTTCCTCATAAACAGTGCATTTGTATGGTTTTTGGGCCCGGTTTTCCTTATAAACTGGATCAATTATTTCTTCTATACGAATTGCAGGAATGCCCTGCCCTCTTCGAGAGGTTACTCGAAAAAAAAAATTTAGTTGTTCCCAGTTGATTGTTGAATTGTTTGTATAGTGGTAGGATAGATCTCCATATCCAAGTACAAACTTGGCATAGATTAAACCCTACCAGTTGTTACATTTGTCTACATCCATGAAATTTTATAAATACCTTGAGATTTTTTTTGCAATACACAATACATACACAAATACTCACATACATACACATGTACATTCTCACCCCTATGAACGGACGCACGCAAAGCCTACCCCTATGAGCACGTTCGGAAGATTGAGCCGGCAGATCGGGTTTTGAGATTGACGATGTCACCACATGCGTCTCGCTATCGACTAAACGTCGCCTCCCACTGAAAAATATTCTGCATAAATTGAGAAACACCATTTAAATTCTGAGACGTTGGCCACCATCCTAGCCATCGTACCACATGCAGCTTCTCAAATCCTATGGGCTTTGCACATGCGTTGTTATCATATTCTAGTGTTTCTTACCATTCCGATATTTACCGATCATGCGTACCAAAAAGGTCAAAGAGAGAGAGTCGGGTTTGTAGTTTGAACGAGGTGAAACAATCTGACGTACGAGATAACGTGGCTCCACGTCAGCGAGAACGGGAAAATCAAAACTCAACGAAAGAGCCTCACAGACAATCCATAGTTCGTTTTATTTTAATTGACTCACATATATCTACATATGCATGTTAAATTCTAACTTGAAAATGGCGACGTTCTAAAATTGTCTAAGTTTGGAAATCATTGAAACTGGGAAAAAAATTCGTTTTGAAAATAGTCGGATTTTGGAGGTTGCTCAAATTTGAAAATGGTTGGATTTTAAAAAGAGTGTACGGTTTTAAAAACGTTTAAATATTCAAATTTGGGAATATCCGCATTCAGAAGTTGTTTAGATTGTAAGATAGGTGAAATTCAAAAAATGCATATGTTGAGAAGTTGTTTTTTTTAAATGGTCAAATTGGGGAGCTATTCATATTTGAATTATTTTTACGTTTATTAAATTCTCAGATTTTGTGGTCCTGTTGATATATCTGTCATATTTGTGAATACTGTGGTGTAAAAAATAAAAATTTGGAGATGTCCGCATTAAAATTTGTTTGAATTTGAGTGTACTGAAATTTGGGAAATTTTTGCACTTAAAATTTGTTTAAATTTTAGTGTGAACACCGTGGTGTAAAAAATTTAATTTCGGAAATACTCACATTAAAATTTGTTTAGATTTGAATGTATTTAAATTCGGGAAAAGTTTGCACGTGAAATTTGTTTAAATTTCAAAAAAATTAATATTGGAAAGGCATTCATATTTGAATTTGTTTAACATTTATTGAATGTTCAGACTTGGAAGGAATTCAAAATCTTGGAACATTTAAATTTAAATTTTGATCGTTTGATGTGAATAGTTAGTGTTTATTGCTCTGTTCATGTAAATGCAATATTTGTAAAGTTCTCTTTTTTTTATATATTGTTCGCATTTTTTATGAATTACATATTTAAAGATATGATTTTTATAAATTTAATCATTTTTTTGCATATTTTATTAGTTTTCTTGTTAATTTAGAATTTCAAATTGATTAATTGTGCATGTACATGAAATATTTATAAAGTTCTCATTTTCAGCATTTTTTGATATATTGTTCATATTTTTTGTGAATTACGTATGCAAGGATATGAATTTTACAAATTAAATTATTATTATTTTTTGCATATTTTATAAGTTCTTCATGTTAATCGGGAATTGCAAACTGATTAATCATGTATGTACATGCATTATTTGTAAAAAAAAAAATTCCTACATTCTTTGATACATTGTTTGTATTTTTATGAATTACATTTTTAAAGATATAAATTTTACAAATTTAATCATTTTTTGTATATTTGTTAAATTTCTGTTAGTTGGGTCCCACATGTCAGGATTCTTTTAAATATGAAAATGTTTAACGAAAAAAAGCTGACAGTGGGACCGAAGTTACGTCAGCAGTGACGTCACTACGCTCGCCGGCGGCGGGCGCCGCGGCCGAGCTCGCGCTCGAGCAGGAGCGGACGCGCGCGGTGCTGGGAACACGCGGATCCGCGCGTGGGCGTCGGGAGGAGTCGAATGGGCGGCGCTTCGACCCCTATGGTCGCCGGAGTCGCCGGCGGTGAGGAGTTTCGCGGTGGCGGCCTGCGAGGACGGCGAGGATGATTCCAGCGGCCATGCGGCGTTTCGGCAGCCGATGCTCGGCGATGAGGGGGAGGAGGCGGCGACGGAGCTCTCCATGTGCGTCGATTTGCACGGGGGGAGCTCAGCGGCGGTGGTGAGCGTCGACGGCGGCGGCGTTCTCCGGCCGCGCGCGAGAGGAGGAAGAAGGGGATTGTGGTGCAATTTTTGCAAGTAAGCCCCTGTGTTTTCGTGAAATTACAAAACAGTCCTTCGCAGTTGGAAAATTAGGACTGCGGATTAGTTTGCCAATTTGTGAGGTTCTTTTTTGTAAAATTGCAGGGCGACCCGTGGGTGGGAGCCGTCAGATCTATGATCGACGGTGCGGATCCGCGCATTGCTGCGGCTCTTCACGCTTTTATATATAGCAGTGACTACGTCATTGAGAAACACGAGTGACGCGAGAGACATCGGTTGACGCGATCTGTGACGGCCATGACCTCGTTGGTCTGACAACGCGGTCCCAGATACACGTTGCCCCACATGTCAGTTCGTCTGAGGTCACCGGCGGTGGCGTGGCGGATCGGGACGCCCCACGTGCGCTGCTCGTGCGACGGCGGACTCACCTATAAATGCTGTCCTCAACGGCCACCTATCCCCTCCTTTCGCCGTCTCCCCCAATTCCTACCTCCCAGCGACCCGCGACGGCGACTTGCAACCCCGGGAAGACTTCTCGGGCCACCTCGCCGGCGAGAAGCGGGGAGCGGTCGACTCCCCATCGCGCGCGCGCGCAGATTCTCGGTGAGTCCCGCCCGTTCCCCTCTCCGGCCGGTTCGGATGGTCTCGGATCCAAGTTCGATTTGGCATTGCTATGCAACTCTGTTCCCCTGTTTTACTCTGGGAAATTTCGCGTCCCGCTTTCGCTGTTTTGTGGGGTAGTTTCGTGGAGTTTTCCGGAAGGAGGCGACTGTCTGGGTCTGGAAAAATCGGGAGGCTCGTGGGCTTTGCTTCTGGTGGGAATTTTCGCTGCTACAGGATGATGATGCTGTTCTGCACTAGCATTTTCTGCAGGAATGTTTTCTGAGTTAGCTCAGGAGCAGTAGTTTTTAACATTTACTTGTCGCGAAAATGTTGGAGGCGGTAGATCTCAGAGAACCGCGAGCTCAAATGGAATATAGCGATGTGAACAGAAAAAACAGTAAAAAGGCCCGACAAGCTTTCCCTTTTGCGATAGATAACCTGCGAGAACAACTCTCTGGAAAATACCCCCACTCCGGCCCGGTCTCTTCTCCGTTCCCCACAGCGGCAATTGTCCCGCCGTCCGTCTCTGTTCCACCGAAGCACGGGCGCCACCTCGGAATTATCGCCCACGTCCTCAACCGCTCTGCTGACCTTGACCTTGCGTGGAGCGGAGATCTACCCGGGCTTTGGCTTGATTTTATTTTGGTTGTTGATTGACGAACCCTAAGTTCCTCGGATAGTTCCGTGAGTTCTGTTCTGTTCTGTTCTGGTGTTTTTATTTGGTCGAATTTAATTACCTCCAATCCATCTACTCTCTCGCGGATGTGTTTGCCGCCGCGGGGGAGCACATATACAATCATTTGCTTTACTTACGTTCAGTCAATTAATTGCAGAATTGATGAAGCGGTTGGCCGAATCGAGCCGCCAGGGGTTCGGATCGCTGAGCGTTTGATGCGATCGACCGAGGACTCCGGCCTGCAGATATGGACGTGGTGGGAATGGTGGGGCGCGGGGTGGGCCGCGTGCTCTCGCAGGGCATGTACTCCGTCGCCACGCCCTTCCACCCTTTCGGCGGCGCGGTCGACATCATCGTCGTCGAGCAGCGCGACGGCTCGTACCGCAGCACGCCCTGGTACGTCCGGTTCGGCAAGTTCCAGGGTGTTCTCAAGGGTGCCGAGAAGCTCGTCACCATCACTGTCAATGGCGTCGATGCCAACTTCCACATGCTGCTTGACAACTCTGGCCAGGCCTACTTCATGCGGGAGCTCGTGCCTGGCAGCGAAGAGGACTCTGGAACAGCGCAGTAGATGCTATCAGTGAGCCTGAAACCCCTCCTCTGCGTAGTAAGAGTGACGGTGAACTTTACATTGGTACCAATGACCAGTTGGGCAACGAGGAGGATCAGGAGGAACAAACTGGGGATGAGTTTGATTCATATGCTTATAGCAAGTTGGAGGAAGCAGTGGATTTGGCAGAACAAGCTGATGGGCACTTCTGAGATGCTTCTGGTTAGTGTCAACGGGTGTGTTCTAACTGCTCCCATTTCTTCGACTGAGGAGGGTATGGAGGATGTGCAACTAAGAGAACCGCAGTTCCATTTGGGACCTGGGGAGAGCTCCAGTGGGGACTTCAGCCGCAGTGGCGAGGTGTGGGAAGCTGGCATTTTGGATGATTTATACATATCGCAGGAAAAAGTTAAGTTTGATTCTGAGCATTCATCGGAGGCCTTGGAGAAGCTTCGGGAGGTATCAGTTGCGAAGGATGAGTCACTTGATATCTCAGTTAATGAATCTGAAACTCTCCATGTGTCAGTTAGTGACGGTGAGGCTTGTGTTGCATCAACCCATGAAGCTGCGGTTCAGGTTGTAACTCAGTCAGGAAACAATGGTCTGGATATTCAACCGTTGAACAACTTGGAAGATGATGCTCATGACGTTTCAGGGAACAATGATGAGGGCTATCAACCCATGCCCAACAAAGATGAGGTTCGTGATGTCTTGGAGAACAACGATGAGGCTTCTCAACCTGATCAATGAAGATGAGGCTTGCGATATCCCACTGGTTCAGAATGATGAGGCCTGCAAGTCCCCATCTAAGGTAGGCAAGGTTTGTGATGACAGCAATGAGAATATCAAGGATGCATTTCAGGGTGTACCACGGTCAGCTAACAATGGTCTGAATTATCAACCGTTGAACTGGAAGACGCTGCTAATGATATTTCAGAGAACAACGACAAGGGCTATCAATCCTTGCCCAATAAAGATGAGGCTCTTGATGTCTTGGCGAACAATGATGTGGCCGATGACGACGAGGCTTGTGATGTCCCACTGGTTCAGAACAATGAGGCTTGGAAGTCCCCATCGAAGGCAGACATGGTTTGTGATGACAGCAATGAGAATGTCAAGATGAGGTTGAGGGTGTATCATTGTCAGGGAACATGGTCCGAATCATCAACCATTGATCGTGGAAGATGAGGCTTGTGATATTTCAGGGAACAACGATGAGGGGTATCAACTCTTGTCCAATAAAGATGAGCCCTTGATGTCTTGGAGAACAATGATGGGGTTATCAACCCGTAACCAATGAAGATGAGGCTCGTGATATCCCGTTGGTTCAGAATGATGAGACATGCAATTCCCCAACCAAGGCAAGCAAGGTTTGTGATGGCAGCAATGAGAATAATAGGCTAGTTTTAGTAGATATGATACTTTTAGAAGTTGCTTGGATTTGACATCACAAGATGATGGAGAATCAGGAACTGAACCCTTTTCGCCCTGAATTTGACCACCAGAGGGATTCTGAACTTAGTCTGAGTAACCATTCTGATATTGACATAGATCTGGGGAAGATGGAAGTGAAACTGCGCACTGTGATCAATCCGATCCATTAAAGCATCTAGAGGAAGTGGATGTTTCAGAAATTACTCAAGATGATAATATAACACAAAGCGAAGACTGCTCTCCCCATTATGGCAAGGCATCTGACTTGTCCTCTGAAGGAGGTTCTCATGACAGGAGCAAAGACACCACCCCTTCTAAAATTGGAACTTTAAAATCTGATCGTTTACGGTTGTCCCCAAGAAGCAGTGACAAAGACAAACTAGGAAGCATACCAGAGAACCCAACTGCTGAAGAGGAACTAAATAAAGAAGAGCACCCTCAGTTAGGTTTGGGTAAGCACATGTCACGTTAGCAATTTTCTTCTCATTTTTACAAGTAAATTTTATAGTTTTGCTTTGCTTTGTACTGGCAGGGTTTGAGATTTCTCTCTGTGGGCACATGCTACGGCCAGGTATGGGCCGCACATCTGCTGATGAAGTCTTCCAACAGCATCTTGTCCCTGAGGAGGATTTTAAGTTGTCTGGACCGTCAATAATAAAAAATGCAAACCTTATTGTCAAAGTTGGTGGTAACTATTTTGCATGGAGTAAAGTTTCTCATGTTGTTCTTGGGAAGGCTGTATTTGGTCCAGACTTCCACGTAGAACCCATTGATGCTATTCCAGTTGAACTCCAGGAAACACCCCGTTCGGGAGAAGATTCTCTTGGGATGTCTCCCTCAAGCCGGAGATGGAGGCTTTGGCCCATTCCATTTAGGATATCAAGATCTCTTCAACGTAGCAATAGTGATTCTTCTGAGGATATTTTTCTTGACACGGAGACAGTCTTGAGTCCAATGGATGAGCAAGCCCCAGAGAATAGTAAAAATCAGTCACCAAGAAAGCAATTTGTGCGGACTTTAATCCCCACTAGCGAACAGGTGGCATCTCTAAATCTGAAGGAGGGACAAAACATTATAACCTTTAGCTTCTGCACCAGAGTTTTTGGGAAGCAACAGGTTTATGCTTCTTTTTTCTTAATTGTTTCCTCTTTTTTATTTTGGGTATCTGCATATTGATACTTACTTTTGCTAGGTTGAAGCACATTTATATGTGTGGAAATGGAATGCAAAAATTGTCATATCCGACGTGGATGGAACCATCACAAGGTAAAAGTGTGTAGTTCACTTTCATATAGTTTTTCGTAGCTTGGTACTGTTCAGTTTATTATGCCAGCCGCTCATTTGTTTGACTGTCTCACTAAACTATCAGTTAAACTATAAATCTTATGGCAAACTAGCATAACTTTGCAGACAAATTATTTACTGCTGTATATACAGTAACTTAGTATTATATGCAGACTTTGTACAGTTGAAAGCAATATTGATTGAAAGAAGAGATCTGCATTATACCAGATTCAAACAATTTGTGTTAACAACTGAAATTTGATGAATACCAACGGATCTAAGAATGTTGGGAAAAAAACTGCTGATTTAAGCTATGGATCTTATGGATTGCTAAACTGAATGAATCAATAAATTTTTTTTGGTTCTAGATTAACATGTAACTCTAGGTGCAAACTTACGTGCTTGTCTAAGATGATACTTTTCTATTAATGCTGGAAGTCATTTCTTATAACCAAGGCACTGTTCTTTGTGTATAGTAGATGATATACTAGAATGGTAGCTAGACTTCTTATTGGCACCATTAGGTCCTTCAGTTGAGGTGATTCATATCACCATATGGTTTGGTCCATGTGAGTATTAGTCCAATAATTGGTAAAATTCTACAGCATGTTAACAGTGTGAGTTATTTGTTCGTTCCTCTTGTATCTTTCTCCCCACACCAATCGCTGGGAAACATCAGTGACTGTTTGGGCTTTATAAATAACTCGGGTATAAAATTACATGGTTAAGTTACCACATTTATCCTGGGTACTGGGTAGAACGTGCCATGCAAATCTTTTTTTTTTTGACAACTAAAGATTTTGATCCACTGATTCTTACATAAGTTGGACTATCTCAGATAGTTTGTTTGCATATAATTTCTTGTCATGTATTCCAGCAGATATTATTTTTAGTTCAACTGAACTGGATATGTTACCCTGGCTAACTGAGTTAAATCTCAGCTCTGTCCGATGAACATTGCGGCTTACTGCATTATTTTTCTTTGCAGTGTAAAACTTCTATATATGATTTGGTTTGCTGTATATTATCACAACAGCTGAATCTGAGTGGTTAATGTTACATTCAGGTCTGATGTCCTGGGCCAGGTCATGCCTTTAGTTGGACGAGATTGGAGTCAGTCTGGTGTTGCTCGACTCTTTTCTGCAATAAAGGTGTGATAAACAATTTTTTGTTTTCATGTTCACGTTTCATTATTTTTTACGAGATTGTACCCAGCTTTGTGCACACACGTTTCTGATTGGCCTTTCATTTTCTAACTAGGAAAACGGTTATCAACTAATATTCCTCAGTGCTAGAGCCATTGTCCAGGCATATCTGACAAAAAGCTTCCTCTTCAATCTAAAACAGGTACATATAATACTTGTCATTTGTTGTTTCCTTCTGACACTCTTTTCAACTTGTGGGGATCTGATCATATATGCAGTTTAACTGCATTGATTATCTAATAGATGTACATTTCTATATTCTTAGTGTGTCTATCAAGGTGGTTATGTACTGAACCAAATACACCCTTTACAATTTTGCAGGATGGGAAAGTACTGCCTAACGGACCTGTTGTGATTTCACCTGATGGTTTGTTCCCGTCACTCTACCGAGAAGGTATCATCTGTTAACCATTGGTTGAATACATGTTTTCTTAACTATGATTATTTTCTAAATAAATATGCTATTTGGATTTACTTAACTCTCGGGATGATCTGTAGTACCCTCTGATCAGTTCAAGAAAATTTGCTGTTAATGATTTTTTTGTTTATTCTTACTGAAATATAATTATTGTTTTGCATGTTTTAATGTTTCCTCTGTTTTCCTCAGTTATACGAAGAGCACCACACGAGTTCAAGATTGCTTGTCTGGCGGTAATTATCGAAATCAGCTTCCTGATTTGCTTGTTTAGCCTGCATTATTTGAAGTATAAAATATGTCGATTTTATTTATTAGAATACGAACACTGATTTAAAAGTAGCTGATGTTATCAAAACTTGTGGATGTGGATTTTTCGTGTATCACAAGGTCATCTATTGCCCTACCCCTGTTTAGTTCTTCCATGGCATCATACCCTTGTAATACACGAATGAACAATAAGCTCGCATGATTAACTGAGGGTTTTCATGGGATTGGCTGGGGAACAGTTTTAGGCACATAAGGCAACAGGTTTTTGACATCTCGTATTATTTTTCTTTTGCAGGACATTAAAGCACTTTTTCCTTCGGACTACAATCCATTTTATGCTGGATTTGGCAACAGAGACACAGACGAGCTTAGTTACAGAAAGATGGGAATTCCCAAAGGCAAGATTTTTATCATCAATCCGAAGGTATCTCAATTACACTAAGCTGAAGTCAGTAATGTTGTGCTTGTGTAGCTTTCTCTTAAGTGTTCTTGTCGGCATGCAGGGTGAAGTGGCCATAAACAGTTCTGTTGATGTGAAGTCTTATACCTCCTTGCATACCCTTGTCAATGACATGTTCCCTCCAACAACTCTGGTTGAGCAGGTTAGTTGTCACTTTGAACTGCTATAGTATTGTGCAGTGGTTCCAGACATAGTGGAACAGTGTTATATACTTGGGAACATATAGCAGTTACCGAACACCCAACAAAAAAGTTCACATATGGTTGGTATGGTCAGAAACTTTCATTTCAGTTTGGTTACTTTCAGTCTCGTCCTTAACCGTAATACATCTGTGATATTATGTTCCTTTGCCTCGTATTTTGATTTTGAATATCCATTAAATCAAAGGATATTCCTCACGGAAGGAAAATTATTTTAATCATGAACTTGTAATTAACACGGATCAGTTATCTAACTAGATATTTGAACTTGCTAGACAGAATTTAGTGATCCTTGCTGCAGTCAGCTACAAAAAGTATGAAATTAAAAAAATAATTTTCTGCATTTTCGTAAGGCCATTTCCCACACATCTGTAAACTGCCACAGAAATAAATTCCTGTAAATATGCAAATTACGCTCAGATTAGCTACACTGAGGCAGATGCATGTTTATCTTTTTTCTTCTTCATTGTTCATAACTCAAACATTCTTCTTTCTGTACGATGTATCCACATCTGGGAGCATATAGTGACAGCGTTTCTACTTGCTCATGCCGATTTAACATCTATGTGATTTTTTGTCTGTTCTGATCATCAATGATAATGCGGTGCAGGAAGACTACAATTCCTGGAATTACTGGAAGGTGCCGCTGCCAGACGTTGATTTGTAGTGTAGATACAGCACTAGACACAGCATGACAGGCAAGTTCGTGTACACTAGTTCTCAATCGCCACAGCAGAGTCCTCAGTTCTGTCCGACCTGTAAAGCATCTCGGAGAGTTTCCAGATATACTGTTTTGATCACCGCCGCAGAAGCTCCAGTTTTCCTTGCTCCGACCGACCGACCCAGCACCATCACGATCATTCATCTTTTAGGTAGTGATCTGATCGTCACCATCGTGAGACTGATTGCTGCTGCGTCTAGAGGCCAAGACTCCCGGCATCTCGATTCATGACGAGGTAGCCCGATCTTGTTAATATGTAACCTGCGTTGCTTTCCTTGTTTCCATAGCTGTAGCTTATCTGTCAATTAGATTACTCCTGGTACAAAGCA
The DNA here is from genome assembly GCA_947311845.1 of Poa pratensis. Lineage (NCBI taxonomy): Eukaryota > Viridiplantae > Streptophyta > Magnoliopsida > Poales > Poaceae > Poa > Poa pratensis. The sequence continues at coordinate 33,421,667 of CAMZMU010000060.1, read as the reverse complement.
ACTGGGAACAGAGACTGTCGAACACGCTGTATGTTGTATATGGAATAGAAATACGACTGCATTTCTTGCCTCATTTTCGCTTCTGGTGCTGGAAGCGTTGGGTGTTCATGACGTTTGGGTCTGTGCAAGGAGCGAATGCGTTCTCTGTGAATCTGAACTTCTCATTTCTGAAAGCCGACCTCAGTAGTACAAACTAGCCCGTCGCGGTCAAGTCATCATCTGTGACTATGTTCTTAATCTTTTTTGAGATATAAGCATGGTTGGTCACTGAATTTGGCCGAGATGAATACTTTGGTCACCGAAGTTGCAAGATGTTGCCCGCGGGTCACTCAACTTGGCAGAGATGAGTAAACTGGTCACAATCGTGAAGTGGCACATTGACTGAGCCGTTGACCGCATACTTTGACATTTTTTTTTGCTAAAACAACCCTATGAAGTCACAATTGTGAAGGGCCACTCAACAGTAAGCGAAACAAACATAAAAATAAATAGGTTAATTTGATTTTGTGATTTTATAGGGTTGTTTTAGCAAAAAAAAGTCAAAGTATGCGGCCAACGGCCCAATCAGTGTTCCACTTCACCATTGTGACCCGCGGGCAACATCTTACAACATCAGTGACAAAAGTACTCATCTCGGCCAAGTTCAGTGACCAACCATGCATATATTTCATCTTTTTTTTCCTGAACATTGGCTCGTGTGCCTGATTACGCGTTCTTTGTTGTCATCTCGGCAAAAAGCTCTCGAATATTTCTGGAAAGGCAAAGCTGGAAGAATTCGGCAAGCCGGGACCATTTCTGCACCAAGCTTTCCCTGTCATCTGGTGATCAAGGTTCAAGGAGGGCCCTGGTGTTGCCGGAGGAAACATAAAACTTCACTCTACTGCTTCCAATCGCGGAGGAGGAGGAGACAAAGGAGCAGCGCCTCGTGCTCTGAGCTCACCACCTTCCTTTCCACTCCTTTTACGGGTGAGAAGCTAACGTTTTTTGGCAACACGCAAGGGCAGGCTAGTCACATCTGTCATTTTTGCCCAACTCTACGCAACGCAATGTGCCACCGTGCCATGCCACGGCCGCATGCACGAAAAAACATCACGAAGGCAGTCGGGGCCTCTTCGGATCGCAGGTTTAAAATAAAAAACATACTTATGAAGAATACAGGAATTTCACAGGTTTTCAAGTGTAAAACAGAGGATTATAAAACACTAGAAAACTGCATGAATAATGGTTTGGAGAAAAACACAGGAAAATTGTCTCGGTCCTACACACTTGAGTATACAAAAGAGATCGGAGTGGATGTTTAAATTCCTATGGAATTGAGGCATAGGAATCCAATCCGATCCATAGGATTTTGGTAGCAACATCCTTTGAACCAAATGCAATCCATAGAAAAAATTCGAATTCTATGAAAATCTTTTGAAATTCCTGCAATCCAAAGAGCCCCTCAAAAAGCCAGCATAATATGTACTAAATGATGTTTGGCAAATATTTCATCCACTAATGGTTGTTTAGAAAACTTTCAACCAGATATAACCCCTCTACTGAAACGTTTGTTAAATTAGCGTTTTTGACGGCCCAAATGTAGCTGAAATGGCAAAGTTATTTGAAATAAGTCATAGGATTTGGCCTTTTGACGTTCTCAGAGATGAGATTCTCATCATGCAGTGTGCCATCCGCATTGACGTTTTTTTGCATTCTCTTCTGAGATTCAAATACGCTGCGCTTTTGACAATCTCAAAACACAACTCTGAGATTCAGATACACAACTCGGGATGGCTTATTTCAAATGACCTAGTTATTTGTCGTCTAAGTTTGGACTGTAAAAAACGTCACCCTAATAGGCAGATTTCTATTTTCTGATGGATCATTAGTGACTAAAAGTTTCTTAAAAGGGCCATTTAGGACAAATTATACAAAATCCACGTGAGTACTTCAGCGACAAATGTAGCGTGCAAGGATCACAGCAAGCCAGCAAGGCGTGCGGGTGTGACCAAAATCGAACAGCTATGCAACACGCTCGGCTCGCACGCACGTAACAAAAGTTAGCAGTGACAGTGACACTGATGATAACTAAATCAGGGGCGGAAATCTTCCGTGGATCGTTAAGAGTGAGCTAAGCAAAGGTGCGACCTTTAACCAGATGCTTTCAGCCACCCTAAACCCCGGAGGTTCGGCCGTTGACCGCAGACCTAGCCTGCGTTTTACATTTCCTAATCCAAGTAGCTGAATCAGTACTACTACCATCAAGTAAGCATGCATCTTCATTCCGTAGTATTCATTTTGTTTCTCCTCGAATTGGGACTTTGGGGACACGACGATGTTAGCCTTATGATATCTTTGGTTAAGTAATTCTTGGTGCTTTGTCATAGTGCTCTTGCTCTAGATGGCGATGGAGTACAAGAGGGCGGAGAATAAATTAAGAGGGTGGGTCATAATGTCAAGGCCTTTCCCTTTCCTTAGAAGAAGAAATTGAGACAATTTGTGCAGGTAGAATAACTTAAGATTTATACTAACTCCGATCCGCTATAATTGTCGGAAGAAACGGCCAGTTCACGTACAAATTAAACATTTAAAGCTTTAAACGTACAAGTGGCGACACTTTTTGGGGACCGGAGGGAGTATGAAAAAACAACTTTCAGTCCCTAGATATAGTAATCTCTTCATTTTATTTTAAAAAACCTACATTTACAAGTTTGATTTTTTTTAAAAGAAACTATATGTTGTCAATAGTCCTACAAGTATGCAAAATCACAATGCGAAACTATTTATACTATGGGCTACACAAAAATGATAATATATTTTGGAGATTTGAAAGTGTGTATACTCGGATCCACACATTTGTCATTTTTATGTAGCTCTAAATATAAAGTAATTAAAAATGATATTTTGCACATTAGTGGGATAAATCATTGACAGCATGTAGAAAATTTTCATTTTTTAAATATTTTTTTAAATAAAAAAGAAATGGGGGTAGAAATCTCGATTCATACGTATATACTCGCTCCGTCCAAAAATAAGTGTCTCAAGTTTGTCCAAAAGTGAATGTATCTAGACATGTTTCATGTATAGATACATCCACTTTTGTTCAAAGTTGAGACACTTATTTTTAGACGGAGGGAGTACAACACTGTACTTCTGCTATAATGGCGGCACCGGTAGGAGTGCTTTGCCAAAATTCACGGCTCGTCAGTCAGTTTCCTCCTCTGCAAAGATGTCGAGCTCGCGTAAGCCGAACAAGGAAGAATTGAAGCTGCTGCTGGCAGTGATGGCAGCTACGACGTCAGTTCGGCACGCACGCTTCACGGATCGGCCGGCGCAATCCCCGAAGCATACATCCATTCATCGGTTCCTGATCATATGCATCGACACAGGCATGCAAAAGCAGTAGCGAACCAGTGAAGCAGTCGGCCCATGCCGTCTCTGTCTCTCTCAGACGATCCTTCTTTTGACTGTGCCTCTGAATCAGACGGCCACTGCACTCTGCACGCCACCGGTGAACAGCGAACACCCTCCTGATCTTCAACTCCTCCAGCAGGATCCTTGTCTTGTTGGCATGGAGATCGATCGATCGATCGAGACCCCATAAACAAATGCCCACCGGCAACTACAACAGCGGCTAGCAGCAAAATCGACTCGACCGCCGTGTACCACTGCCGTGTTGTTTTTGGGTTAATCTGGGGGCTTGGGCTCCTCGAATTCGAATTCGAAAGTTTTGGCTGGAGAGAGCTAGCTGCCAAGGATTTTGAGCGTACTCAGGTTTGATTCAGTCGCCCGAGGAGAGGAGATCCTGCATATCGAGCCGTACTGTCCATATGCTACAGCTCGGCCACTGCACCGGTTGGAGCTGGTGTTACGCGCTCCTCCTCATTGCCAATGACTAATAAACTCGCCTTGTAATTTGCACCGGTTAACCATGCCATAATCATCACCCAGAATATAGTATTAGCAGTACCAGTAACACTAACAGTAGGAGTAGCTAATATCTTTTTGTTCTTGTCAAATCAAATGTCATGAGGTAGTAGCTAGATAGATTTAGATTAGATAGCCACGGCGCATGTAAAGAAGAGGAGCGTGGAGCAGAGACGGGCGCGGAAGGCAAAGGCAAAAGGAAAAGAACGCACAATCCCTAATCGAGCAATCAGTAGTTCGATCGCGAAAGCCGATTTCCGCTGGAGGGGGCAGCGAGACACGAGTAAAGCCAGAGATGGAGCAACGTAGTCTGCTAGAGCTAAACGAACAGTGAGCAAGCACAAGATACAAGCAATGGTAGCGTACTTAGTTGCGTAGGGCCCCTGCCTGGTCTGGGTCTCGACAAAGCAAAGCGCACGCACTGCCTTCCCCGTTTGTATAAGAGCACTTCTCCGTGGATGACACTGCCATTTCTGCTCCCGACCAACTCGTCCCAAGCAGAGTGAGACAGAAGCTGACAGAAGCTAGCGACAGCAAAGAAAGATGGCGAGCAGGAGAGGGGAGGAGGCGGTTCGGCGTGATCAGCTCCAAGCCGACGGGCAGGAGGAGGATTACATCGACATGGACCTCAGCTCGTCGACGGCGAGGGAGTTCGAGTTCCACCACATGTCGGCGCCGCTGGACGGGCGGTGTGGGGAGCCTTCTCTGCCTCTGGCGTCCCCCGCAGACGAGCTCTTCTACAAGGGCAAGCTGCTGCCGCTGCACCTGCCGCCGCGCGTCCAGATGGTCGAGGACCTCCTCCTGGACCACTGCGCCGCGGCCGGCGCCAGGGGGAGGGGCCGGCACCTCGCCGTCAGCACGGCTCCCGCGACGCCGTGCGAGCGGTCCCGCGGCGTGTCCCCCGCGAACTCGTGCTTCGTCAGCGGGGAGCTCAACGTCGAGGAGTTCTTCCGGGAGTACGCGGCCGGCATGGCCTACGCCGACGACAACGCCTCCGCGGCGGCGGGCGGCGAGAAGAGGCCGTGGTCCAGGAGGCTCCGGTTCCTGACGCGGCAGCTCAACCTCGGCCGGCAGCTCAAGGCCTCCAAGGCCTACCTCAAGACCGTGTTCGCCACCACGAAACCAGCGGGAAACGCCGACGACAACAAGAACGTTCTTGGCGCGAAGGATCTCTCGTCCCACTCCTCCTCCCACGGCGGCCATCTCCGGGCATGGAAGAAAAACCCGTTCGGCCAGACCAGAAGCAACAGGTGCATCGCCGAGCAGAGCGGCGACGGCGGGACCCGTGCCGGCGCGCACCGGAGGTCCTTCTCCAGCGCCATCGTCCGGTACTCGGCGTCGAACAAGACGTCCCCCGCGCCGGCACCGTCGTCCTGCTCGTCGACGTCGTCCAAGTCCTCCACGTCCACGTCGACCTCGTCATCCGTCCGGACCTCCAGCGGCTCCGAAGGCGCGGCCGCGCCGGCGCTGAGGAGGAGCAGCAGCGCGGGCTCGGAGGCGGAGAACCCCATCCAGGGGCTCATCGCCTACTGCAAGAAGTCCCAGCAGCTGGCCTCGGTGAGGAAGAGCGCCAGCGACACCGGGTTCCGGTTCCTCTCGTCGTCGGCGGCGTCCAAGGTCGCCGCGGAATCGGAGGGCCTGGACGAGCTCATCGAGATTTGCAGAGGATGATCGATCGATGCCTGCGACGAATGTTGAAATGTACAATGATATATGCGTTGCATTCTGAAATTTTGTGTTACTGAAAACTTGTGTCACTACTATGGTGTTGCTCGAATGAACAGAATCTGAACTTCTCAGCAAGATTGTATCATTGGATTATGCTACTCGGTAGATTACTCGCAGTCAAGTAATAAACTGGTCAAACAAGTAAAAACCTCTAGAAATTGACGAAGACTAGGGGACTGCGCGGGCTCCGCCGCGTCCGTGTAGTAAATAAAATTTATATTTCGTAGTGTGCACATTTAAAAATTATGTATGTTTGAAAATTAGTTAAATTCAAAGGAGTTTGCGTCTTGAAATTGTGTAGATTTCGAAAACTTTTAAATTGGGCAGGTTTCAGATTTGAATTGCTTTTGTGTTTTTAAAATGAGTAGATTTAGAAGACATGTAATTTTGAAAGTCGTTTATATGGCACAAATTATAAGCATTAATATTTGGGAGGCTATTTATAGAAATATTTTCATGTTCTGGAAATTGTTGTAAAGAGGATGTGCATTACATTTCGCGCCCGTGCATTAAAAAAAACTAAATTTGGTGGTGTGCAAATTTTGGAAGGATGTAGGTTCGAAAATGCGTGAAATTCAAAGGAGCTTGCATTTGAAAATTGTCCGTCTATTTGTTTAGGTTGGAATGTTTTTCAGATTTGAGTTAATTTTCTGTTTAATAAAAAATGTGTAGATTTTTAAAAATATGTAAACATTTGTATGCGAATTTGAAATTCGATTATGTGACACAAATTATCAGCATTTAAACTTGAAATACATCCGTGTCGGTAGAAGTCGCGCCCGTGTATTAAAAATAACAAAATTTGGTGGTGTGCATATTTTGAAAGGATGTAGGTTTTGTCATACTTTTCGGATTACTATATTTAAAGATACTAATTTCCCGTAGTTAACCTTTTGTTGATGTTGTCTAAATTTACACCAAATTGAAACTTTAAAATGGTGTTGAAGTGTGCCATAAGTAGTTTTTTTTGTGGCTATAGATATTTTTGAAGTAGCTAGAAGAAATGGGATAAAATTTGTTTAAATTTGCATGGTTTTTGAAACTTTCAAATGTGCTGCATTTTTCCATAAGTAATTAGGTTTTTTTCTTCTGGTCATTTTGATATTTTTTTTATATTTTTCTGTTGGGTATATTTAAAGATATTAATATTTCAGAATTGACCATCTGTTTTTTTTTTGGCTGGGAAAAAACGGAGGAGAGGCTGACAGGCCGGGCCCGCGGTGACGTCACGCTGACGTCACCAGCTGTGGGATCTCTTGCCGCGGCCACGGCGGCACTGCGCTCGCCGGCGGCGCATCCGCGCGAGCTGGGACGCGCGGCTGGGCGCGGCCGACGCGCCGCGACGCGGGGTGCCAGAAATCGGTGGCGCCGCACCATCTGGGCTGCCGGAGCGTCGACGGCGGTGTGGAAACGCCGCGGAAAGAGCAGGCTGACGCCAGCGATGATTCCGGCGAGGATCGACCATCCCAGGACGCGGGAACTGGCGAGGATGGAGAGGCCGCCTCGGCGGAGCATCCGGTGGTCGTGGATCCGGGCGGGGAGGCGCGAACCGGCGGCGCGGCGCGTCGGCGGCGCCGGCGGCTTTGCCGTCGCGCGGGGAGAGAGAAGGGTGAGAGGAGAGCTCGCTGGCCATTTTGCAAATAAGCCCTTGGCTTCGTGGAAAATTGTGTTACAGTCCTCCCGCAGAGGAAAAGCATTGAAAGTATGCAAATATCGAAAAATAGGGGGGCTTTTTTAGAAAAGGACGCGGTGACCGGGTGGGCGACCGGCTGGGCGCCGGGCGACCGGCGGATGACCGGGTGACGTGTCGACGTGTGATTGGCTAAAATTCGGCGTGAACAGTATCTCGCGGGATTGGGGGCGACGTGGGCGAATCCAGGCCGTCCGTCGCGCGGATCGGACGGCCGTGGATAGCCCGCGACGTGGAACGGCGGAGAGGACGCGGATTCATCCGTCTTTTATATATAGTAGAATGTAGAACGCCAGACTGGTCTATGTAGTACACCAGTCTGACCCTTAAATTGCTTTGTAAGGAGTATATGATAACCACATCTGGTTAGTGCTAGTGCTAGACAAGATGCATATATGATGTAGTATAAAAATAAGAGCTCCTTTGATTCATAGGATAGGAAAATTGTAAGAATAGGAATCTATAGGAATGAGATGGCATGTCTAAGTGAATCATATAGGAAGAGGAAGTTTGTTTGATTATGATGAAGGAATTTTCATGAGGTTGAAGCTCGTGTTATTTTCCTATGAGATTTGTACTAAAAGATTCCTATAGGAAAAAATCCTATAGGATTTGATCCTATGAATCAAACAGCTTTGCAGGATTTTTTTTTATAGATTCAATCCTACAAGAATCCTATACTATTCATTTGAATCAAAGGGGCTCTAAGAAAAGTAACAAGACCACGAAGTCAAGCACCTATTTAATCAAAGGAACATATTACTTTTTTGCAGAGTCGGCAAACATTTGGAGAGTGGATTTTCAGAACCTGGATACATATGAACTTGGTTTTGGTACAAACTTATCCCTATAACTTTCGGAATTGGTTTGAGATCGGTCGATTGTTTTACTCATGATTTCAGCCGATTTCCTTTTTTCATCCGCATTTAATTGATTTTTTGGACAAATATTTTTCCTAGGCAATTGCACTTTTAATAATAACCAATTGAAATATTTAAAAATGCAATGTGCAATGGGGGTATTTATGTGGGGAATGGTTTTTTCACACTACTAAAATATGTTTGCTAATTAATTTATTTTTCTAAAAAATATTTGATCGGTAGCACTTTAAATATGCACTAGATGCCTATTTTCAAAAAGCAAAGTGTTCATTTTTTTTCAATGTAAGATTTTTTAAACTAAATTTGGTTTTATATATTGCTTTGCATTTTATTTCCAACTTTTGTTCTACTAATGTGCTTTAATATGCCAATGATTTTTTAATCACTTAATTTAACTTTTGTGTTTTCATGGAAATGTAAAAAGAAATGTGAAAAAAAAAACCAGTCGATTGGAATTAAAATTATCCGAGGCGGGTGTGGATTAGTTGGACCCTATATATTCTTATAGAAAATATGATCATTTCTAACCAATACAAAAAATCACAAAATTAATTGCCGCCTTCATAAAATGACTCCTTTTTTTTGCACATATAACATTGCCATATTTTGTTATGTATATTTAGACGACTAAATTTCTACTAAGTTCCCGTCTGCAATATTTGTTTTTTGAAAAATCAGAAATATTTTCTCTGTCTCCTAATATAAAACGTTTTATCAAGCCAAAATAGCAAATATCTCGGCGTATATATCAGTCAAAATGGCTAAAACGTGTAATATTAGGGGACAGAGGAGTACATTTTTTCCTGAATTTTAAATGTGGGTTTATATATCTACCTAGGTTCCATTTCACATTTCCCGCGTATATATCAGTCGGTCCCTAGTTTCCTTGTAGATGCTCCCATCGCATTCTCGCATTTCTTCAGAACACCGTTAATTCGCTTTAGCACAAGTTAGCACCAACGCACGAAGATACGACACACCAAAGCAAAGATCTCGCACTTTTCACGGAATCATTGAAGGTACGATCAAAGATATCAAGACACGGATATATGATCATCATCATGCAGCCTGACGAGCCAAGTAAATAAACCTGCTTTCTCTCTGACAGTTAGATTTCATATGATTAATTAATCTGGATCCAAGCCACGATCGATCATATACACTTCCAGTCATCTCAGGTACAACAGCATGCATGTGCACGAAAGCAAAAATACACTGCAAGAGCAGGGTATCTTGTTTCAAGGAGACACCAAGTTCGAGTGGCCGACACACACACGAACAAAACTTGCAACCTAGAAAGGGCTTCACATCCCACTACACCCTCACATCAGTATATGTAGTTGTATTATAGTAGTTGCCAATGCTAATATCATGCTCATCTTTAACGCTAAGCCACCATCAAGGAAACAAGGCTTGGACACTATTGGTTGAGCGGCAAATTTAATTTGAAAAAGATGAGAGATGAGAACCCTTTTTTTCATGCAATGTTGGGGGAGACAATGGAGGGAGGCACACAAAGCTTTCTGTTCCCATCAATGGCTGTCTCATCTCTCATGGATGTCTGAGTGAGTCGCCGTGGATCAGATCTCCCGGAAGGCATCGGCATGGAGCACACAGGGAAACATGCTGCGTAAACAAGGGTGTTCTGATTGATACGGCCGGCTTCATGCATCGGAACTTGGAAGTGGATTAGTGCCTTTCTACATGCTTAAGTATATCTGAGAGGGCCACTCGTGTTTCATGTACATGCTTTGAGATGCAACAATATACACATGAGCAGTGTGAGCAACTGCTCAACATTTTTGCCTTTTGAAAGTTAACAATTGCTCAATGTAGTAGAAGGATAATGAAATGAAAGAAAACCTGTTAGTTGGTGGGCCAAAGTTCCTGGGTAATTAAACCAGTTTCAGGTAATGAACTATGGGTTCGCATACCATTGGTAGATGTTGACATAGTTCTAAACAAGAATACAAGTGGTTGAATAGCACAAGTGTAATGCAGAAAACAAGGACCAGATTCCATTATTTTACTCTGTGCTTAGGGTCATGAACTGAAAGCTGCAATGCAACAAACAGGCTAGATCAGCTAGCCCGCCACATCACACAACCGCCGGATTTTCGCCAAATCCTTTCTTCAAGACTGCAATCGGGAACATATATATTCTCTCGGCTTGGCTTAAGCACCACATGATGGTGAAACCACACCAGAATAATTCGATAGAATACAAATCAGGCTGCTAATGATATCGAACAAAGAGCACTGCCTCTGCTTTGTCACCATCTAGCTGCCTTAAATCAGAGCAGCAGGATCCCACTAGTGGATTTAAACAACTCCGTTGATGCCGTCGCTTTAAGCGCGGAGATCTCGTAAAGAAATTGGCAAGAAAAACCGATTCTTCAACTGAAGAAGCGCATGCCATATCGCCATCACCCAAAAAACACAAAAAAGATTTAAAAGCCAAAGGCAGGCGTATTGGTCGAGCCATCAAGCTGACGTTGCATTACTTTGTCATAGGTACCGTATTCCCGGCACCCCTGTAGGAACCCACAATTAGCCAAAGTATTCGTTGTTTATGTAGCAAATGCGTTCTGTCGTCCACCGTTTCAGGTTTGCGAGCTGCGACTTTGTTGTGCCTTTTTCGTTCTCTGACTTGCAACAAAGAGCTCTCTTCTCCCTCTCTGCATTTTCTTCACTGGCCTCGATGAATCAGAAATGAAAAACGGTGCTGGTCTGCCCTGGGTGACAGTAGTCTTCAGCTAGAGCTACTCCGTAGATCCTATCGGGATTCAGAGTCATGGGTAGGTTTTTTGTTTTTGTTTTGAGGGATAGAGTCACGGCCTCATGGGTTAAAAACAGAATTAGGTAGAGCTACGTTCTATCGTGGGCCTGGTAATGGCGGGCAGAGCATTTAGCTGGGCCGACTGAGTGTTTGTCAGCATGCCACGAGCCCACGAGCCGGCAAAAACACCGGTGCCGCGTGCGGTCGTGCCCGAATCCGAGTCCCCGACTCCCCAGGTTTCCTTTTGAAAAAGAAATTGTTTTCTCGAAAAAAACAAAAGAAATAGGTCATGACCAAAGTTTCAGACCTTGTTTGAACGGTGGCAATGTTTTGGCATGCTATTGTCCGTTTGTCAACTCTCGGTCACTTCTTTCGCCACTGGCCAAATCATGGGCGGCTAATTCCTTGACCAAAATCTTAGCTAGTCAGCATTTTAGTGGGATGAGTTTAGGATAAAACAAAACACGCTGTATGAGTTTGGTTGAGAATTTGTTGCCCTACGAGAAAAAATTACTAGAGTTTGCAAGTGAGCATACATGCAAGAAATTGATCCGTAGAAGACCAATGATATTTATTTATTTATTTTGCGAAAAAATGATCCTGTAGAGGACCAATGATTTAGCCGTGAAAACTTTTCTTTGGGACGTTACACATTGCTTACAATCCGAACATCCTTTACTTTTTGGTCAGGCTGCATACAGAGGTTGAATCAGTTCTCTGTAAGTAGGATTCAAAGTTACGACTAGTCGATTAATAGCCAACCGTTGTGGTTTTAAACATCACACGACTATGTCTTGTTGAAGCAATCATCTTTATTTATCAATCCCAGCTATGTTTCCCATGTCTGCTCGAATAAGATTGTTTTAGGATTCGACTTGGTTGAATTATTGCCTCTGTGGTGCTGGTTATCTAGTTAATGGCGTCGCCGATCATCCAAATACCCTCTTTTGTGCCGGGAAGAAGATGAGATACAACTCAAAGTCAAGGAAAGCGGCGTGGCTCTGCTATGCGCTTCATTATAAGTTACTGTACAAAATGAACTTCATGGACCAGATGAGATGGGATGAGTAGGACATCCCAAATACTCTAGATTCCATTGAGTTCTTTTTCGATATACCAATTTTGAAGTTAGTTCGATGCATGTAATCTACAATGAGGAAAATAAAAGCAACAACTAAATGATGGTGAGCACTATTGGTCAACCACAGATTATATGCTAGTCAGAAACCACAGATTATATGCTAGTCAGAAAAGGGGGTGAGCAGCTACGCGATTCTAACTGCTCCTTAATAAATGGAATAGAATGTAATCATACACCAAATGATTCGAACAATCCCATTTTACCGTATATTTACCAATTTATAATCATAAAAGGCTAATTTTTCGTAAAATCTTTTGACTAGAGGAACCCCTATTGTCTGCATCTTATTAAAGGCCTTGACAATCTGATCGACTGAAAGATCTTATAGTTTATCCTATTTCTCAACTATTTCGAGAGTCAAATACCTACTTCCATCGAATCAAGATTTATCATTTTATTTTATTCTTGGAAAATTTCCTTATCAAAGAGGGGCCCAGGGGTTTGAAGAGAGAGCCTTGTTGCTAAGTGCTACAAGATCCGGTGCACCGGAACACGTCTAGTTCCCTTTAGATGTTTGTTTACTCTTCTTCATTATCTGATCCCGAAGGGGAGTCCTGTCGCCTCTACATGCCCTCTTCAGGTTTCGTCATGGAGCATGAGTCAGAAACTAAAATCAGACTGAGTTTTGGCCATGTACTAAACTAGACTATTGGCTAAAATATCCTAAAATATAAAGGTAAAGGGAAAACTGGAGGAGAGTCATCCTTAACATGCAACATATCCCCCCATTTCTGCTTCGGGCAAGAAAGGTTCCACGTTGTAAGAAGGGTTGTTGGTCGGTCGAGCTATCTTCTAGAATGGTTTCAAAATGTACTACACGATTATTCCATTCATAACATATGTGTTGTAGCTAGCTAGTACAGAACAAATCAAACTACATAGATAAAAATACCTTTCTTAGTATTGCTTTATACAGGCGCCATTGTCTTGCATGCGTGTGATACTTAGAAACCTATTTACTTTTCTGATCATTTTGCCAACAAATTTTACGATAATTCTTACTCTAGAGAATAACAACTGCCGGAACTCACGCCGTTTTCATCAACAGATAGTATACCAAATTGTCTATTTAAAATTACAAGTACGAAATGATTGTTACTACTCCCTCCGATCCATATTAATGGACTCAACTTTATCTAGATACGGATGTATCTAGTTAAGTGTTTAGACTAGATGCATCCGTATATAGACAATGTTGAGACCATTAATATGGATCGGAGGGAGTAATTAAAAAAAAAATTGGTGTGAGGCTTCACAACATGAGGAGAACACCTCGCCTAGAGCAAATGGTCAAATTCCAAATTTGGGTCAAATTTGTTAAAAATTCAGGCGCAACCCACCTCGTTCATCTTGCTTGTACCACCATTGGCTAACGACAAGATGCCAATACCAGGTACATTCAACCAGGCAATAGCAGTGGCAGGGTAGCTACGCCGCTACTATGCCACCGGGTGAAATCTTTACCTCCGACATATGGCGGGGACGCCATCGCTACACGCTAGCTTAGCAAAACAATCTACCTATAGCTGTACACACAAAAAAAAAAATCTACCTATAGCTAGGTCTTGGCCGGACTCTGGCGTGTCCTCAGGTTTCTTGTCTGGTTGCCGCCGATCGATCCCCGGAGCTATACGTACGCGCGCTGCTCCTTCTTCCACGATCAACCTGTGATCCACAACGGCGCATCATCCTCTGAGATGGATACCACGGATAGGATCGGATAGATGACGAGTATATGATGAGATCGGTCGATCTCACGCCTCAGGGTGCAAAGGAAACCGACGCACAGATGCATGCATCGTGTGTCAAGTAGGTGAAAAGTCCATTCATTCGCCTTGATCTTGCCCAGCAGTCAGCGGAGATACTAGCCAGCTCTAATTACCATGAGTATAACTATATATCATGGTTAAAGACTTAAGGTTAACGGTTTTGCTAATTCTAAGTCGACTGAAAATTAACTAAATCTTAGTCGACTCCTTAGGTATTAGATTTGTGTCGTCATTTGTGCTGGTTTGTGAGTTAGAGCTGTGTGCAAATGACTGCCAAAAGTTCTCATCCATGGACCATGAAAGTATACAGCGTTCTTGAGAAGGGTCCTCCAGCACATCATGATCATATTTTTTCCAAGATCCGGCAAAGTTCATAAATTCTCAGATGCAAGGTGTTTTTTTGGCTACTCCCGAAAGACAGACTAAACACAAGGAGTTTGCTTAAGAGATAGAACTTCACCCTCTCACAGACTATGAATGTGTCCTTTGTAATACCAAGGTGGAAGAAACGAATCATCGCATATTAAGGGATTTGCCCTTTCGCTCTCAATTGCTGGGATGCCATTGCCATGGAAAATTCATAAGTTTTTTGGCGCTTCAAGAAAGTGTTTTGTCAATGCAAACTCTTCCAAATAACATTGCCCTTGATGTTGTTATCATGGGATGGTGGAATATCTGGATGCAATGATGAATTCTTGGAATCATATGTTGAAACGTCATCTTCAGATTCTTACGGAAAGCCAAGCATCTCAGCTGCCTCAAGAAGTGGATGGACTCTACCCTTCCATAATTTTCAAGTTTTATCCTTTCATCATGTTAGGAAAACACAGGAGTTGGATAGCTTCCAAATTTTCGTTTCTTCGCTTTAAATATTGACTATATATATGAAAATTTACCCTAGAACAATTGTTCTATGGTCTTTCCTCAAAACAAAATGTGCATGTACAAATTATTCAACTATTTAGCCGTTGTATATTGCGTCGTGATTTGTACTGGTCTTAGAGTTGCACATGGTTTGTAACTATGTGCAAGGACTAAGATAGTTATTTTTAGTCGACTCCTTAGCCGTTGGATTATTCGTGCTAGACTGATAGTTATAGATGAGATATAATTGTGTACAACTGACTGGAATTTAGTTAAATTTAAATGGATTGACCCTTAGACAATGGCTAAGATAAATCGATGGATCCCCGGTCCAGCCATACGTTAGTGTGAATCGAATATTTGCAGAACCGACCAGTACGTACGGTACGACTGTAGTACATGCTGCATTGTGCCTGCATGTCACAGGCCGAGCGCGGCCAATTATTTGGCTGCCCTCCTCCCCTCATGCAATTCAGGAGGCCAATCAGTTTGTGCCATGTCACGCGTGAGCGATCGGGAGCATTGGCGGACGCAGCGGGTGGGCCGGGTGGGCCGTGGCCCACCCAGAATTTTGGAAAAAAATTAGAACCCTAGATATTTCGACGATAGGAAGCCAGTGGCCAGGATGGGCACGAAGCCACGATCTAGGCTGGAGCCGCACCATCCACCATGACGACCTAGCTGTAAGCTGCTGCTGGCCCTTCCACCGCCGGCCGTGACCTCGATCTGGCCTCCCTCGCCGCCGGCCGCCACCCCCTCGACGGCTCGACCTCGATCCCCGTCAGTCGCCCAGCCGTCGGCCGCCACCGGCCACCCCCTCGATCCCCGCTGGGCCGCTGCCGGCTGTCGCACCTGCTCCCGCCGTTCCTTGCGCCACTGCCGCCCTAGTTCGATGCATCACTCGTCCCTCTGTCCAGACTGCCGCTGGTGCGCCCATGTCCGTTGCCGCTTCACCGGGCAGCGCGCGGTGACGAACGGGACACTCGCAGCTGTGCTCCCCGTCCAGGAAGTTTTATCTACTAGCTAGCTCGGAGCCTCTCGCTAGATGGATCGAAGCAAAGGCTGAGCAGAGTGCGTGTGCTCTCACAAATCACGATCCAAATTCCCAAAGAGAGGAATGAACACGCCAAGCTGGCTCGTGTGCTTGTGGCTTAGCCTGTCTTTTCTCTTTTTGCTTAATCGTTGCAAGGAGGCATCTTAGTATTTTCGTGTGGTAACGTGAAGATGTGGTAATATTGTGTATATGTGAAGATTTGTTTAAGATCTTCGCGGCCTTCCGGTCAACTCCGGTGAATCGCCGACGATGGTCTGGCGAGGTTTTTCGGCCAACTCCGGCCATGCTCCGGCGAGGTACAGCGTGGTTTTGCCAATCTCCGGCGATGGTTCGGCGAGGTTTCGGCCAACTCCGTATAACGTGGCTTTGCCGATCTCCAGCAATGGTCCGGTGAGGTTTCGGCCAACACCAGCGATGGTCCGACGAGTTTCGACCAACTCCGGTGAGGTTTGCTGCTTACAGATGATTCGCAAAAATCCACAAAAAATCCACAGTTCACGGTTGTTTTAGTCAGACAGCTATCGACCATTTGACCTCACCACAGCTTGCAACTCATAGCTCACAGTTCGCTGATTTTCTGGAATCAACGGCTGAACCAAACAACCTACATTGTCATGAATCAATTTGCTATTTATATTGTCAGTTTCCAACTTTTTGTGGAATGTGTCCGCCCTCAAATTTTTTCCTGCGTCCGCCACTGATCGGGAGCTATGTACTTTCGGTCCAGACCAGGTGAAACTATGGATTACCCTATCCTAGCTTTTTTTTTTGCGAATAACACCCCAGATCTATTAGCCAGCACAGTGCAAACAACACACCCCGAAGAAACCAGAAATTACAACTGGGTCCCTGGGATCCCAACACTCTTCCTCCACCGACGCGGAAGGGGAACGCGCCGCCGCATCGCCGGTGCGGCACCCTCCCGGTGCCGCCGCAGACCTTGATGCCGCAGACGATATCTTCGCGAACGGGAAGTTGCCCTTCTCAGCCAAGGCGAGCTCGCACGACGGAGAGGAGAAGAGTTGGAGCAGCAGCACCACGCGGGGAACGCCTACCTCGCCGGCCGGCAAGGAAGACGACGACCTGGAGCCGGTGGAAGCAGGGACCGTAGATCCCCGACCACCGCAAGTCCTGCGCGCCTCGACGAAGCTCCGAAGATCCTCGCCGCAGAAGAGGCGGCGCGCCGGCACCAAACCACCCACCAACACCGTCGCCTCCTCCACAACGCCGTCAGCCGGAACCCCACCACGACCTACACTATGTACAAGCACGGATCCGGGGTTCCCCCGCCCTCCCGCCGCCGAAGCAGCCGACGGAGGAGGAGGGAACCCGAGGAACGCCGGCGAGCGAGGTGGTCTGGCGAGCGCGTCCAAAAATCGCCTCGATCTACTGTAGAAAGAGGAGAGCGGGTCGGCCGAGCTCTTTTCTGCTTGCTTATTACCCTATCCTAGCTAGCCTTCTTTGGTGAAGGCAGAATACTCTTCTGCCTGGCTCGGTTTGCTGCTAAGCTATGATGCATGATGCACAAATATAGCTTAATTTGCCATATTTGTATGCCCACTTGGCTCAAAATTCGCATAAATCCTAGGCAAGTTCATTTCAGGATGTTATCCACAGACATAATGTTTATGGTCAACCTCGGCGCATTTAAAGCTTTTGTATCTGGTGCAATTAACACGACCCCTGACGAGGACATGCATGCATGCATGCTACTCCGTATCCACGTTGGTGCAGACTTCTGGTAGCACATCGTTCAATAATCATTGATCCATCATGCGTGGAACTTGCCTAGGATCGAAGAACTTCTAACTTTGTTAGTATCACATTTATTTTTAATTTTTTTGGGCATCCTTTTTTCTTCTTGGTTATTTGGATCTGCCACCCAACGTACATTGGGACCTCGGATCTGTTCCTGCGCAGCGGTTGGCTACATTTTGGTCAGGTGGGCCACCACGCGATCTTATGGACTTGATCTTTCCTCACTGAGCAGTGGGCCATGTTATCAACATGCGGGAGATAGTTTTGGTATGCTCCAGGACATGGCTACTTCGGTTCTTCTGTGGCTTTGCTATGTGTGGTATTTGTTGTGGTGTGTGTGCAACCATGCGCACAAAGATCTCTAATCACGCAGTGCTACCAAAAGATTGTGCCATAGATTATATTCGAGTACGACTTTGGAGTATAGCCTAGAACAAGCCTTTAATGTTGAATCTAAGAACTAATTATCATATAACTAGTCATACTTATAAGATTTTTCTCTGGAGAAGGTAATTGTTGGATAAACCAGCAGTGTCCAACATGGCGTTCACCAAGTCGGGCAGTGTGCGCTTTTTCCTCTCGGCAACCCGGTTTGATTAGGAGAATAGGGAGACGTCCTCTCATGAATAATACCATGTTCCTCATAGAATTCATCAAATACGTTGGGGAAATAGTCGCCACCATGATCCGACCTAAGACGTTTGATCTTTCTCTCTAACTGATTTTCTACTTCAGCTTTATAGATTTTAAAGTAGTCTAAAGCTTCATCTTTAGATTGCAACAAATATACATAACAGAACCTAGTAGCATCATCGATTAGAGTCATGAAATATCTCTTTTCACCTTTTGTCAACATGCCATTCATTTCACATAGATCCGAATGTACGAGTTCTAGAGGTGCCAGATTTCTCTCATCGGCTGCCTTATGAGGCTTTCGAGGTTGCTTAGATTGCACACAACTATGGCACTTAGAACCTTTGGCAAAGGTGAAAGTAGGAATTAAACTCAAGCTGGAAAGTCTACTCATTAAACCAAAATTAACATGACATAAACGAGAGTGCCACACATTAGCATCCGAATCCACACTGCCACAAATATGGTTTACTGACTTATTACAGAAATCCGATAATGAAAAGCGGAACAAGCCTCCGTACTCATACCCTTTACCAATAAATTGTCCAAACTTTGACACACCTACTTTATTGGACTCCAAGACTAACTTAAATCCATCTCTGCAAAGAAGAGATCCGCTAACAGATTCTTGTTCATAGTAGGGACATGCTGCACGTTCCTCAGTTGCACGATCTTCCCTGAAGTAAACTTCAGATCTACCGTGCCAACACCACGAACAGAAGCATGCGATCCATTCCCAATTAGGACGAAAGAATCCCGTTCGACCTGATAAGATGTGAACATAGAAATATCAGCACACACGTGAATATTAGCACCCGTATCAATCCACCAACATGGAGACTGAAATACTGAAAGCACAAATGGTAAATTACCATACCCATCATATTGCTAGCGGTCACAACGTTGACACTCCTTGGCGTCTTCCCTTTCTTGTATGCACGATCTGAGCAGTCCACAGAGAAGTGGCCGAGCTCTCCACAATGTAGCACTTTAGCTCAGATTTGTTCAACATCTTCTTCTTCTTGAAAGAAGTAGTCTTGGTAGGCATGTTGAAGGAAGGCTTGCTCTTGGCCTTGCTCTTGCCATGGTGAAAGTTCTTCTGCACCATGTTGGCGCTAGACTGACCTTCACCTCTCTCACTAGTGTCCTTAGCCCGAGCCTTCTCCTCAACATCAAGAGACGCTATCAGGTTTTCAACTGATATCTCCGTTCTTTGTATTTGAGAGTTGTGGCGAAGTTCCTCCACGAGGAAGGCAACTTTGCAATAATGCATCTACCCACAAACTTGTCAGGTAGGGAACACTTGAGGAGTTCCAGCTCTCTCTCGCAGTGCACTGTATCTCATGAGCTTGTTCGACCACGCTACGGTTATTCACCATTTTGTAGTCGTGAAAGCTCTCCGTGATATACAACTCACTGCCTGCATCAGTTGCACCGAACTTAGCGTTCAGTGCATCCCAGAGCTCCTTGCCGTCATTTATGTGCAAATACACATCACATCGATGAGCATCAAGAACACTCAGAATGCATCCACGGAAAATAGTAGTGTCTTTCTTGAACTTACTCTGAGCTTCTCAACATAGTTCCTTCAGAAGACCATTACTAATTTCGCAGACACCCATGGCCTCGAGCCAAAGTTGGCACTTCACCTCCATGTCTTATAGCGCACACCGGTGAACTTGTCCGGTTTCATTGCATCGGTATAACCAGCCATATTTAAATCACGAAAATATCTACAATTAGGTTTTTGGATTGTTGGATAATTAGGCAATAATTCCATGATTAATTCCAGAATATTAAACATGACAAATGCAACTACTAACATGTTTAATACGAACATACTAGATGTACTAAGCAACATGAACAACAGCAACATACACGCCAACATATCCATAGTAAAACAGTTCGGAATACGCCGCACGTACCGAACGGTTGTAGAGGAAGCAGCAGTCGATGCAGACAGGTTCACCGCGCCGAGTGCAGCGGTGATGTTGTTGACGATGACGTTGGTGAAGACAGGTCGAAGAAGGCGACGCCTGCGGAGACGATCCGCACAGCAGCTTGAAGACGACCCGTGATGGAAGCAGCGAGCAGTCGCGCAGGCCCAGTCGGCCTCCATCGCGGCGTGAAGCAGCGCCACTGCAGTTGCAGAGCTCACCAACAATGTGCAGGGAAAAACAGAAAATACAAATATTTGGGGGAGGGGGGCAAAACACTCTATTTTCTTGCATCCAAGTCCGTAAAAAATCCTTCAATGATTTTCCAAAGTCGGGCGGGGGGCAGTGGCCCCCCTGACATACACATAGCTCCGCCTTTGCCATGGGTGCATGGATGTGACAGTGCTGATGCTCAACTTGCCACTTCTGCGTGGATGCTCTCGGCTAGGTCGATTAAAATCACATAGCTATCGCGCAATGCACCACCCCCAAGAAGCCTGAACCTATCACCTCATCCCCTAGTATTATCATAGCGACGAAGTCACTCAACACGCCCTGTATGAAGTTGCTGACAACTGGCTTGAGAAACTTCATGGAAGGTATTGAACACAAAGAACTCGATGGAGTTCCTGGGATGAGAGGGGATGGATGGAGTTCCTGGGATAAGAGGGGATGGATCGATGGGTCAGTAGGTGTGCACTGAGCTTTTTGTGTAGAGGGCTCAGTTATGGCAACGCGGTGCCGCTCCGCTACGTTTTACCGAAACTGGTGCACTACTAGACTTTCTCTATAAGAGACGCCCTACTTGTTATGTTGCAAGGTTTGACGTGTAGTACGTTGTAGTCTGCACCATCTTATAGGTATAGAATCCGTTGCAATTTCTTTTTGAGAAGGGAAACAATATATAATCCAATGCACATCAAGGTTTTCCTTGCTTTTCTTGCATATATAGACCAATACAATTTTCTTGGTGATCAAACTTAGGTATATGCACCTAATGAGTACTATATATCCTTGTTCTAAAATGCATGATGTCGTACTCAAAAGTGTGCAATCAAACGTTAATAATACTTATTTTAGAATTCCTAATTCGTCATGAACAAACATTTTAATTATACTTTAAAAAAATTGGAATGGAAGGGGCATGTCTTGTCTAAATGGCCTCCTTCTCAGTTCTCCCAAACATGAAATTCACACGATTTTTATAGGTGAAAAAAAGAAGAAGAAAGAGAGACACACATGGAAATTTCTGCCCTGTCCACTTACCGCACCATTAATTGCACGCACTCGATCGACGTCAGGTAAAAGAGGATCATGGGCAGCAAGACGCCAGAGAGAAAACGGTGAAACCGCTCAGCAGCCGATCTATAGCCGCCCGAGCCGCTTGGATCGCCATTCGCCCACACTTTGCAGCCACAGAAGAGCAGGCGAGAGCGAAGCGCGGGCCCGGAAAAATCTGCCCGTCCACCTCTCCGCCAATCGGGTGGCGGCGCCCACGTGCTAACCCTTCCACGTCCCCCTCCCCCGCCTCCACTATTTCTATCCCATCGCCTGCCTTCGTTGCGCACAAACCGCTACCACTCCATTCCCGTCAGCAGCTACCTTCTTCTTCACGGCCCATTTCAGCCATGGGCGACTCCTCATCCTCGGCTTCCTACATCAGAATGGTATGTCTGTAGTATTTCAATTTAGATACATAAGTGTGCGCTGCCGTCAGATGATCCATAGATTTTGATTGAAAATGCTTGTGCTGCCGTCAAATAATTCCAGGTGCACCATCTGATAGAGAAGTGCATTTGCTTCAACCTGAACAAGGAGGACTGCATGGAGGCCCTAGAAAAGCATGCCCGCATCAACCCTGTAGTCACTTCCACAGGTATATACCATATATGCCTAGCTTAGTTACCTACCTACTGCATGCACACTGTTCAAGCTTAGATCTGTATGATATAGCTAGCTTGAGCTCATACTGAATCCACTCTTTGCAAATTCTGCCAATTGAATATGTCATGCACGATCCTACTTATGCCAGCTAGCTCTTAGATTATAGCAGCTAGCGCACAGCTTGTACATGTCATTTCATGTGATATATATATATGGTAGCATCAATTCGATCTCATTGATTGGCAGTGTGGAAGGAGCTTGAGAAGGAGAACAAAGAGTTCTTCGAGAAGTACAAGAAGGACTGCGAGGAGCGGAGCATCGAGGCGGAGACGATGCAGCGGATCCAGAAGATGCTCTCCGACGCCGCTGCCTCCAAGAGCTCCGACGAAGACGAGGGTTAACACTAGCTAGCAAGCTTGTTATCTCGAGCTGATCATGCGCATCACCTCTAGCTAATTAATTGTATCATCATGTCTTCCGTTAATTTGGATCCATACGTTTAGGGGATCGAAGGTATTGCACCTAGCTCATAACAGGCTAGAATCCTATAGGTGGTAGCATAATACACCAACTTAAAACCATGCATGTGGCACGACTAGAAGTGTCTGCAGTGTATACATATCTATGCATGGAATATTCAAGAGGACCTACGTACGGCCCCGGTCTACAAGTGCTAGCTCTAATCTTATCACGCTGATCCTTTCGTGGCCACGTGGCAGTAAGTGCCGGTGATGACGTGTTCAGTCCGATCAGAACCCAGGCGTGCACAAAAAGTAGGGTTACCCTCTGCATAAAAAACATAATCATACATACATAGTAGATTTATATCTTAATTAGGTCTCTCCTGATGCAGGTTTTTCTTAACACGGTTTTATAAGTATTTTGCTTATATGTAATGAAGAGACATCCGAAAAAAGATAATGAAGAGAGGAGAGGGAGATGGTAATTTAGCTTAAATACAATCTATACATGTGGCCATAGACAAAAAAAAATCTCTAACCCATTCATACGCATGAGAATCAAATGATTAAATTTTAGATACAACCGCTAATAAACAATGCATTCACTTGTTGTCTAAAGTTTTTATAACTCTCATGAAACATGCTAACAGATGGTGCATTGGGAGAGCACTTAAGCTATCTTATTAGATGTTAACAGATTTATTCGCTCTCTTCTACAACAACAATCATCCTATATTTGTGATAAGACAAAGAGTTTGCGGGGGTCATGCATGCCCCTGATCAGATCATAAGTTTCTAGACTCCATACCTTATTAATCTAAAATATATTAGATATCTAATTTGAGGTTTATATAATACCCAACTTCATTATTCGTAGATACTAGGTATTGATTCTCTGCCTAATTTATCAATAAATAAAAATACAAATTCTCACACTGATAAAAATAAAGGTCAAAAAACTAAAACTACAACTCGGATATGTATGCCTTGGATTTGATACGATTGTGTATATTGTGTACCTTTTCTTTATGAAAATTATATCTTTGATCCCTCAACTATTGGCAAAGACTAAGTTTGGTCCCCAACTCCAAAACGAGACATTCTTGTTCTTTAGGTTTCAACTTATCTAGATTTAGTTCTTTGCTCCACTGTAAGCAGTTTACATGGCAAACAATTTGCACATATGTTAGTTTTTGGAAATTAATCAAAAAGCATGCGGTAAACGAACACAAAATGAAAACTTAAGGATAAACAGAAGTATTTCAGTAAAGTTTGTCGAAGATTTTAAGAATTTATAAAAATCTAAGAATAAGAATATTCAATAAAGTAACGTAAAGTTAAAAGGTTTATATTATTAAAAATCACAATGTTTCATTAGATTTTTTTACATAATCCTTATTTTTAAGTAAATCCCTCTTGTAAACTATTTTCAATAAATTAATAGTTTTCTCAAAACTATTTCCAAAATTTATTAAGGTTTATTTGGATTTACCTTTTCCACATTTTCTTACATTTACTAGATATTTTAAAATATAACTAAAAATACTCTATTTTCTTCACCCGCCCCTTGTTTCCCTATTATGTGTTGAGTGGACTATCAATGTGCAAAAAAATCGTGGCCATGTCACTGTTTAGCGCAACTCTCGATGGGGGAATGGGCAAAGTATTTTCTAAACTAAAACATTGAGCTGTCGGAGTTCGAGGGTAAACTTAAACATTGACAATATTTGAGGACTAATTTTTTTTAAGGATATGTAAATGTTTACGTATGATATGCACATATGTTCCAGGGGTTGAACAATGTGCATGGCTCCAATTAAGATCTTATCTTTACGTCTCCATCATCAAAATAGACATGTGGTCATATGGATAGAACATTGTGCATGGATTCAAAATAAGTTCTACTCTTTATGTCCCCGTCTTCGAAAGAGGAGAAGAAAAGTCTTCGTGTATTACTGGATATGCATATTAAATTTGTTTACGTTATTCAGTATCTAGATCTTTTTGTTTTTTCTTATGTTCCTCGATATTAAGATCATTTGACATCAAACATTCAAGATACAAACTTAATTTAGAAAATCTAGAAAATAATTTTAAAGTGATCGCGTCTGTATTTCTAAAATAGGCTCACTTATCCAAGATACAAAATCAAGTTTGTAGAATCCTAAAAAAAACAAGGAAATCTAGTTGTTGTGTCTAAAATCACAAATATGGACACAAAAAACTTTGTACTGCTGATACATTTAAATGTATGCCTTTATAGACTAGGGTTAGTTCAAAACTGCGGCACTCTTATTATTAGTCGGAGTTAGTACTATTTATGTGCTTGACTTGCTAGACCCATGGAAGCCTACAGGAGTGGCAAAGAATGTCGATAGATACCTCTGCCATACTTCTTGTGACGATCCAGTGTGATCGGTTTTTGTCCATATTGGCGCCTGGAGTGAGCTGAGCTGGACATCTACGGTCGTATATACACCTCACGGTATCGAGGCGTGCACCAATTTGTTTGGCTGACATGTACTGAGATTCTCTTGAGAGTTGAGAGTGACGCCACTGGTCTCGTTCCGGGTACAGTGGTACTAGCCAGTGCATTAATGGTAACGCAGGCATCAGGAGGGGGTTTACACAGGTCGAACTCTCGCTATCATGACTGATCAGTCGAGACCATATGTTTTTCTGTGAGCGAGATATGATCAAAATAGCAAATAATGCACTACAAATGGGCATAGGGGAGAGACACACATGTACTGTATCAGGTAGTTCAGCATTGTAATGACTGTCTGTAGCCAACCAAAGCAGAGGCAAACAACAAGAATTTGCATAGCTGAATCTGCTGAAGACAACAGGTTCGGCATCCAGATTTCTGAAACCGTGCTACTTCAAACACTGAAGTTCCACGAACAGCGCTTACGGTCAGGCTGACTATGCTACGTGTCGTGGGCCGAGCGTGCTCGGGCTGGTGGGTGAACTCGTAGTCGAGGTGGACAAAGGCGCGCTCGATCTCGGGCAGGCTCTCCAGCTTCTCCTGCAGGGCCTCGCCGACGTCGTGCGCCTCTTGCAGCGGCATGTCGCACGGCAGGACAATGTCCACCTCCACAAAGTAGTGGGAGCCGAACGTGTACGCCCGCACCGTGTCGATGTGCCTCACGGCCTTGTCATGGTTCCAGCACAGGTAGGTGAGCTTCTGGAGGAATTCCGGTGGGGCTGACTGGCCGACCAGGGAGTGGACGTTCTCTAGCACCGTCATAGACCATGTCCTGATTGTATAGATCGCCAGCTGCACAGCGGAAAAGAGAGACTGTCTTTCAAGATACGTATATTGCAGTTTTTCTAGATTTTCAGATAAATGCACAACAGGGCATCGTCCATGTCTTGTGCAGCTTAACTGATAGTAGAGAACTCAAATGATATACTCCCTCCAATCCAAAATAACTATCGCAGTTTTGAACTGGACTTAGTTCAAAACTGCGACACTTACTATGGATCAGAGGACGTAGTACATGTTTTATAGTTCTATTACACAAGAAAAACAGATACGTCATTTTTGTACTTACAATGATAGCATCCACAGGGTCAATCCAACCTTCAAAGTAGTTAGCAAGAAGTGCTGCCACAAGCCCAATTATGTTGGTGATAACATCGAAAAAGTGATCCTGTGCATAGGCCTTCACAATCTCGTTGGTGAATGAGCGGCAGTATATTACCAGCAGAAGCTTCACCACTGTCACTGCGAGCATGATATCCACAACCCATATTTCCTGTCCTTTTGTCAAGCGAAATTCACCTCCCTGCAGCACAAACACAATCGAATATTACGCACCGATTGGCATTGCGGTAGATCACAATTATCTCATTTGCTTGAGCCGCTTTTAGATAGTTGGGCATTTGGCTAGCTTCCTTCTTCAACAAGTACAAGAGAATGCAGTCTAGATATGGGCATGTGGTAAACAACTATGTTTGACAATCAGCTACATGTAGAGATGAAGTGCACAGACGAGAAGGACTTACATTAGATATCAATGAGCGTGTGGATTCTAAGATAATTTGAAGACCGAGTGTTGCCATAACAGAAGCAAAAACAAGTATTCCCTACATAACAGATTGTGGTAAGTTGTCAACAAGAGGAACATGGAAATAGCAAGAACGGCCAATCATTGAATACAGTAGTAAAGAGCAAATATCATGAAATTTGATTGATATGTAAGTTTTAATGCTGCAAGATAGATTGATAGTGCTAACCAAGATTGTTTTATGTGGAGTTCCAAGGATTAAGGATAACATAAACTTTGCTAGGGTGCAAAATTTTGACATCTTACCTGATATTAGTTGTTCAGATAACAGGATAAATGAGCATGATTGAGCCCCGGTTTACAACACTTAGGAAAAAAGAGGTCGAATTTTTTAATGAATAAGTGTACTACATACTTCTGTTCATTCTGTACTCAGCACTCATTGAGTAATTCTCCTCATTTTGGGTAGCTAATTTACTGTTTTATAGTTGAAGTAACTAGCAAGGTGGCCCTCGCAAATGCGAGGGCATCATTTACAATGTATTGAATATGTTCGTCTACTAAATTTGTGCTTTTGGCAGGAAAGACCGAAATATAAATAAGAGCATCCTTTGACTATTGTAAAACTATGGTAGATAAAATCACGCATGCGTGTAATATTTGAATTTGTAGAGAGTAGGTGTTCTATATCTCAAAAATAAATACCATGTCACATGTTCGAGAAGTACTTTTAGCCGTAGGTAGTACTGTCATTTTAATACATTATATTTTTACTCTCTTCCTGTCGTCCCCATTCTTCATATTTGTTTCTCATGTAACAATGATTACACTGACTTAAATAGCACATAGTTTCATGTAACATACTAAATTAAGAAAATACTTAGATGGTTCATAGTTTTAGCATTTTATTAGTCACCAAGCTTTAAGTCATCTCACAATTAATGTTTTTAATTGCACCACAAAATTCTAACCATCGTACTATTATCGCTAGTTGCATTGTCCTAATAATATCCAATACTTTTGTCAATTATTTGATTTGCATGATTTAACTCTCCATCTCTCTCTCCCCGCCAAACTCACTCTTTTACCCAATAATTATACTATCTCGCTCACTTGCATTTGTCGTGTCATGAAACACCACTATGTTTCCGTGGAGACATTGTTTCAACATCTTCATCGGTCATAATGTCTTCTACAACTTTGCAAATTTGGAGATGTCTCATATTAAATTTTTAAGAATAAGAATCAAAATAAAGTTCCTGCGAGCAAAATAAAACCCCGAAGAGACTGAAATAAAAGTGTATTTAATCACACCTTAGGAAAACCATAAAGGATAGAAGTAAACTCATGAAAACTTTCGGTTGTGAACATATTAAGTTCTATTAATATACTTTGTACACATTAGGAAGATCTATCAATCAATATATTACCATGGTGTATTGGTCCTGATTTTATTAATACAACTATGGAAATCTGTTGACTTGTGATTTGTTCTGGCACGATTATAATGATAAATTGATTTTCATCATGTTTATAAATACTTATGAACGTTTTGTTGTGTATGATCTACTAATAAAAAGAGGGTATGCTAGATTGATGACCCGGTGTTTCTTTTTCGGGGAACTTCTCACATGTGTATATTTCTCTACCATATTGTGTTTGTACAACATATTATTATTTTAAAGTAATATTTTGTGTTATGAATAGTTAAAATAGTGAAGACGAATGATCAAGTAGGCAGTTTCTTAACTTCACGATTTTTTTTGCCTCTAACCTTATGTCTGAAATTCCTTTTCACTGAAATAGAATTTGTTTGAATATCTTGCGAGGCACCATTCACCCTCGACAATAGATAAAAAGCTCTTGCAGTTTTGAGAGGCACTAATCATCCTCCTATGTGTATTTTACGTATGTTATGTTACTGTGTTCGTCATGAACATGGTTTAGGGTTGAGATGGTGTCATACGAAATAAAAACATATGCACATATAAAAATATACTGGTTCCGTCTAATTCTTTCTCGGTCTAATTATTATTTTAATGGATCAATGCTTGATTTGTCTGGTACAAATGGTTTATGTGGCTAGTCGTTTATTTTTAAATAAAAATTCGTGTTTTGCATCATATGTCTATTATTAAATTAAGACGATTACACTTTCAATTATGAGTCGATATTTCTGTCGACAGCGAGCCAATAGTGGTAGCTTAATGTCGAAACTCCTCGACTCAAGTCGTCAATTAATGGACAATGTAGTGTAAGTATGTCGGACAATCACTTTGACTCTCGGGCTCCAATGATCTCACTTTTTTGTAAAAATTCAAAAAAAAAAGTCTTGAAAATCTGAAAAAAAAAACCGCATGTTGTTAATTATGTATACTATAAGCGTGCTAAATCACAGTTCCAAATGTTTTGTATTATGGGCTACACAAAAATGACAATAGTTGGAGATTTGAAACTATATATATTGTTCACTATACTCAACTGTGCATATTTATTATTTTTGGGTAGCACTTGGGTAGCACGAAAATCTAAAATAGAGCCCAGGCTACATGATGCCCATTTTATCAAAAATATGACATCGACATTTAAGTTTCCAAAGATAGATAAAACATTCCCAGATGTAGATATTGTCGATATCTACAATTGTGCAAAATTTCAACTCCAATGTCATTGTATTTTGGCTCCTAGCACGTACGTGCGTATATGCAAAAATATGTGTTCTAACATTTTAAGTATATATTAAATCCGAACACGCGTACGATGGTTTGTATGTTTTTTGCAGATCCTACCATTTGCCACCACGTTTAGTTTTTTTTTCTTCTAGCTATTACGTTCAGCTAGTTCAGTTTCGTACGGTCATGCGAAGGTACGTGCGTTATTTTTTTTTCTACTGTCGTGGCAGCCAAGTTTTATCCTGTCAAACATGACAAATCGTGTTGGACAAAGGTAACTAAAAGGTTACGTATCTTTCACTAATCATAACTGTACATTTTAGATCGGACTGTTAAAATTAATTATAATGATGTGGATTAACGTGGTGTCTCGAAAAACTAACTCATTTTGCTTTTAGTATATAATAGATATCAACTTACGCACCTTTTTGTGAAACTACAGAAGAAGAAATATTCAAGTCTGCAAGAAACTGTATCAGCTACATCATTAAAAATATGAAAAAGTAGGCCAAATAAAAACTCACCAAAGGTTGCATGCGCCTTTTACCAATTGGGTACCTGTATGGATTTGGTGTTTGCATTGAAAAGGCAGCAAACCACAAAATAAATCCGGATAACAAGTCAAGTAGAGAATCCAGTGTTGAAGCAATAATAGCCAGGGAGCCACTCCTTATTGAGGCATAAACTTTTGCAGCAAAAAGAACCATGTTTGCTATGTTAGATAATCGGATGGCTAATGTCTCACTTCGGGCAATTTTCTCACGTTCTTCCTGCAAGTAGGATAAAATGAAGGTATAAAGGCATTGCTTCATTTCGACCAAAGTTCTGTACAATTTATCTACAAGGAAGGTTTTCTTCATGTTACAAACCTTGGACATTCCAGGAAGGCAACCACGCTCTGTCAGTGTATCCATTTCACCAAAACCTTCCAACATCTCCAGTTGCTGTTGATAGTATTCAGCCACATCTCCAGGGCCTTGAGCTGTAAAAGGAAATAGAAATTGTGGATTATGGATTATGGCATCAGATTACCACAATAAGGTCCAAATAATGAGGCAACACTCAGCTCAAGTGAACTCCACAAAAAAATTGTAGAGCTGAAAAATAAACAGCAATAAATTCCAAGGAGTCAATTTGGGCACACCTCTTGGATATGAGCTATACATATTCTAAGTTCATGACAACAATTCAGAACAAAATTCGACATTATGAAGAAATGAAGACTGATTTAATACCAAAAATATCTAGAAGTTCCATTCCACTTTTACAGGCAGTGCAATACCCATCCTCTATCACCCCCAAGTGATACCTTAATTTTCAATGATCACTTTTACAGGCCATACAGAAGTAGACACCAGAATACTAATAAATTTATTATCGTTTCAAAGAGAATCATGATGCCACATCCATATAAGTACAAACAACCATACATCATCCCCCTAGTTTAGTCTTAATTTTACGAGAACGCGTTAATTTAGTGTTCAATCCCAGTCCAGCGAATGGCAAACAACTAATTGATAAAAACAAATTGGAGGATATGACAACTCTAACTACTGAACTCTGAAGGCAAACAGTTACACAAGTTCAGATCAAATCAACCAAGTCATAGAGGTATTACTAGCTATCAATAGAAAGAGGGAGCGGGTGTGCAGGTAAACAAACGAGGCAGACCTAGCACGCCGAGGCAGTCACGGAGGCAGCGCGGCGGCGGCTTCTCCTGCTGCGTCTCCTGGACTCGGAAGCCGTCGAAATTGAGCCGCCAGGGGCCCTCCCCCACGCACAACCTGCCCCCTTCCTCGACGGAGCGGACGATGAGTTCCTCGCCCTCTCCAGCCGCCGCCGCCGCCATGCCGTCCGCGCTCCCAAACCTTTGTAGTCAAGTCACACAGCCCTCTCTCAGGTGTACGCAAAGTGTAAGTGCACTCCAAGCCGCGCGCCACGCGGAGGTTGGGTGTGAGTAGAGACAGAGTACCAGTTCAGCAAAAGGGTTGCGGCTTGCGAGGAAGAAACAGAGACTGCCTTTCGTCTCCGCCAGCCTCCCGCCCGCCGCCGCCGCCGCCGTAATAGGCGAGTAAAGCGCCGCTGAGTGGACAGGGCACACCGGACGGCTGTTATTTTACGCGGGTTCTGATCCGGCGGAGGATGCCACGCCAGCGAGACCCAGCTAGAGTAAGTTCCATTCCATGTGCGTGTGCGCTTCAGAATCTGATGCTCACTCGCTTTCCCGCGAGAACAATCTTGTAATCTTGAGATACGCAATCGGTGAGAAACTAACCACTATGTGTAGCTACCGCTAGATGCTGAGCCGGTGCTGAATTGACGAATAAGAAGGGAAACAACCATCATTCCGACATGGCGAGGGTGATCCACTCTATTCAGTTCAGATGATGCACATTCATGGGAACCAAAACAGACAAGAAATAAGCAGGTGCCCAATGCCACTCATCTTCGGCCAGTTGCAGAATGGAGAAACACTATGGCAAATGGTGATGCTACGTCAAGTCATCAATAGGATCACTTGGATGTTTTAACTGTTTTTCAGTCACGGAAATCCAAATGGTATGGTTGAAGATGGTAAAGAAACCCACTTTACCGAGGCCTGCAGGATCTGAACTTTTTTTGTAAACGGGATAGGTCCAGAAGATATGATATCTGCATTAATATGGAGGAGGGTGTACATATACAAAAAGGACCTAGCTGAATAAGAAAATTACAGCTTGGCCATTAACTTTTACATAGAACACCCTATGAGGGATCATAGAAGCGCGATCAAGTACAAACTCGCCGCCACTGAATAGCAGCCTCTAGACACGCTGTCCTACCACCGCCATGACCATGGCCACTTGGGGCAGCACGGGCGCATGATGATGTCCCGAGACTAATGAATATCTGTCGCAGGAGGAAGCAAGAACTCGAGAAGCTCGAGCGCAACGAGGCCGACCTCTTGGCCGAAACGTCCAGACAATGACATCGGTGAGGAATCATTGTGGCAACGATAGAATCCAAAGCCTCCCTTCGGCATCGCCCTTAACCAGCAGAGCCAAGCTTCTACCCTCCCCTCCCTCGCCGCCGAGGCCGGCCAAGAAAAAAATTTAACACCGAGACTATAGAGCTTCTACCCTCCGTACTGTTCATGTGAACAGTAACGACAGTGTAGAAGTGTGACTACTGGTCACATGAACAGTACCCGCGACGTGGATGCCTCCGTGGGAGGCCTAAACCGGTTAGCTTTGATATAGTTAGATTAGATACATCAAACTCAAATTGTATGCACCAGGCTAACTGCAAGTCAAAGCCAAGAGAGTAGAAGCTTAGAACAGAAGTGATCTTGTTTCCGATTAAAACAAAGGTTCTGCTTATTTGAGTAAGACAATCTCGTAGTTTAATGGGTCTGTCTCCGGCTCAGTCGACTGAGACATAAGATACGTCTCAGTCGACTGACGTCACCGTTGTCTCTGTTTGTCAAATTCGGCCCAGTCTGCTCATCCAGTAGTTGTTGGGCCCGTTTTGACTTTTTTTTTTGTCTTGTGCTGAGCTCTTGTTGTTTGGGCTTCTGTTGGGCTGTTTGTGATCTGTGTGTTGAACAAAAGCCCAGCTTGAGTAACGCAGACGTGCGCGACGCGAGTAAAGCTACCTCTGAACGTTGTTACGTCCAAACAGTTTTGCCTGTGAGTTGTCTCAGAAAAATAGCCCCAGATCCCCTTGTTCCCGTGCTCCTTTCAAAAACTTGCAATTACAAAAGTTGTTCATCTGACATCCCCTACAACTTTATCTATTACGGCGTTCCCAACTTCTCAACAGATCTCTCGGCATCTTCAACCAAACTCGAGCCAAGCTAGCCGATTTTTCAACGTAGCCAGTGATCTGAAATCTCAGATCCGATCCATCCTTCCCCATTTTGCAGGAAAGCCCTTCTACTTATTTGTGTAATTACGTGGCACAGTCCCTGGCACGTATCTTCTTCAATCCAACCCCCTGACCTTCCCGAGTATCAACCCGCAGTTCACTAATCTCTTTAATTCGCACTGTTGTAGTGCTAGCAGACATATCATGCGCAGAGTGGAATGTCTCTTCATA
Organism: Poa pratensis; assembly: GCA_947311845.1. NCBI lineage: Eukaryota > Viridiplantae > Streptophyta > Magnoliopsida > Poales > Poaceae > Poa > Poa pratensis. The sequence goes on along the minus strand of CAMZMU010000060.1, from coordinate 33,388,420 downwards.
ATTTTCTGAGGACGAAAGCTTGACAGTCTCATCTAACCTCAAATCATTTGACGCGAAAGCATTCACAATAAGAACAATCAGATGTTGCACTGCATTCTTTGTTGATTCATCTTTATCCTTCATGGTCGATGTGAAAGCTGATGATATACTTTCTTTCATCTAAAATAAGAAACAAAGCATGAGTACAACAAAACTCCACGTATATGAAAAAGGAGAAACAAGGACAGACATCAATGTGAGATTAGAAACTGTACAAAAAAAACTATGATCTGTGTACCTTGGATGAGACCAAATTACCAATTGATGTTTCTAACGCTTTGACAGATTCATAAAAAACACAACCAACAAAAAGAAATAAAAAACCGCTAAGAAAAATAATAGAAAGTAAATTATTAAAAAGATAAGAATAGCAAAAAAATGTATCTTAATAAAAACTCAGTTTCAACGCGGTTGCAACTGCCTTGTGTGATAAAAACTATTTTCAACTGCAGTTGTAACTGGATCAGAAGAAAAAAAAGCCCAAAATTGAACTGCAGTTTGACATCCAGTTGTAACTAACTCAGGAAAAAAAACTTAGTTTCAACTGCAGTTGCAACTAGATCGGGAGAAAAAAAACAAAAAATTCAACTGCAGTTCCAACTCCAATTGCAACCAACTCAGTTTCAACTGCGGTTGCAACTAGCTTGGGAGATAAAACTCAGTTTGAACTACAGTTGCAACAGGATAGGGAGAAAAAAACCAATTTAAATTACAGTTTCAACTCCAATTGCAACTGGCTTGTGTGATAAAAACTCAGTTTCAACTGCAGTTGCAACTGGATCGGAAGAAAAAAAACTAAGTTTCAACTGCAGTTGCAACTGGATCGGGAGAAAAAAAAACCAACTCAGTTTCAACTGCAGTTGTAACTGGCTACGAAAAAACAGTAAAACCAACTTAATTTCAACTTTAGTTGCAACTGGATCGGGAAAAAACACTAAAACCCAACTCAATTTCAATTGCAGTTGCAATGGCTACAAAAAAAACTAAAAATCAACTCAGTTTCACCTGCAGTTGCAACCGGATCGGGAAAAAACAATAAGAACACTAGTTCGGAAAAAAACTCAGTTTCAATTGCAGTTGTAACTAAATCGGTTGCAAAAAAACCAACTCAGTTTCAACTGCGATTGCAACTAGCTTGGAGATAAAGCTCAGTTTGAACTACAGTTGCAACTGGATAGGGAGAAAAAACCCAATTTAAATTACAGTTTCAACTCCAGTTGCAACTAGCTTGGGGAAAAAACTCAGTTTCAACTGCAGTTGCAACTGGATCGGGAGAAAAAAAAACAACTCAGTTTCAACTGCAGTTGCAACTGGCTACAAAAAACAGTAAAACCAACTTAGTTTCAACTGGATCGGGGAAAAAACACTAAAAACCCAACTCAGTTTCAATTGCAGTTGCAACTGGCTACAAAAAACACTAAAAATCAACTCAGTTTCACCTGCAGTTGCAACTGGATCGTGAAAAAAAATAAGAACACTAGTTCAGGAAAAAAATTCAGTTTCAATTGCAGTTGCAACTAAAAATCGGTTACAAAAAAACCAACTCAGTTTCAACTGCGGTTGCAACTAGCTTGGGAGATAAAACTCAGTTTGAACTACAGTTGCAACTGGATCGGAAGAAAAAAAAACAACTCAGTTTCAACTACAGTTGCAACTGGCTACAAAAAAACTTAAAACAAAAATACAACAACAAAAAAAACCACTAAGAAAAAAATAGAAAAGTAACTTATTAAAAGGATAAGACTTGCAAAAAAATGTTTCTGAATAAAAACTCAGTTCCAACTGCGGTTGCAACTGGCTTTGTGTGATAAAACTCAATTTCAACTGCAATTGCAACTGGATCGAAAGAAAAAAAAAAGCCCAAATTGACCTGCAGTTTGACCTCCAGTTGTAACTAACTCAGGAAAAAAAAACTTAGTTTCAACTCCAATTGCAACTGACTCAGAAAACAAAATCAATTTCAACTGCAGTTGCAACTAGCTCGGGGAAAAACTCAGTTTCAACTGCAGTTGCAACTGGAACAAGAAAAAACCACAATTTCAATTGCAGTTTCAACTCCCAGTTGTAACTAATCAGGAAAAAAAACTTAGTTTCAACTGTAGTTGCAACTTGCAACAAATTTTTTTTGCAACTGGCTACAAAAAACACTAAAATCAACTCAGTTTCAACTACAGTTGCAACTGGATCGGAAGAAAAAAAACAACTCAATTTCAACTACAGTTGCAACTGGCTACAAAAAACTTAAAACAAAAATACGACCAACAAAAAAGAAATAAAAACCAGTAAGAAAAATAATAGAAAGTAAATTATTAAAATGATAAGAATTACAATAATAATAAATCCCAGTTATAATCGCGGTTGCAGCTGGCCCTATCTCGAGAAAAAACATTCGGTTGCAAGCGCGATTGCAAAATGGCTTCCAAAAAAGATAACAAAAATAAATAAAAATTAAAAATTAATAAAAATAACAAAATAACAAAATAACAATAAAATGGTAGTTGCAAGCGCGGTTGCGACTGGCCCCTATCTCGGGAAAAAACACTCAGTTGCAAGCGCATTTGCAGCTGGCCTGTCTCGAGAAAAAAACACTCAGTTGTAAGCGCGGTTGCAACTGGACCCAATCTCGGAAAAAAAATACTCAGTTGCAAGCGCAGTTGCAGTTGGCCTGTCTCGAGAAAAAACACTCAGTCGCAAGCACGGTTGCAAACCAGTTTCAAAAAAAAAATCCCATTTGCAAATACGGTTGCAGCTGGCCCCTATATCGAGAGAAAACAAGGTGCAAGCGCTGTTGCAACTGGCCTGTCTCGGGGAACACACTCAGTTACAAGCGCGGTTGCAACTGGCCCTATCTCGAGAAAAAACATTCGGTTGCAAGCGCTATTGCAAAATGGCTTCCAAAAAGATAACGAAAATAAATAATAATTAAAAATTAATAAAAAGAAGAAATAACAAAATAACAATACAATGGGTAGTTGCAAGCGCGGTTGCAACTGCCCCCCTATCTCGGGAAAAAACACTCTGAACAAAATTTCAAATTTGAACAAATTCGAATCGGAACAAAATTTCAAATTTGGAACAAATTTTGAATCAGAACAAAAATCAAATCCGATTTTTTTTCAAATCCGAACAAAATTCAAATCTGAACAAAAATCAAATCCGAACAATTTTAAAATCTGAACAAATTTTTGAATCGGAACAAAATTCGAATCGGAAAATAAATTTTGATTTTGGAACAATTTTTGAATCTGAACAAAAATCAAATCCGAACAAATTTAAAATCTAAATAATTTTCAAATCTGAACAAAATTCAATTCCGAACAAAAATCAAATTGGAACAAAAAATCAAATTTGGAACAAATTTTGAATCAGAACAAAAATCAAATCCGAACAATTTTAAAATCTGAACAATTTTCAAGTCCGAACAAAAATTCTAATCTGAACAAAAATCAAATCCGAACAATTTTAAAATCTGAACAAATTTTCAAATCGGAACAAAATTCGAATTTGAAGAACATTCGAATCGGAAAATAAATTGTTATTTTGGAACAATTTTAGAATCTGAACAAAAATCAAATCCAAACAATTTTAAAATCTGAACAATTTTCAAATCCGAACAAAATTTAAATTGGAACAAATTTTGAATCAGAACAAAAATCAAATCCGAACAAAATTGAAAATCTGAACAATTTTCAAGTCCGAACAAAATTCAAATCTTAAACAAAAAATCAAATCCGAACAATTTTAAAATCTGAACAAATTTTCGAATCAGAGCAAAATTCGAATCGGAACAAAATTTTGAATTTGATCAGTACTTGGGTTGGCTCAGTTGCTTGCATCTGCCCAACGAGAGGACGTCGCCGAACGAGCGAGACGCGTCGGCGGCGAGTCCTGCCGGAAGGAAGCTAGGTGTTTGCCGTGGGCTGAACGAAAGCTAGGACGTGAATTAACCATCTCAGGCCTTCGGGTACTAGAACAAATCGAGTCCCGAGCCCAACTATGATAGTGCCCATAGCGGCGAATATGGAAGCTACGCCTACAACTGGAGGAAGGAAACGGGACAGCCCAGTTGGATGCTGGAGGAGTATTTTCTTTTCTTTTCATTTTGTTTTTCTTTTAGTTTGTTTGGCTGGTTGCGTTTTCTTTTCTAAGTTTCTACTTCGATTTTAAGTTATATTGCTGAGTATTAATTTTCTTATTTTCACCCCGATTTATTGTTAAATAATCATGAGATGTATTTTTGTTCAGTCATAAAGAAAAATTGTGAACAATGCATTTCAAGTGGCACCAAGAAGCAATTAATACAACAAATGTTTACACGTACAGGAGGTGAATATTCACTTAAACTTTTCTTTACATACTAAAAGGTTTTTCATGAGTCGATAACATGAAATTTTATGTGATATTTATGAACATTTTTTATGAGTGGTTAAAAAAAAAGCTATAAAATGAGTGTCTGCGTTGTATTGTGTTTCGAAAAAAAATGTGGGCGCTGTATAGGGGCGATAAGGTCGCTCGATCATTATCAGTCACTCAAACGAAAGCGAGAGGAACCGATCCGTATGGTTTGCAACCGTACAAATGTCCAGCGACACCGCTCGCCTATCCAAAGCCACCGGCCGGGACGTCAAATCGAGATCGCCGCCGGCCACACGATGATCCGTCATGCATGTTTCCGATCGAGATCTGGAGCCAATCATGCAGTAGGAGAAGTACAGGGTGGTACAACTACGTACGGATCCGGCCTGATGGGTGAGGGTACATTATTGTGGAGCATTATTATTGTGATAATAATACGAGTATCTTTTTTAGGGAATTATTGTGCTGTATACGGAGATGGGAGAACATGCGTGCGTGGCTGGATTGTTCGATACGCACAGCCCACTTGAGTTGGAGAAAAGTGCGCTGAACATGCTCGTGTTTCGTGTATCAGGGACAGAGCATCAGCAATTTCAGTTTTCAGTGCTGATACTGTCTGGGGAGTAGTAATTTTGTAGCAAGAGTAAGATCATGTTTGGTTACCTGTAAAAAAAAGATCATGTTTGGTTGACGACTTGACGCAGCATACGTGTCGCCAAGCCTTTTACAGTGCCAATTTTTTTTCAAATATAAGCTAAAGGAATTGCTATTTTCATTGATTAAGCCGAAGAGAGCTGGCCAGCTTATTAGCGGAAACCAGCCGAAAACCGGAACAAACACCATTGTCGATCGTCACGGAACACCACCATCGTGAAGCGGGAGCCGTTGTTGAGGTTGTCCACATGTGCAATCGTCATCACTCAGCAGCAAATCCTACTTCACGGCGTCAAATGAAGAACTTGGGTTTCACGCCATGGATACAGCTGCACGTCAGCACATGAACGAAAGAACTAACCGAAGACACCTTAGTAGGATCGTCAGCAGATAAAGCACACGTCTTGTAGTTCGAAGTGCTTTGAACTCGCAGATAACATCCACGTCTCCTTACATGCATGTCTTGAGCAAAGGTAAAAGGGAAAGCAAGCAGGACCCTAGCTAGACCTGGTCGCTTGACCATACAAACGAACAAACCGGACCGAGCCAGTACGCGCCACACACCTAAGGCACCAGCTGCCGTAGAAGGCTTAGCCGCGCGCGCGCACCCGAGAGCGCCGCCGAGCCCAGTACACGTGAGCCGTGCCGGCCGTGCGCGCCGTCGCCGCAGGCTGCAACTAATTTAGGCGCCGATCTTGCAGTTGTAGCCGCCGCCCATGTCCTCCTTGATCATCTCGAGGTCCCTGGAGGAGGCGACGGCCATGGACATGGCCCGCCGGTGGCGCCTCGCCCCCTGCTGCTGCTGCTGCTCGGCCGGGCCGCCGTCCGGCGACGCCTTATTCCGGTGGTCGTCGGACGCCGCCGGCACGTCGTCGAGGGCGGCGAAGTTCTCCGGCAGCACGAACACGCTCTGCGACGCCCGACGCTGGTGACGCCCCATCCGCTGCGACGACATGGTCGATCGAAACTCCAAAGGTTTGGTACTCGAGCTCAACTTTGGGCGTATGCGGTGGTGTACTGCTGTGGATTCGAAAGAGAGCAGGGGAGGTCGAGGCTTTATATAAGAGGAGGAGGTAGCAAGCGCAGTTTGGACGGTACGCACAGCACAAGTGCGTTAAAAATCGGTGAGAAAGATGCATGATTCGCTAACTAACAATTTTGGCCTCACGCTCTCACGAAAAACCAGTAGAAATATTTCCACTATCCACAAGAAAACAATCAAATCACAAACATAAGAGTCTTTTTATCACAAGAAACCATTTAAATCACAAACTGCAAAACTGTGCGGACAAAAAAAAATCGCAGCACGGATTGGATAGGGTTGGAGAAGGCCTGCGTCCGCGCATGCATGCACCTTCTGACAGTGCTGTGCAGTGGAGACGAGGCATGTCGCCATGCGCCAACGGTTTTCATAAAGATTTTGGATCTCTGCAACCGTCAGTCCTTATCCTCTTCTCGGATAAATGTATGTTGATGGGAAGCTGTGTTTTTCGTGTTCGGGATAGTATTTCTGGCTCTGAGTTGAGAGCGAATTATTTGCAACTAGTTGCACCCGCAACTCATTCTCGGATGCCCCACTTTGAAGTTTCCAAAAATCGTGAAATAAATCATGCACATAGATTATGTTGAATCTTGTGCACCTAGAAAATTTCATCCAAAAATATGATCACCTGTGGCCTATGCAAAAAAGACAAATGAAATTTTGAATAGTGTCACTACTATTCAAACTTTCATTTGTCATTTTTGCACAGGTCGCAGGTGATCATATTTTATTTGACACGTTTGTCTTTTTTTTTCTTTTCTTTTTTGCTTCCTTCACGTATGAAAAAATATTTTTGAGGCGCAAACGTAAAAAAAAAATCGACTTTTTCAAAAGAAAAATGGAGCACCGAAACTGTGTGATGTTTTGTATCATGCTCCAGATGGCGAACTGAACTGAAGTGGTGGGGAGGTTCAGGAAGTTTCCTGCCGAAAAACCCCAGCCCGATCTCGATCGAATCGACCAACAGAAGTACAGAGCAGATGTGAGATGGCCACATGCGAACCGATCAATCAGGGCACCGCGCGTCAATCAGCAGCGGCGACACGTTGGATCGCAGGCAAAGTACACAAGCGATGCGAGCGTGCGACGGCTCCGTTTCGTCTTGCCGATCGACGGCGTGGCGAGGCGGGCGGTGCGCACGTTCCCGAGTGGTGGCGCGCGCGCACGGGCGAGGCCGAGGAGGAGGAGGAGGAGGGGAACATCCCCACGTTGATCGGGATTCCGGCCTCACATGGCCACACATGGGTCGGCACCATTCATTCATTTGCTTGCTTCTTCATGCAGTTGTTGTGGTGGTGGCCACTGGCCGGCCGCGCGTCGCCAGTTTATTTGCTCCCTGCTGCTGCCGGTGATCATGGTCGATCTGCGGGAGCGTACGTGTGCGGCTCGCTGTGGCGGGGCGGCGTCCAACCCCTCGCGCCGGCGCGCCCACCGGACTTGTCAGCAGCTAGCTATCGTGTAAACCACGCCGCCGTGCTTGATTGCTTCTTCTTCATGCCCACGTGGCCACGTCCACGTGTTTGTGCCATGGATATTGTGTGGACAACAGACTATGACACTCGATAATACATACTATCGCTCACTTTCTTGGGCACCGTCATATAATTGCACAACGACAATAAGTATCTGAACAGTAGCTCCGCCTGCCGTTGAAACCCCTCCGGTCACAGAAATGCTGGCACTGAAGATTTTCGCCCGGCATCAGCTTGGTCGACAGTATGGAAAAGGTGTACAGATATCTTCCATCACAGCAGGATCTGCCGACAACGAAGTATATATAGCATCCCCCGTTAGTAAAAGCATAGGTATAGTACAAATTGCATGCACCACACGAGATTTTCTGAATAACCAAGGTGTGTTCATATATGTCATATGTGTTATGTAAAATTGGTCCGATATAAAATATTAATTATACCTTTGTTTCTCCCGGCTGCATCGCATGTCAATAATTTGGTAGACGTCATCAGAAGAACTACCAAGATTAGAACCCTCGTGTTGTTCTTGAGAAGCTCCATCGGGAGTGGTTTCCTATTTCCTTTTGCTACTAGAGCTCTATATTCCTTCTGCTTGAATATTTCTGAAACTATTATCTTGCGGTGGTGTTTAAATAAAGGCACGACGCAATCTTGGAGGATCTTTCATGTAAAAGAAAATATCAGCGGATTCAAACCATATCATAATGATTTTTTTGAGATATACCAGAATATCTTTTTTGGATTCCATGTGTAAGAGAATATTTTGTGGACAACTTGTTCTTAAATGGCTTCTAGATTTCCATATCTGAAATGTTAATTAAAAAACTGAAATACCATAAGTGCATATCTTATTAAATCGTGAAACTTATTATTTGCTTCTGGTATTTAGTAAATATAAATTTATGTGGTCGGATGTCAAATATGTATGGGGTGTCTTGATCCGGTCCAATAAAACAAGATATTTAACTCTTGGGGTATTTGAATTCGGATTATGGGGGACACAAGAAAAATCGTATGTCAACTTACGACGATTGCCATTTTTTTGGTAGGTCATTGATATGAGACAAACTTTAATGGATTACAGTGTCACTTGCGACGAAGTGCCTCTTCTATTTGACAACGAGAGCAGCGGCAGAGGCATAAAAAGTGATTGAGCATAACCGATCAAAGAAGACAACTAGCAAATGCCAAAAAGTGGGACGTTGTGGTAGATTTTTTTACTGATTATATCACCATTCGTAAATAATTGTCGGGGATAAAAGGATGTACAATTGCATATTACTCAAAAAAAAAATCTAGACAATAGGAGATGGAGCAACTAACACTTCTCAATTGAAGCCCACTTGACCTGGTGCTTCATCAAACTCATCTATAATTGCATCTGTCGATATTCTGACAGCAATCTCCTTTGATGTGGTGCTTCTTCAGTTGTGGTGGTGGCCGACCGCGCGTCGCCAATTTATTTGCTTGCTGCTGCTGGCGGTGATCATGGTCAATCTGCTTGAGCGTACTTGTGCGGCTCGGTATGGCGGGGTGGTGGCCAGCTCCTCGCGCTCACCGGACTTGTCAGGCGCTATCGTGTAACCACGTCGTACTTGCTTGATTGCTTCTTCTTCTTCTATGCCCCACGCCCACGTGTTTTTTTCACAATCAATAGCATGATATATCATATGGAGTATTATAGATACATTAGCTGACTACAACTATTTCAAAATAAAGTCTAAAATAACCGAGTAAACCTTCGAAATCTTCAAACTATTTCTTCTCCCATAGCACAATCTTTTACCTTTTTGCCACTGAAACATTCCTCTCTGCTCACGTGTCGCTCCTCTAGGGCGACACCGGGGGCGTCCCAAACCCTAGCCATCGCAGCTCCGTTCCCTCCTCCACCCCCCTCGCCGCCGCCTGAGTTGGCCAGCGACAAGCTCACGTACCTTTCGAGGACGGCGGCGGCGAGGCCTCCTCCACGCGCTCCCTTTGTTCTCGTTGGGAGGGCTCCCGCTCCTGCTCTCCTGGCCTCCGACGAGGACGGACAAGTCTCGACGGCGCGCTCCTCCATCGTCCTCCATGGGAGGCGGCCCCTGTTCTTCAAGCGGCGGTTGGATCTAGAGGCTCGCAGGGATTTGGCGGTGGATCTGGTCAGGGTACCTTTGACCCACTAGATTCGGGGTGAGGTGCGGAGGTGGACAGGAGTCCTGCCTCCCGATGCCGGCTGGCCTCCCTCCCCCACCTGCTCTGCTCTGGTTCAGATCTTCAGGCTGAAGGCGTTTTGTGTGTTTGTCGGCTTGGTCCTTGGGCTCCTTGGTAGGCTGCGGAGGTTGGTGCGGGGGAGATTGGATGCCGGGGCGGCGGCCCCGGATGGGAGGGACGGCGTCGATCCGGCGGCTGGTGGCGTCTGTGGTGCGTGCTGGCCTTTCCTTTGGCCGCGTGGACAGCGAAAGTTTGGTGGGTCGTGGTTGCGGTGCGGGGCCACTCCGTCGGCCTGGCTACATCTGTGGAAGAAGCTGCCTCCTTTCTCGTCGTGCTCGTCTCCTGCCAGCTCGCTCTCCGGTGTCCTCGCCGGAGTTTGGTGTGGTGCAGTGTGGTTGGCGTTGGGGACTTGGGATACCGGGGGAAACCATTGGCCGCGGAGCGGGCCACGACGATGACGACATCCACAGGCGTCGTGCTCCTTCTCGAAGGCGTCTGTTGTGGTATCAGTCCCCTCCCAACCCTTCCCCCTTCTTTGGGCGAAAGCCGCATCCCCCTTTGGACGGCGGCGGCGCTGCTACGCCGTTCCCTTCCTGGAGGTGCCGTCTGGGGGATTGCAGGGGTGGAGGTCGAGCTTTGCGGTTTTGGTGGCAGGCGTGGTGGCTTCTCTTGTTCGGCGACGACATCTATCGCGTTGATTGGCGGGTGCCAGGTTTCGTGTACCTCTCAGCATTGCTGCCCCTGTTCGCCGACGGGTCGGTGCCCTCGAGCCTGGGCGAGAGGGGAATGAGTTTCCCTCTACGGCAACAGCGACAGTCTTGGCTGGTGAGCGTTCAAGCTTCGGAGGTTCTGCTCAGCCGCGGTGGTGTAGATGCCTTTTTCCGCTGCTTCTTCTACATGGCGACTTCGCCTGGCAGCTTGGGTCCGGTGGTGCTATCAAGTTCCTGCTTGTTAGCGTGTTCGGACTTTAGCATTAGCATCTTGAGCTGTTCTTTGTTGTTTTATCTTTTGTTTGCTCATGTTGCTTGATGCTTGTAAGTGTGTATCAGCATGTTGTATTTGCCGTTGGCAACTCTAGGGCTTTGTTAATTCAAAGCTGGGCATTTTATGCCTTTTTCTATTAAAAAAAACATGATAACAATACCAACCATGGACCTGTAAATAACAACGAGGGTTCTCCATAATTTTGAGCCGCAGTGCCAAAACTACGTGCACACACAAAACCATTAAAGTAAATAACCAACATCGTCAAGAGTACCAACACAGATATTTCAGGAAAAAGTAACAGAACAGCCTGGTCGACGTTGCTGGAAGCTGAGAGTATGCATCACCATTATCGGTGACGTAGCAGCCAGGACATATATTGCGAGGAGAATTCTCCTCGCAACAACTGGCGAAGCAAGATCTTAAGGACAAATTTAATCTTACAAAACAACCATTAACGTTGGGAAGGAGATCTTGTCGACGAACGAAGGTCCGAAGATTACTTATTGTAGACGATGCCATCTCCAATGAAAAAGAAGACGCTACTAAAACCCTAACAAATCTGCTGAAACAATACTACTTTTCTCAAGAACTTCACTCATAAATCGGTTCCCCACCCCCGCGACGCCGGCAAGGCTGGCCGAAGGAGGGGAACTCGGAGGTGGTGACGACACTAGGTTTCCAGAATGAGCTTTCGTATGAACTTTCCGGTACGCCCTCTGTTGAAAATATCAATGACTGTCGGGGTGGTATCACGGCAGATGCCATATGATGGCTAAGAGTGGAGCCGATGGACGCTGGTGGATCCGGGAGAGGGCTAGCGCGCTAAGAAGCGCACACAGAAAAGCACACAAGCTCACGAACACACCACGATCTACCCAGGTTCGGGGCCCTCGAGAGGAGGTAACACCCCTACTCCTGCCTATCTCTCTCTATATATCCGAGGTATCACAAGTACAATGTGCTCCTCGAGCTGTATGTCTCAACAATGGAGAAGAGCTCAAGGATGAAGATGAAACTAAGGGGGGGAAATGAATCCCAATGCCTCATCCCTCACGCAGGAGGGGGTGAGGGTCTATATATACCCCAGCATTAGCAACGGTCACATCACCGTACCGGCACTGCAGACGCGCACGTCTGCGCGTCATGATTGTCTCTGCACAGTGGACAGGACGTGGCTTGCCCATGCCCCGTCCCATATCTCTGCTCCCAGGTACGGCTGAGCTCAGCGGTGTCCTTCTCCTGCTCCCACGCGCGTCCTTGGTCAGTAGAGGTGAGCCGGTCACCTCAGACATACGCCGTACCGCACGCCGCGCTCCCGTGTCAGACGGGATGTGACAGCATCGCTGACCTCCGTCCGACACAAGGTGCCTCATCTCTATAACCCGGCATGGATATGTCGGATTCCCTTTCCTGAATAACCTTCCCTGGACATAAGAAAACACACAAGATACCGACATACATATGTTGGTCATTATGTCTCGGATCTCTTATCTCGGATCCCATGTCTCGGGCAACATAACTCGACTAGGCCTGTCGACCACCATCTCTCGACCACCATACCTCGGTAACCACATGTCGGTTTTTACCAACACCATAACCCGGTCCCTCCGGGGCCCGGATATGTCGTTTTTTGTACTTTGGTCCACTCTCAGACATTGCTTATACCACACCATGACCCTACCCGGGGGTAGCCCCCCGACATTAGTCCCCGAAGCTGGTGCGGTCCTGCAGCCTCGGATGAAGGGCCACACCAGGTTTACAAAACCCAACCAACTTGACCAAAGCATCCGACATAACTATGTCAGACCAAGTCAAATCAACAAGCATCCAATCTCTAACTCCTTCTGACATCCGCTCCTGTGTCGGTCTCTCCGACACAAGAACTTCGGTGAAGGACCATGTCAAGATTTCACAACCAACTCAATTTGAACCAACTGTCCGACATAACCATGTCGGTTCAACCATAAAGCCACTAATGACCTCTCCAACTGCTTTCGACGTCCGCCCTTATGTCGGTTTCTCCGACATAAGGTAACTGCTTTAACCTGCTCCAACATCCGACATTCTTATGTCGGTTCGTCTCAAGCTTCAAGGATCAAACTTCTCACAACCTTCGAGATCTGCTCTTGTGCCGGTCTCTCCGACACAAAAAAGATTCCCACGATCTCTTCAAAGATCTCTCCACGGCACGTGGCAGGGAGACGCTGCGCGTCACCTCGGTTCATGTGCGCGGACAGACATACCACTGCGCGCATGCCACCCACATCACGCGTTGTCACGTCCCCAGCGCACTTGAGTGCGTTTGACCGCAGCGCAGTGATACGTCCATTTTGCATCACTATTTTATATCATAATTTACTGCTATTCATCGATATATTTCATATTTAGAAGTGTTACTTATGTTATTTTACCTATTTTGCATGTTTGATGAATAATGGAGAATTGGACACCGGAGTCAGGATTCTGCTGGAAAAAGCACCGTCGAGATGCACTATTTCTGAAGATCAATAAATCGAAGGAGACATATGGAAGTCCCTATTTTACCAGATGACGAAGGAGGCCAAAAGGGGAGGCTGAGAAGGGCCAAGGTGGGCCCTCCTCACCAGCTGGCGCGGCGGGCCCACCAGCCGCGCCGCCAGGTGGTTTGGGGGCCCTGGCCCACCTCAGCCGTTCCCCTTCGTGTACTTGACCCCCTGGGAACCCTAACACACGGGGGATGGCCATCGAAATATTCCGCCGCCTCCACGAGGCGGAAAACACCAGAGAGCGAAAAGCTCCCCTGCAGGAAGAAATCTGCCGGGGAAATTCCCTCCCGGGGGGAAATCGTCACCATCATCACCGTCATCGAGCTGGACTTCATCGGGATCATCATCATCATCTCCACCGCCAACATCATCATCGCCGCTGCCCCGTCTCCGCTGTAACATCTAGGGCAGAACCTTGTCTATTTCATAGGGGAAACTCTCCCGGTGTTGATTACTCTTGTTATTGATGCTATTGGGTGAAACCATTGGATTAAGTTTATGTTCAGATTGTTATTCATCATCATATCACCTCTGATCATGTTCCGTATGATGTCTTGTGAGTAGTTCGTTTAGTTCTTGAGGACATGGGAGAAGTCTTGATGTTAGTAGTGAATTATGTTGAGTAATATTTAATGGTTTGATGCTTAAGTTGTGGTGTTATTCTTCTAGTGGTGTCATGTGAACGTCGACTACATGATACTTCACCTTTATGGGCCTAGGGGAATGCATTGTGTATTCGTTTGCCAATTGTGGGGTTGCCGGAGTGACAGAAACCTGAACACCCGTTGGTATATCGATGCATGAGGGATAGCAGGATCTCAAAGTTTAAGGTTGTGGTTAGTTTATCTTAATTACTTTCTTGTATTTGCGGATGCTTGCAAGGGGTATAATCACAAGTATGTATTAGTCCTAGGAAGGGCGGTGCATTAGCATAGGTTCACCCACACAACACTTATCAGAACAATGAAGATTAATCAACTATATGAAGAGAAAGCACTTGACAATATTCCCGTGTGTCCTCAAGAACGTTTGGTCATTATAAGTACAACAACCGGCTTGTCATTTGCTGTAGAAAGGATTGGGCCACTCGCTGCAACTATTATTACTGCATTTTATTTACTTGTACTTTATTTATCTGTCATATCAAAAACTACTAAAAACTTGTCTGTGAGCATTTACAGTGAATCCTTCATCAAAACCGCTTGTCAACACCTTCTGCTCCTCGTTGGGTTTGACACTCTTATTTATCGAAAGTACTACGATACACCCCCTATACTTGTGGGTCATCACGCGGCTCCTCAATTTTCGTGCCAATTACTGCGCCATGAACCGCGCCGCTAGCGGTTACCATTTTGTGGCCCACGATGTGGCCGATCGTGCGGCCGTGATTACCGCAACCGCGCAGATCGTGCGCGGTTAATCCGCGTGGCGGTTACGGGGAACGTGCGCGGTAAAAACGCTAACCGCACACCCCCACGCCCATAAATAGGGGAACGGAGCAACCCTCATCGTCCTCTTCGCCATTCTCTTCTCCTCTGCACCATCACTGCCGCCGCGCAGTGTGCTCCGCCACCACACGACGCCGGACCTCGCAAGCCCCCAACGAACGGAGCACCTCGCGCCGCCGCCGGACACGCTCAACTCCGGCACGCCCTGCGCTTCTTCGCCTTGCATCGCCGCCGCAACTCCGGTAAGATCCTCGCCCTTGACATTGCCGATGACCACGTTCATCCCTTCCCGATGAACTTGTTCATCCTCTCTGATGAACTTGCTCATCCTCTCCGTAGATGCTCTTAAATCCATTTGCTTAGATCCCCTCTAGATCTTCTTCAACGTGTTTCCTATTAGCCTTGCACTAGCTCAGCGCTATGCCTCCTTAGATTCAACCCCTAGATCTTGCATTTATCCTCTGTTTTTTCCTTCTCCACTGATCTTTCCGCTAAACACTTAGCCTCAGATTGGTGTTTCCCGCCATTATTCCTTTTCCCCTTTATTGCTCAATTATTCCGAGATACTTATCTCAGTTCAACATGTGCCTTTTTTGCAGATTCCGCCGCCGGCACGGGCACCAAACTCTCACTACCTCGCCGCCCCGCCGAAATGTCGGCTAGCAATACCCCGGAGCCTGCTGACATTTCCGCCGAGGAAGGCGAGCGCGCCGGATGGGAAGGCTCGAATGTATCGCAAGCCGAGATTGACTGGTTGGTCCGGACCAAGCGAATCCCGGCAGATGTGATATGCCGGATTCCTGGCACAGAGGCCGAACCGGATCTGCAAGCCAATGAACGCGTGGTCTTCGTCGCGCACTTTGAGCGTGGCTTTGGACTCCCGGCGAGCCAGTTCTTCTGAGCTTTCTTGGATTGGTTCCATCTTCAACCCCACCATCTCCCAGCGAACGCCATCACCACCCTCTCGGCGTGCGTTTCTTTCTCCGAGGGATACCTCGGACTCTGGCCCACCATTGAGCTTTGGGCCAAGTACTTCCAACTTCGGAAGCAGAGCGTCCCGAACCCGGACAAGACCCTCCCCAAAGAAATGACTCCTTGCGGCGCTGCCACAATTATACCTCGGAAAGCCTCTATCTTTCCTTGGGTTCAAGGTCTGGAGTCATGCCGGAAGTGGCAGCGCACGTTCCTCTACGTGAAGAGCCCGGACCATGTTGATCTTCTGAACCTGCCGACATTCAGTCTCGGTGCCCCCACGGAGCAGTTTAACTGGTCCCTCAACCCGAAGGAGACGAACCTTGAGATCAATCAAATCCACCATATCGTCAACCAGCTTGTGGAGGGAGGTTTAACGAGCGATGATCTCTTGAGGACCTTCATCAGCCGCCGAGTCTCCCCCCTCCAAGCCCGGGTTCACAAAATTTGCCACATGAGTGGCCAGTACGATCCAACCCGGACCAGCACCCACGAGCTGACCAAACCCGAGGTCAGAAGACGCGTCAAGGCAATTGCCCGAACGACGATGACCGAGGAATGGGAATGGGGTATGAAACCTCATGATAGAACTCAGCTTTCGGAGCAAGTAAGTAATTTGCAATTTATACCGACATACTTTTTTCTGCCGAGATAACTCTTATGTCCGCTCCATACTTGGCTCAAAAAATAACTCGGCTTTACTAGTTCTGACATGCAGAGGTTTACACGGCAAAAGACTGAAGATGGAGAGGATCCCTCCGCCAAATGGGGCAAAGATCTGCCTGCCCCGGCCGTCACCGAGGTAGATGACCCGGACGATGAGGATCAACTGCCGATTCCGGCTGCTGGCGCCCCTGCCTCGGGTAAGCCTCGAGCCCGAGCCTCAATCCGAGATTGGTCAGACGACGATGATTGCGAAATGTTAGAGGTACTTGATGCTCATTCCATCGCCTATGCTAACCCATTAACCTCGGCCTCAGCTAACCCGGGCGGCCCTGCTCCGAGTACACGCCCTGCTACCACGGGCAAACAAGGCGGATCTCGCAAGCGTGCAGAGACCGGTGCCCCGAATCCCGGGACCTCCACATCTTCAGATCCAGCAGCGCCGAAAGCGAAGCGGCAAAAGAAATCAGCGGTTAGGCCGACACGGGCCAAGAAGACACCGCCAGTTTCTCAAGGGTAAGATACTCTTTGCCAACATACGCTTGTTTCCCTTTCTTCCCTTTTCCCGAGATAATCTTTCCCCGAGATAACATCTTTTCTTGTTTCAATACAGTGATGCCCTTGAGGTTAACCAGAGTACCTCCTCCATGCGCTCACCCCTTCCGACTGCAGCAGGACCTCGGTCAACTGACTCCGGGGTACACCCCACCCCATCCATCATACTGCTGCCGGCTCCTGATGCCGCACTTGGAGGAGTCCAAGACACTCCCGAGGTCGTGATCCTCGACCAAGATGTTGGCTCCGGTGCCCCCACCGCGGACTCCGACATTCCGCGGACCGATACTCTGGTAGCACCGGACCCACAGCAACCACCACCACAACAACAACAGCAGCAACAACAACAGCAGCAACCGCAGCAACATCAACAGCAGCAGCAACAACGGCAGCAACAAAAGCAACAACCACAACAGCAGCAGCCATCGCCACCACCGACATCTCCCATACCGGCCTCCCAGCAGCCAGCCTCAGTGCCAAATCCGGCACTGAGCCCATTGGCCACCAGAAAACTGCCGCTTATCCCGGATAAGCAACTGGTGGTGACTCCAACCCACTCCTCGAGCCACCAGCAACTAGTTGCCCGAGTCTCCAAGTCGGCATAGCTATCTCGGAGTTCCCCGCCTGCGCACTCAAAGCGGCAACAGCTTGGGCTCGGTGGAGCACTACAACATGGATTGGAATGCCGCTGACACCAGCGAGGTTTCCTCCCCTAACCCGGTTGGCCCAAGCCACGTCGCGTAGTCCATTCATGCGCTGTAGATTGCCGGTCTCAATGCCAGCAAGATCACCGAGGTAAACCTTCCTCAACTCAGTCCTTTTCTCTTTCTCAATAGAGCATAGATATATTATCCCCAGTCCCCGAGATTTTGGTCGAGTGATTGAAGCTCGACCGAGTAAAGACCACTCGGCATGAATCTTCCCAAAAAATTCAACATCCAGCCCACTTCGAAAAACTTCGATATCCAGTCCCCGAGATTCATGTCGAGATTACTCGGTATAAATCTTCACAAGTTTCCGACATGCAGTCCCCGAGACTCATGTCAAGCTTATTCGGCGTGAAATCTCACCCTTTTCTGACATATTTTCTCTTTTCAGGATTGCACCAACACCCGGACCGAGGTGTTCAAGAAGCTACTCTTGGAGCACAGGAAACTCCGGAATTCCCACAAGCAGCTTCAGGATGTGTTGAAGAACAAGGACGCCGCGCACACCACTGCCCTCCAGAAAGAACGAGACGAAGTGTCTCGGCTCCAGAAGGAACTTGCGCAGGTCCAGAAGGAGAAGACCGAGATGGAGCAGGCTCTAAAGCAAAAGGAAGAAGCTGCTCAGAAGCACAAGGAACATCTCAAGGAGACCGAGGTTCGCACTACCTCGGCACAAGAAGAACTGCATGCCCTCAAAGCCAAGAATGATCACTGGCTGGCCGAGCTCACTCAGATCAACAGCCAGATGGACAGTAAGTTTCCCTTATCCTTTTTCTCATTTCTTTCGCTCGTACCGACATCAGATATATGCCGGTATACGACTTAACTTGGTGATAGTTTTTCTTTCTTCAGAACACTTCTACCATTCCAAGGAGGCTGTAGCAAACACTACCCGCAAGGCACGGGAAAAGAGAGCAGAATCTGGCCCAATCTCGGAGGAATGGGACATTGAAGATCATCTGATGGCTCTGGATGCTCGCATATCTCCTCTAAGGTGCATTGGTACTGATCTCCTTGATGCTGGTATCCGGGTTTACCGGATTCTATGGCCAGAGTCCGAGACTCCAGCATCCATCGCCGAGCTATCCAAGTGTCTGCTTGCTGCCGAGACAAGGCTCCGAGAGTGGAGATCTTCCTCAGCTCGTGCCGGTGCAGATCAAGCCCTGACATTTGTGCTCTCTTGGTACGAGTCAATCAACCTCGACGCCGTGCGGTCCCTGCGCCAAGGCTCTAAATGGACCTCAGATCCGACACTAATCGAGAGCCGCAAGGAGGCAGCCTCCTTCATGGCCAGCTATGCTCCCACTCGAAACTTCCTTCCTAGTCCAGCCTACTTAGAGGATGAAGAAGATGCCTCGGACGATGAAGATGATGAGGACGAAGAGGAGGAGGTTGACGAGGAGATCGAGGTCGAAGCTCCCGACACTGCCACTGCCGGAGCAACCGACATTGCTGCTGTCGGAGCAACCGACACTGCTAACCCGACCGCGACCGACACTTCTAAGAAGCCGGCAACCGACACCTCGGTCGAGCCTTCGACCGAGATATCTCCTGAAACTCGCACTGCTTCTACTGCTCCGAGCTCCTCCGAGGCAGCTGCCTGAACTTATCATAAGCTGAACCATTAAATCCCTGGAATGCCGGGTGCAGATGTATATATACTTTTAAGTATTTCGAAGTGCTACTCTTATCATGCTAGTTTCAACAAGACAGGCTCAATGCCGGATCACTTTGCACCAAGCCCCGAGTTTACTTTCTTGTTTACTATACTTAGTAATCTCTGCTCTTTTCTACCATTTTGGCGTTCGACAGTCGAGTCACAAGATCAAAATTATAGCATACAATACTTGTAAATTTTGAGGTAAGGTTTAGAGTCATCCGACACAAAGAAAAGGAAAGAAAAACCGGGTTAGTAAACGACATATGTCGGATCTTTTTAGGACCGAGTCCCCGAGTCCATTTTCATATTTACCATATACCATAACCTCTACTCTTGACTGCCATTTCGGCGTTCGTCAGTCGAGTCACAAGATCACAACAAAATAGCATACATTACTTGAACTTTGAAACGAGGTCTCAAAACCATCCGACATATGAACAACATAGATAAAACAGAGATAAAACATATGCATATGGACAAGGCAGTCCCCGAGCTTCTTTTCAGAGTGCCAACATTTTATTCAAAGGAAAACCGAGATACATACATTGCGCCCTTATGAGTAAAAGGGTCGGAGTAGAGCTACATTCCAGGGTCTTTTGGTCTCCTCTCCGGATTTGTCCATTACATTTTTCCTCGGTGCCTGCGCATCTATAAGATAGTATGAATCATTGTGCAGAGCCTTGCTCACAATGAATTGTCCCTCCCATGGAGGTGACAACTTGTGTCGGCCTGCTTTGCATTGCACTAGCCTCAGCACCAAATCTCCCTCTCGGAATACCCGCGGGCTGATCTTCCGGCTATGATAGCGTCGGAGATTTTGCTGATATATAGCTGACCGAGATAAGGTTAGTTCTCATGCTTCTTTGAGCAAATCAACATCATTTTCCCGAGCTTCTTTTGCCTCGGTTTCAGTGTACAGCACCACTCTCGGCGAGTCATACTCCATGTCGGTCGGCAGGACCGCTTCTGCTACATAGACCAGAAAGAATGGCGTATAGCCAGTTGAACGATTCGGTGTGGTCCTTAGACCCCACAATACTACAGGTATCTCCTCTATCCAGCATCCCGGAGTTCGCAACAGTGGTTCAATCAACCGGGCTTTGATACCGGCCAATACCAACGCATTTACTCTTTCCACTTGCCCATTTACCTCTAGGTGTGCCACCGAGGCTATGTCCAACCGAATTCTTTTTTCTGCACAGAACCGAGCAAACTCTCCCACAGAAAAGTTTGTGCCATTATCCGAGATAATGCTATGGGGGTAACCATATCTCAAAATGATGTCCTTCAAAAAGGACACAGCGGTGTGACCATCACACTTCCTGATTGGCTTTACCTCGATCCATTTGGTGAACTTGTCCACCATCACCAGCATATGAGTCATGTTACCTCGGGCTGGCTTGAACTCTCCCACCATATCCAGACACCAAACTGCAAAGGGCCAAGTGATTGGAATTGTCTTGAGTGCTGAAGCTGGCAGGTGGATCTTCTTAGCAAATCTCTGACATCCCTCACACTTTCAGACGATATCTTCTGCCTGATTCAAAGCACTGGGCCAATAAAATCCATGCTGGAATACTTTAGCCACCAAAGCTCTTGATGAAGCAGGATGACCACACTCTCCCTGATGAATTTCCAAGAGCATCTCTTGCCCTTCCTGCGGCTCGACACAACGCTGCAATACCTCGGTCACACTTCTCTTGTATAACTCCAGGTTGATGATGGTGTATGCCTTGGATCTTCTTTGCACTTGCCTGGCCTCAACTTCATTACTTGGCAAACTCTTGCCCATCATATACGCCATTATTGGTTGTGCCCACCCCGGCACAGGACGTACAGGAAAGACCGGATCATCCACCTCCATGAGATCAACCGACATTGCTTCCTCCGACATTGAGTAACCAGTCCCCGAGTTCTGCCAAGCAGTCCCCGGGTTTTCCCAAATACCCCCGACATCAACGTCCATGGGCACAGCTCCAGACTCCGGTTTCTTCGAGATAAAAATTGACTCGGACTCGGGTGATGGTTTGATTGATGGCTTCCTCAAATGCTCCAAGGATATGCCGGGTGGGATTGGATCCCGAGATGAACCTAGCTTGTACAGTACATCGGCGGCTTCATTTTCAGCCCGAGGTACATGCATGAGCTCACAACCTTCAAAGAACCCCGAGATCTTCTGGACATGAAACCGATATAACGTCATGTTGGCGTCTAAAGCATCCCAATTTCCCGAGACTTGCTGTATCACCAGATCCGAGTCTCCGAAGCATTCTATCTGGCGAATACCAATTTCCTTGACCACATTGAGCCCATGAACCGGTGCCTCATACTCGGCCACATTATTAGATGCCGCAAAATGAATCTGCAACACATATCTCAGTTGATCCTGCTTAGGCGAGGTAAGGACTACCCCGACACCTAAACCAATTTTCGTCCTGGAACCATCAAAGTGCATTCTCCAGTAATTGGAGT
Organism: Poa pratensis; assembly: GCA_947311845.1. Lineage (NCBI taxonomy): Eukaryota > Viridiplantae > Streptophyta > Magnoliopsida > Poales > Poaceae > Poa > Poa pratensis. The sequence goes on along the minus strand of CAMZMU010000060.1, from coordinate 33,366,675 downwards.
TAGGCAATGGTGGCACATACTGCATTTCGGCCCAATCCACCAAGAAATCCGGCAGTGCCTGAGACTTAATGGCATCTCTTCTTTCATAGTGAGGAGTGTAAGGGGACACCTCGATGGCCCACTTGGCTATCCGGCCAGTTGCATCTTTACACCTAATGATCTCCGAGATAGGAGCCTCACATACCATGGTGATTGAATGCTCTTGGAAGTAATGTTTCAACTTCTTAGCAGCCAAATAGACACCATATGTCATCTTCTGGTAGTGAGGATAGTTTTGCTTGGATAACGAGATCACCCCGCTCAGATAGTATACCAGCCTTTGCACAGTTTTGCCATCTTCTTCTCGCTCCACTACCAATACGACACTCACAACCCGGTTTGTGGCTGCAATGTAGAGCAACATCGGCTCTTTGGGTAATGGTGAGGCCAGTATCGGCGCAGTTGCCAGCATCTTTTTTAGCTCGGTGAACGCCGCATCTGCTTGCGGGGTCCACACGAAGTGGGTGGTTTTCTTCATGAGCTGATACAAAGGTGATACGTCTCCAACGTATCCATAATTTCTGCTGTTCCATGCTTATATTATACCATTTGCTACATGTTTTATATACACTTCATATCACTTTTATGCATTTTCTGGGACTAACCTATTAACAAGATGCCACAGTGCCAGTTCCCTGTTTTCTGCTGTTTTTGGTTTCAGAAAGTTACTTCTGGAAATATTCTCGGAATTGCACGAAACAAAAGGCCAAGTCCCTATTTTTCCAACACGTACACGGAGTCCGAAGGAGAGACGAAGGGAGCCACGAGGTGGCCAAACCACAGGCGGCGCGGCAGTGGGCCCCACCGCGCCGCCTGTGGTTTGGGCCCCTCGGGGGTCCGCCGACATCGCCCCTTCGCCTATTTATTCCCCGAGACGTGAAAACCCTAAAACACCGAGCCTTTCATCCAGAACATATTCGCTGCCGCCGCCGTCGTCAACCCTAACTCGGGGGGTTCTGAAGCTCTTCCCGGCACCCTGCCGGAGAGGGGAATCATCACCGGAGGGCTCTACATCGCCATGCCCGCCTCCGGAGTGATGCGTGAGTAGTTCATCCTTGGACTATGGGTCCATAGCAGTAGCTAGATGGTTGTCTTCTCCACTTGTGCCATCATGTTTAGATCTTGTGAGCTGCCTATCATGATCAAGATCATCTTATTGTAATGCTACATGTTGTGTTTGCTGGGATCTGACTTATATTGATACCTATGTGGAGCTGAATATTATATTATCATGTCTATGTCATTTGTGATCTTGCATGCTCTCCGTTACTTGTTGAAGCCTTGGCCAAGTGAATACTTGTGACTCCAAGAGGGGGTATTTATGCATGATAGTTGGGTTCAACCTCTATTTAACCTGGGATAGTGACAGCAAGTTCTAAGGTTGTAGATGTGTTGTTGCCACTAGGGGTAAAACAGCAATGCTTTATTCAAGGATGAATGTATTGTTTACATTACGCACATTACTTAATGCAATTGTCTGTTGCTTGCAACTTAATACTGGAAGGGGTACGGATGTTAACCGGAAAGTGGACTATTTAGGCATAGATGCATGCTGGATAGCGGTCTATGTACTTTGTCGTAATGCCCAAATGAATCTCATAGTAGACACCACAACTCACACATGCATGTTATATGCACTTATCAATTGTCAATTGCCCAGCTGTAATTTGTTTACCCAGCATGTTAGTTATCTTATTGGAGAGACACCACTAGTGAACTGTGGACCCCGGTCCATTCTTTTACATCTGAAATACAATCTACTGCAATCATTGTTCTCTACTGTTTTATGCAAACAAACATCATCTTCCATTCGATACGTTTAACCCTTTGTTTTCAGCAAGCCGGTGAGATTGACAACCTCACTGTTAAGTTGGGGCAAAGTAATTTGATTGTGTTGTGCAGGTTCCACGTTGGCACCGGAATCCCTGGTGTTGCGCCGCACTACACTCCTTCACCAACACCTTCGAAGCAAACCTCGTTTTCCTACTGGTTCGATTAAACCTTGGTTTCATACTGAGGGAAAACTTGCTGCTGCACTCATCATACCTTCCTCTTGGGGTTCCCAACTGACGTGTGACGTACAAGCATTGTTTCTGGCTGTTGCCGGGGAGATATTCCCTCGTCAACTTAGAGCACAACACGTTTTCTGGCGCCGTTGCCGGGGAAAACCGAATTGCTTCTGCAAGGGGAGTCTCTCACACCCAATCTCTTTACTTTGTTATTTGTCTTGCTTAGTTTATTTTTATTTAGTCTTGTTTGCTCTCTTTATCAAAAACACAAAAAAATTAGTTACTTGTTTATTTCGGTTTTGTTTTGTCTCTTGTCACCATCATGTCTTGTTCCATGCCTGTTGCTATGTCACCTGAGGAATTGATCTTCACTTTTAAACAAGGGAGTGAGGAGAATTTTAAAGAAGCTTGGTCTAGAATTAATGATTCCTTTGGTAAAACTGATCCTAAAATGACTTTAAGTTGCTTCTCACTAGCTTCTACTTTGGTCTAGCCCTTTGTTATAGATATGCTTTAGATGCTATTGTGGGAGGAGATTTCCTTCACTGTGATGGGGACAAGCTTTTAATGCCATAAAAAAGTTGATTGCAACTTCTAGCTCAACTAATAAATTTGATTCGGCCCTTGTTAGCATCCATGCTAGATTAAACACTCTTGAGACACATATATCTTGTTTAAAGGATGGCTATAATCAAATTCGGGAATATTTTGACTATGTTCCAACAAATTTTGAACCTTCGATGTGGGTCCCTACGGTAAAGGTTGCTATTTGTGGTGAAACCTTTTATGCTCGTTGTGATATTATGTCTGAGTTTTGCCTTATGCCTAAAAGCATTTATGAAACTTTGAATCTTTGGGGACTTGCTGAAGGAGGAGAAGGAATAACTCTTACTGATAACTCTGTTATATTTCCCGAGGGGATAGCTGAGGGTGTGTTTACAACCTTTCTTGGGAGAACGGTGTCCACTGATTATCTTGTTATTGAATGTGCAGGGACAGGACAAATTACACTTGGAAGATCTCTGCTCAAATTAATGGGAGCAACCATAGATGTGGGAAAAGGCACTCTGAATCTTACCTCCACACCAAGGTGCGGCCATGTATTCCCCAAACCAAAGAGTAAGTCTAAGGGTAAGAGAGGTAGGCGCATGGCCCTTGGTATTGATGTCAATGCTCCTCCACTTTACACTTGATTTTCACTTTCTGCGCCTAGCTGAAAGGCGTTAAAGAAAAGCGCTTATGGGAGACAACCCATCGTTTTTATTTGCTGTTATTTTTGTTTTCTTTGAGTCAAGGAGTTTTGTTACTTCTGTAGCAACTCCTTTGTATCTTTATTTTATCGCAATGTTGTGCCAAGTAAAGTTCTATATTGAAAGTTGATGCAAGATTTGGATTTCTGCGCAGTGACAGATTTTTAGCTGTCACGGATTTGAGCTTATCTCCCTGTAGAAAATTCAAAAAATTCTGAAAAAATCACGCATATTCCTGAGATATGTACGCAACTTTCATTATTTTAGGCCAGATCCATCTGAGCAACTTAAGTGCCTCGAAAAAATTCGTCATTCCAGACTGTTCTGTTTTTGACAGATTCTGCCTTTTGTTTTGCATTCGCTCTTTTACTGTGTTTGTGTGGATTTCTTTGCTCCACAAAGCATTGGTGGCTGTAGCTAATGTCCAGAAGCTTTGGGATTGATTGTATCATTACAGAATATGAGAATTTTTGATTATGCACTAACCCTCTAATGAGAACTGTCTTGAGTTTGGTGTGAAGGAAGTTTTCAAGGATCAAGCGAGAAGGGTGATATTATGTGATCAAGAAGAGTGAAAAGCCTAAGCTTGGGGATGCCCCCGTGGTTCATCCCAACCATATTCAGAGAGACTCAAGCGTCTAAGCTTGGGGATGCCCAAGGCATCCCCTTCTTCATCAACAAACTTATCAGGTCATCTCTAGTGAAACTATATTTTAATTCTTTCACATCTTATGCGCTTTACTTGGAGCGTCTGTGTGTTTTTATTTTTGTTTTTGTTTGAATAAATTCGGATCCTAGCAATCCTTGTGTGGGAGAGAGACACGCTCCGCTTTTTCATGTGAATACTCATGTTCTTCACTTATATTTGTTGAGTATTCTTAACTAGCTACTGCAGTGCTTTTAGCTCCTGTTTTTCATGCATCTCTTCGAGCTGTTAGCACTTGTTTATAAATACTCTCTTGCTGCATTATATTATCATTTGGAGAGTTTATGTTTAAATAAATTGATTGGTGTTTGTTTGGAAGAAAGAAAATGCTACATGTAGTAGTTGGTATTGGAAAAGACATATGCATTCTTGTAGATCATTGTCTTGTTTCGATTTGATGCTTTGCAATTGTTTTGAGCTCTCAAGTAGATCATGTTTAAGCTCTTGCATCATGTAGTTAAAGCCTAGTAGTGGAGAACTACCGTAGAGCTTGTTGAGACTTGGGATGCATATTTGTTCTCTCTAAGGTCTAGATATTTTCTGGTAAAATGTTTGAGCAACAAGGAAGACAGTGTAGAGTCTTATAATACTTGCAATATGTTTTTATGTGATTCTTGCTGTACCGGTTTATACTTGTGTTTGCTTCAAACAACCTTGCTAGCCTAAACTCTGTACTGAGAGGGAATGCTTCTCGTGCATCCAAAACTTGAGCCAAAACCCATGCCATTTGTGTCCACCATACCTACCTACTATGTGGTATTTCCTGCCATTCCAAGTAAATATTTCATGTGCTACCTTTAAACTATTCAAAACTTTATTACTCCTTATTTGTGTCAATGTTTTATAGCTCATGAGGAAGTATGTGGTGTTTTATCTTTCAATCTTGTCATTTACTTCTGACAGACTTTCACCAATGGACTAGTGGCATATACATCCGCTTATCCAATAATTTGCAAAAAGAGCTGGCAACGGGGTGCCCAGCCCCAATTAATTACAACTTTCATTAATAATTCTCTTCACATGTTTTGCCCTGATTTATCAGTAAGCAACTTAATTTGCAAATAGACACTCCTCCATGGTATGTGAATGTTGGAAGGCACCCGAGGATTCGGTTAGCCATGGCTTGTGTAAGCAAAAGGTTGGGAGGAGTGTCATCTATAAAGAAACTAAAATACATGTGTAAACAAAAGAGAAGAGGGATGATCTACCTTGCTGGTAGAGATAACGTCCTTCATGGGAGCCGCTCTTGAAAGTCTGGTTGACAAGGGGGTTAGAGTGCCCACTACCATTCGTTGACAACAACAAACACCTCTCAAATACTTATTTTGTGCTCTCTATATGCTTTCGAAAACTTAAAAAGCTCTAGCACATGATTTAATCCCTGCTTCCCTCTGCGAAGGGCCTATCTTTTACTTTATGTTGAGTCAGTTTACCTACTCCTTTCTATCTTAGAAGCAAACACTTGTGTCAACTTTGTGTGCATTGATTCTTACATGTTTACTTATTGCACTTGTTATATTGCTTTATGTTGACAACTATCCATGAGATATACATGTTACAAGTTGAAAGCAAATGCTGAAACTTAATCATCCTTTGTGTTGCTTCAATGCCTTTTACTTTGAATCTATTGCTTTATGAGTTACCTCTTATGCAAAACTTTTTGATGCTTGTCTTGAAAGTACTATTCATGAAAAGTTTTTGCTTATATGATTCATTGTTTACTCTTTATCTATTTGTTAGCAAACTATAGATCATTGCTTTGAGTCACTTCATTCATGACATGAGCCTTGCAATATATTGATCAAGATTGTGTGAAAGCATGTCTCCTCAGAAATTATTTGTTGTTATCGTTTTACCTACTCGAGGACGAGTAGAACTAAGCTTGGGGATGCTTGATACGTCTCCAACGTATCCATAATTTCTGCTGTTCCATGCTTATATTATACCATTTGCTACATGTTTTATATACACTTCATATCACTTTTATGCATTTTCTGGGACTAACCTATTAACAAGATGCCACAGTGCCAGTTCCCTGTTTTCTGCTGTTTTTGGTTTCAGAAAGTTACTTCTGGAAATATTCTCGGAATTGCACGAAACAAAAGGCCAAGTCCCTATTTTTCCAGCACGTACACGGAGTCCGAAGGAGAGACGAAGGGAGCCACGAGGTGGCCAAACCACAGGCGGCGCGGCAGTGGGCCCACCGCGCCGCCTGGTGGTTTGGGCCCCTCGGGGGTCCGCCGACATCGCCCCTTCGCCTATTTATTCCCCGAGACGTGAAAACCCTAAAACACCGAGCCTTTCATCCAGAACATATTCGCTGCCGCCGCCGTCGTCAACCCTAACTCGGGGGGTTCTGAAGCTCTTCCCGGCACCCTGCCGGAGAGGGGAATCATCACCGGAGGGCTCTACATCGCCATGCCCGCCTCCGGAGTGATGCGTGAGTAGTTCATCCTTGGACTATGGGTCCATAGCAGTAGCTAGATGGTTGTCTTCTCCACTTGTGCCATCATGTTTAGATCTTGTGAGCTGCCTATCATGATCAAGATCATCTTATTGTAATGCTACATGTTGTGTTTGCTGGGATCTGACTTATATTGATACCTATGTGGAGCTGAATATTATATTATCATGTCTATGTCATTTGTGATCTTGCATGCTCTCCGTTACTTGTTGAAGCCTTGGCCAAGTGAATACTTGTAACTCCAAGAGGGGGTATTTATGCATGATAGTTGGGTTCAACCTCTATTTAACCTGGGATAGTGACAGCAAGTTCTAAGGTTGTAGATGTGTTGTTGCCACTAGGGGTAAAACAGCAATGCTTTATTCAAGGATGAATGTATTGTTTACATTACGCACATTACTTAATGCAATTGTCTGTTGCTTGCAACTTAATACTGGAAGGGGTACGGATGTTAACCGGAAAGTGGACTATTTAGGCATAGATGCATGCTGGATAGCGGTCTATGTACTTTGTCGTAATGCCCAAATGAATCTCATAGTAGACACCACAACTCACACATGCATGTTATATGCACTTATCAATTGTCAATTGCCCAGCTGTAATTTGTTTACCCAGCATGTTAGTTATCTTATTGGAGAGACACCACTAGTGAACTGTGGACCCCGGTCCATTCTTTTACATCTGAAATACAATCTACTGCAATCATTGTTCTCTACTGTTTTATGCAAACAAACATCATCTTCCATTCGATACGTTTAACCCTTTGTTTTCAGCAAGCCGGTGAGATTGACAACCTCACTGTTAAGTTGGGGCAAAGTAATTTGATTGTGTTGTGCAGGTTCCACGTTGGCACCGGAATCCCTGGTGTTGCGCCGCACTACACTCCTTCACCAACACCTTCGAAGCAACCTCGTTTTCCTACTGGTTCGATTAAACCTTGGTTTCATACTGAGGGAAAACTTGCTGCTGCACTCATCATACCTTCCTCTTGGGGTTCCCAACTGACGTGTGACGTACAAGCATTGTTTCTGATGCTGTTGCCGGGGAGATATTCCCTCGTCAACTTAGCGCTAGCAAAAGGCAATGCCTTTTCTCCCAACCTACTAACAAACCGACTTAAGGATGCCAAACATCCAGTGAATTTCTGCACGTCCTTGAGACATGTCGGTAACCTCATGCTTTCAATAGCACAGATTTTTGTCGGGTTTACCTCGATACCTCGGCTCGACACGAGGAAACTGAGTAACTTGCCTACCGGCACACCAAATGTACATTTGTCCGGGTTAAGTTTTATCCAGAATTTCCTCAGATTCGCTAATGTTTCTCTGAGATCATCAATCAGAGTGGATTTCTCCTTAGACTTGATGACGATGTCATCGACATACACCTGCACATTTTTGCCTATTTGATCATGCAAGCATTTTTGCATACATCTTTGGTAAGTAGCACCAGCATTTCTCAAACCAAATGTCATGACATGGTAGCAATAAGCCCCGTACGGGGTAGTGAAAGCAGTTTTCATTTGATCAGCAGGGTTCAGCGGTATCTGGTGAAAACCAGAATATGCATCTTCAAAGGATAACAGCTCACACCCGGCTGTGGAATCGATCACTTGATCAATCCGAGGCAGCGGGAATGGATCCTTAGGACATGCTTTGTTCAAGTTTGTGAAATCAATACACATGCGCCACCCAATGGCCACGTTCGGGTCATCTTTTTTCTTTTCCACCAGGACCGGGTTAGACAACCAGTCCGGGTGCAGCACCTCCATGATGAAACCAGATGCAAGTAATCTGGCCAGTTCATCACCTATCACCTTTCTCCTCTCATCCGAGAGACGTCGCATAGGTTGCTTCACCGGTTTCATATCCGGTCTGACGAACAATGAGTGCTCAACCAACTCCCTCGGAACACCTGGCAGGTCCTGATTAGACCATGCAAAGATATCCCGGTTCTCACGGATGAAGTGACTGAGCTCACCTTCCTATTTCTCCGTTAACCCGGTACCAATGATGACGTTGTGGTCCGGAAACGCCGGGTTAATGTTGATCTTCTTGGTCTCCTTTGGCACCTCGAAAGCCGCATTCTGCTCCGGGTTAGCCATACCCGGCATGCCGAGTTGCGCGGACTGAGCCAACGCCACCACTTCATGGATGTTCTTCTTCTCTGCAGCGATAATCAGTGACTTGGCCAAGCATGATCCAGCCGAGGCACACTCCAGTGCACGCTTATAATCACCCGAGATGGTGATGATGCCATTAGGACCCGGCAGCTTCATCTTGAGGTAAGCCACATGGGTAGAAATCATGAATTTGGCTAATGTCGGTCTGCCAAGCAAAGCATGATACGGACTTTCGAGGTCCACCACCTCAAACTGGATGCTCTCAGTTCTGCAGTTCTCCTCGGTACCAAATAACACATCGACCCAAATCTTGCCCATGGGTGCACACGAGACACCCGGCACTATACCATGAAAGGTCGTAGAACTCGGCTGCAACATGTTTGCCGAGATACCCATCTTCACCATGGTGTCTCGGTACATGATGTTGATGGCACTCCCATTGTCAATGAGAACTCGGCTGAACCTGACATTAATGGTGGGCCCAATGAATGTCGGATCCACCACCAGAGCATAACCTCCCGGGCTTGGCATGATCTGGGGGTGATCCTTCATACTCCAGCTGATCTCCTGATCAGACCATTACATATACTTCGGCATAGCTGGCATAACTGCGTTTACCTCGAGTGCACGCCGGTTCAAGCTCCGCTTGTCATTTGGCTCAGTCACAAACACCACATAGCTCTGGTGAGCCTCTCTGTAATCACCCTGACGATACTCACCCTGGCCACCGGGATCAACATTGCCACTGTTGCCTCCGACATTTACTTGGTTGACAGGTTTCGGAGCTGGAGGCCTCTGTGCCGGTGCACTCACGGGAATTGTGTTTGCTCCGGTGAGCGGTAGTGCTTGCCTCTGTTGAGGATATGCCGCTGGAGGCCTCTGAGGTGTCCCCATCTGATTTCCTCTGGAGCCTCCCCCTTCCTTCAATGTGCGCTGATACCAGCTGCACTGCCGGGTTGAATGATTTGCCGGCCTGCGAGGATCATGAGTGTGATAGCTGCATGGCCCATTCAGCATTGCCTCATAGGTCAATGGCTTCTTCGGGTCACTCCACGGTCTCTTCCCTTCTTGGTTTTGGCCCCAAGCAGGACCACTGGTCCTCAGACGCTGGCTAGCGCCGGCATCTGGCTGGTTTTGCTCTGCTGTCGCAACTTGATTTGAACCGTATCGCTAATCTAGACGGTCATCTCTCCTTTTGTTTCCGAAATCCCCGCGGCCACCTCGGTTGGCTGGGCCGGGTCCACTGTTGACCAGGTATCTTCTACTCGGTTCCACCGAGTTCAGCAAGGGCTGCATCGGATCACCCAGTGCATAGCTATCCGCATTCCGGATTGTCTCGGCCAAGGTGGCCGGCATTTCCCTCTGCAACTTTTGCCAAAGCATGGAGCCGTGTCGGCACCCCTGGCAAACAAAGATATTGCCTGCGCCTCCACAACTCCTTCACAGAAATTGCGAATAGTTCTCCACCGGGTCAAGTAATCCCGGTCAGTTTCATTATCCCTCTGATTGCACATCGCAAGTTGCTGAGGACGATTCGGTCTCTTGTATGTGCTGGAGAAGTTGCTAACAAATGCTTCTTCAAAGTCCAGCCAGCAATCAACGCTGCCCTTTCGCAGGTTGTTCAGCCAGATCCGGGCTGGCCCTTCCAACATTTGCGGGATATACCTCACCGCCCATCGGCGGTTTCCTCCCGCGATATGTACTGCCGACACATAATCTGTCAGCCAGTCTTCCGGCTTAGTGCTGCCGTCATATGTCTTTGCGCCTCAGTTCAACTGAAAATGAGGCACTGGTGGCTCCCTCATGATCTGAGGTCCAAAGCATGCAGGACCAGGTGGACCTTGCTCTTCCAGCATCTCGGACATATAGATCCTGTCCAACTTGAAGCGTGCATCATTTGGTGACAACTAGCGAGGTCCCAACCGGGATCCCAGTGCACCTTCATATCTTTGATACCCGGCTTCCTCCATAGCCGAGTAACCATCATCATAACGGTTAGCCACCTGGTCAACACCTTGCGGCTGCTGGACATGCTCGACATTCTGCTGCTGCTGGGCGAGATTTTGTGTCGGATACCGAGGTGGATAGCCTCGGCCATCCGAGTTAACTACTCCGGCATCTGGACCGCCCGGACCGGGATTGCTTTTACCCTGGCCGGCACTGCCTCGCCCAACTAACTGTTTTCCGGCATACGCCGGATCATAGGCCTGTATCTGCTTGTTCTTACCAGAGTTTACACTCCGGTCCCGATCTCCACCGACATGCGGTGATGAAGCTTGCCCCTTAGATCCGCTGGCTCCCCTAGCCGAGTGAACAATCTGTGACCCACCTGCCACTGTGTTAGCCTTAAGATAGGCCTCATTCTGCCGGGTAGCCACAGCTACCAACTCATTAACTCGGTCTTGCTGCCTATGGAGAGCTTCTCCGGATAAACCGGATAACTCGGCTCTTGCTGCCTCGGCAGCTCTAAGAGTCTTAGCAGGGGAACTATACTTCAGCTTTTCGACCGACAAATGACTAGGAGTCTTACTGGAACTAGATCTACCATCTCTAGCAATCTCGGCATTGAGGCCTTTACCCCTCTTACGCACATCCTCTATGCGACTAGGGCGAGCTGCTACCGGGGTTAAACCATGTGCTTGGTTATACTCACGGAGAGTTATCCCGAACTCTCTCCTTACCTCGGCCATCGCGAGGGCCTCCTGATGTAGGCTCTGACGACGCGATTCCAACTCTGCCTCTACCTAGGCAGCATCTGTTCCGGTTGCTACCGGCACAGCCAACTTCTCGATGATCTCCTCTAGAGGAGCAGATCTGACCGGCACATCAGATGTTCCGGCCCGGAGGTGCTCCTCCCCTTCCAGCGGAGGTTTCGCCATGCGGACGGATTTGCTGGCAGGCTCGCCGGCATTGCCTTTGCCAGCACCACCCACAGGCCCGGTCATCATTACCTCGGCGCAGCTCCCGGGGCGATCGATACGCCAGCCGCGAGCCACACAGACAGCTGGAGGATCCTCGGCCACAAGCACCTGCTCGGGGTACTTGCAGACAACCTCGGTGGCGACGTAGGTCACGAACGTGCCAAAGCTGATGAGGCAGCCGTTCGTCGGGAACGGCTTGCTGCCGAAGCATCCCGCATTGTCGCTGATGAAGTTCAGCGAGCCGAGCTTGCAGATGAGCCCGCAGACGACGCGGTCACCGGAGTCGATGATGGAACCCGTCCGGATGATCACACCAGCCAGCGCCGCTGCTGGCCCCACGGTGGGCGCCAACTGTCATGGTGGTATCACGGCAGATGCCATATGATGGCTAAGAGTGGGGCCGATGGGCGCTGGTGGATCCGGGAGAGGGCTGGCGCGCTAAGAAGCGCACACAGAAAAGCACACAAGCTCAAGAACACACCACGATCTACCCAGGTTCGGGGCCCTCGAGAGGAGGTAACACCCCTACTCCTGCCTATCTCTCTCTATATATCTGAGGTATCACAAGTACAATGTGCTCCTCGAGCTGTATGTCTCAACAATGGAGAAGAGCTCAAGGATGAAGATGAAACTAAGGGGGGAAAATGAGTCCCAATGCCTCGTCCCTCACGCAGGAGGGGGTGAGGGTCTATATATACCCCAGCATTAGCAACGGTCACATCACCGTACCGGCACTGCAGACGCGCACGCCTGCGCGTCATGATTGTCTCTGCCCAATGGACAGGACGTGGCTTGCCCATGCCCCGTCCCATGTCTCTGCTCCCAGGTACGGCCGAGCTCAGCGGTGTCCTTCTCTTGCTCCCACGCGCGGCCTTGGTCAGCAGAGGTGAGCCCGGTCACCTCAGACATACGCCGTACCGCACGCCGCGCTCCCGTGTCAGATGGGATGTGACAGCATCGCTGACCTCCGTCCGACACAAGGTGCCTCATCTCTATAACCCGGCATGGATATGCCGGATTCCCTTTCCTGAATAACCTTCCCTGCACATAAGAAAACACACAAGATACCGACATACATATGTCGGTCATTATGTCTCGGATCCCTTATCTCGGATCCCATGTCTCGGTCAACATAACTCGACTAGGCCTGTCGACCACCATCTCTCGACCACCATACCTCGGTAACCACATGTCGCTTTTTACCAACACCATAACCCGGTCCCTCCGGGGCCCGGATATGTCGGTTTTTTGTACTTCGGTCCACTCTCAGACATTGCTTATACCACACCATGACCCTACCCAGGGGTAGCCCCCCGACAATGACACAAGGTGTTTGTGCCATGGATATTTTGTCCACAACAGATTAATCGGTCAGAGTAGCGGTGGTAGAAAAAAGAAGTGAACGAAGATCGACGTGCTATAAAATGAGTCGATCTCTAACAAATAATCCTTTCAATATCTAAGCTCCCTAGAAATTTCTAGAGCTCCCTAGTACAATACTCACTAAGTTTACTGACATTCACTTGAGGCACAAACTTATGAGTTGACACACGATGATACATAATATCGCTCACTTCCCTGGCTTAATTGCACAACAACAATAAGTATCTGAACAGTAACTCAGCTTGCCGTTGAAATTCTTCTGGTCACAGAAACGCTGGCATTGAAGATTATCGCCTGGCAGTTGTCTTGGTCGACAATAATGAAAAGGTGTATAGATATCTTCCATCACAGCAGGCTCTTCCAACAATAAAGTATATTAGCATCCCCGTTAGTAAAAGCGTGCATAGCTAGTACAAATTACACTACACCAGATATTCTGAATAACCAATGTGTGTTCATATATAAAATTGGTCCGATATAAAGTATTGATTGTACCTTTGTTTCTCCCAGCTGCATCACATGTCAATAAAGTGGTAGACATCATCAGAAGAACTACCAAGATTAGAACCCTTGTGTTGTTCTTGATAAGTTCCATCGGGAGTGGTTTCCTATTTCCTTTTGCTCCTAGAGCTCTATATTCCTTCTTCTTGAATATTTCTGAAACTATTATCTTGTGGTGGTATTTAAACAAAGGCACGACGAAATCTTGGAGGATCTTTCATGTAAAAGAAAATATCAGAGGAAATCAAACCATATCATAATAATTTTTCGAGATATACCAGGATATATTTTGTGGGATTTCATGTATAAGAGAATATTTTGTAGACAACTTGTTCTTAAATGGCTTCTAAATTTCCATATCTGAAATATTAATTAAAACTCTGAAATACCATAAGTGCATATCTTATTAAATTGTGAAACTTATTATTTGCTTCTGGTATTTGGTAAATATAAATATATGTGGTAAGATATCAAATATGTATGGGGTGTCATGATTCCGTCCAATAAAACAAGATATTTAACTCTTGGGGTATTTGAATTCGGATTATGCGGGAGACAAGAAAAGCCGTAGGTCAACTTACGGTGATTGCCAATTTCTTGGTAGGTCATTGGTATGAGACAAACTTTAATGGATTACAATGTCACTTGCGACGAAGTGACTCTTCTATTTGACAACGAGAGCAGCGGCATGGGAGGCAGAAAAATTGATTGAGCGGGCCCGATCAAAGAAGACAACTAGCAAATGCCCAAAAGTGGGATGATTGGTAGCAAAAAAATATTGATTATATCACCATTCATTTAATAATTGTTGAGGACAAAAGGATGTACAATTGCATATTACTCAAAAGAAAAATCTAGAAATAGGGATGGAGCAACTAACACTTCTCAACTGAAGTCCACTCGACGTGGTGCTTCATCAAACTCATCTATAATTGCATATGCCGATATTAAAGTGGGACGATGTGGTAGCAAAATATTTTTGTATTGATTATATCATCGTTCATTAAATAGTTGTCGAGGACAAAAGGATGTACAATTGCATATTACTCAAAAGGAAAAATCTAGACAACAGGAGATGGAGCAACTAACACTTCTCAATTGAAGTCCACTCGACATGGTGCTTAATCAAACGCATCTGTAATTGCATATGTCGATATTCTAACAACAATCTCATTTTCAATATATGTTACCAAGCAATCTCTTAGGAATCCATCTTCCATTCTGTTTCGAAGCCTTGTTTTCACAAGTTTCATTGCTAAAAAGGCACGCTCAATGGTTACGGTTGAGACCGGTAAAGTAAGAACAAGGCGAATCAATATGATCATTAAATATAAGTGAGTTATTATAGAAATGATTAAATCAACTAGTTACTAATATAGCAACAAAGATCATCATATAACTGTCAATCAAGAGATAATCATCATTTTTTTCGCTTGCTGCAAGTTGTTGACAAAGCTCTGATATAGTTGTTAAATTCTGAAACTTTGGGTTTGTAGGTATATCATGATCATAATGCTCCAATTGCCATCTTAGATTCTCCCTTTCTTGTTCTTCAAAACCAGCGGGGTAGAATTTTGAAGCTAGATAACACACATTATCAATGTCAAATAAGCTGAATGAGTTTTGGGGGTCCAAGGAAGTGCACATAATGAGAAGTTTTGTTGCTTGTTTGTTGAATCTGCAATTTAGATCTGTGCTTGCTTATCCACAACAACCATGAAAATATCACACCAATAATGGTGATCAACTGAACTCTCATTTGTTGCACCAGAATAAATGAAATCCACATATAACTGACCAAAGTGTTGTGTTTTAACTCCATATTTCTAACAAAACAAAGGGCATCCGCTTTAAGCTTGCTCCAACCATTATCTCTTACCTCTTGAATGAATAATTTATTTGTCTTCACGTCATCCATGGCATTCACAATATCTTGAGACTTTTGTTGCAACTTTTTGCATAACATATCTGTGATTCCCATAAGTTCTTTCATGACATGTAGAATAAATATGAAGTCGAAAGACATCATCAACTTAACATCACCATTAGCCTTTGCTCGTGCTGAAGGTTAAGTACCCGAACCTTTATAAATAGCAATGCTTTAAGTACCAAAAACGTTGGTTTGTATAGCTTCAAAAATCAGCAAACATATGCATAGCGAGAACTCCACCTAGTGTCACAAGGCCGCTGTAAAGTTCCAACTTGATTAGCCCCACTTCCAGTTTCAAGCTCACTAAGCTCAATGAGATTCTCCATTCGAGCAAGTTGATTAGCAAGCAACTCATCATTTCTCTTACTAGAAGATCGACACAACTATAGTGACAACAAGAGCAAGATGATCAAAAAAGTTGTGAACATCGGCTACTTCTTTAGCTGCGGCAACAAGAGCCAAGTGATGATAAAAACAGTGAACATAATAGGCATAAGGACACTTTTTCATGAACTTGTATTGTAGTCCCATTCCACTCCCCACGCATGTTACTAGCACCACCATATCCTTTTCCACGAAGTTTGTTAACTTCTAATTGATGTTGAACCAAAACAGAAGATAGTTCATGTTTTAAAGTAGCTGAACATGTATCCAAAACATGACCAATATCAAGAAAAAGTTCTCGAGTCAAACCTTTTTTATCAACAAAGCAAATAACCACGGCCATTTTCTCTCTTTTTGCTTCATCTCCTAGCTCATCAACAATCAAGGAGAACATACCATTACCAATCTCTTTATGAATTTCACGTTGCACATTTGAAGCAATGATATGCAAATTTCTTTTTGAATGGGTGGTGAGGTATACCTAGCATGTGGAGCATTACCCAATACAACAACACCAATTTCCACATCATAAGCAGCTAGCAATTTCACCATTTCAAGAAATTTGCCTTGATTTTTTGAGCCAATACTTTCATCATGTCCTTGCAAGGAGTATGCTTGGAATGCTAACCACTACAATACATCACTTTCAGCCACAGCCTAATTCTCTTGATGTCTTCTTCTGCTTGCTTCTCCACTAATTGTTCCATATGACATTACTTATTCTTCAGATTATCATAACATTTGACCGCATAACTGTGAGCAGATTTACTATACTTTCCCATGTGAGTCAAGAACGAGCAATCCTTTCCGTTCTTAACTTTCTTTCATTTTCTAAACCCTTCCACTATAAATTATTAGATCTTTTCATTTCCAATGGCTTCCTATATAATAGAAATCACGAAAAACAATATAATGCAGCTTTTGTAGGCGAGAATTCTAACCAAGGGAAGGTTTTAAACCAATGGTATTGAAACTTGCGTGGATGGTTTGTTGCATCATCAATAGGGTACTCATCTTTGAAATTGATATGGCCCATGCTTCATATATGCCAAGCGAGCCTTTTCTTGATCATTAGGGGAATTTGGCACCGTAGACCCGGACCCTTTATACTATCAAAACAGCAGAATCATCATTGCTTCTCTGAACCGAAGGAGGTGGTGGTGGTGCTCCTGATGTTGGTGGGGCAGTTGGCACTCTTGATGTTAGAGGTGTTGTTGGCATTTCTTCTTCTTCCAAACCTTCTGGTTCTTGTTCATCCAAGTTTGGGTCAGCAACAAAATTAATTTGTTCTAACCCATCATCAAATCTTGCTTTCTTCCCAAAATAAGAATGCATGTTTTGCACCGTGCACTAGTACAATCTTTCTTTTATTAATAGCCATGATTATCATGAACAATGAGCACCATACACCATAGGCATCAGCTTTGATTATGAGAATTTATCCTATTGTAGAAATAATAAGGCTAAATAAAACATATGGCATATCTAAAAGTGTGAAAGAGATACAATCATACAAGGGGGGCTGCAGTCATAGCAAACAAATCATAGATTGATCCAAATTCTAGAGTAGGAATAAGAATTTAAAAATATGTACCTCTTCTTTTGAGAAGCCAAGAACTCCAAGATGGGAGGGGAACGGTGAGACAAGGGAGAGATGGGGCAACGTCTTAAGGACTGCAGGGTTGGGGCTTATCCGCTGCCTGCCGCCTTGCTTCTTAGGAATTGCATGCCTTTAGTTTAGAATTCCGAGAGGATTGAACATTGGGGAAGGGCATGGTGCCCTGGTTTGTTGTCGAGTTGACCACAAAGCGAAATTGGGGAACAACCGAGTGAGAGGAGTAGGGCCAGGGGAGAGGAACGAGAGGAGCATGTTGCCTCGTGTGTTGCTCGTTTCCTTTTGTTTTAGAATAGGACCAAAGGAGAGTACGAGAAGGAGCATAAGTCAATTTTCTTTGGGGGTGATGCATGTAAAATGCATACATGAACTTTGCATTATTTTACTTATATTCCAGTCATATTTGCATCATATAAGGGCTATATCACTGTTTTATAATGATTTTGGGAATATTTCGTATGTTTCCTATTTTTATGGAATTAACCCTGCACAGTCAGAAAACCCTGTTTTCTATATTTTAATGTTTCAGGGACCCAAACGACGTCCAAATGACCTAATATTTTACGGGCATCAGTTTTTGGAAGGAACAAAGCGTAGGAGACAAGGAAGTGCACGAAAGGAAGCCGGAGGCCAAGTTGAGTGGGCCCACGCGGCCAGGTACCTGGGCCGCGTGGGACCCCCCTTTTGGTCCTCGGAGCTCCGTTGTCGTCGATCTTTCCTCCACCGACTCGGTTTTGCCCTAAAACCGACTATAAAAATAGCCCCCCGACGTTCTCTGGAAGGAGCGCCGCCAAAACACAGAAACACCAAAATAGAGACCTGGAGCTGCAGATTGGAGGGGAAAACTCCGGCGGGGCGCAGCCGGCGTGGTCTCCATCTTCTCCAACGACTTCTCCACCGTCTCCATGATGAAGAGGGAGTAGTCCACCTCTGGACTATGGGTTTGTGGAAGTAACTTATGTATCTCTCCTCTCTCTTGAGCTTCACTAATTAGTACCGTATGAGCTGCTGAACATGATTACGGTCATCTATGTAATACCTTTGTGGTGGATCTTTTTATGAGTTAATGTATGTTTGAGATTGCAATGTTTTGTTTCAGTTATGAAAGTAGATGCATATTATGTACCCCGTTCTTATTTACTTGTCATGATCAAGCATGTTTATGAGAGCGTGTGAGGGGAACGTGTGCATTAGTTGGAGTAACGGGGGGTGGCTAGTGCAGTGAACGTGAGAGAAAGTTCTGCGATCCACTTGGGTATCTCTACCTTACTTTGTTGCCTCACTAGGGATAAAAAGAAATACCATGCTACCGGAGATGTGGGTGTGACCATTGCCACTACTCCATGACTAGATCTAGCATGTTCTTATTTTAACTTCATGTCATGATACTTATTGCTATACTCTGAGTTATCTTAATTACTGAGGTGTTATGATTTAGTTCGCATCTTGGTGGAGTATAAGAGAGACTAATAACCAAAAGGTCTCTATGTTAGGACGTGATGCCCATATAATTATAACTTGTCATTAAACTGTTGTGTTGCAATCTCATATGTCAACTCTAGTGTTCCATTGTCTACCACTTTATTAAAGAGAGAGTGCATTTGTGAAACCATGAACCCCGGTCCATTTTTAATCATAAGAAACACCTTTCCAACCTTTTACCACTTTTCCATTTTCTGCCATTTAAAAATCCGAAAATACAAAAACACTTTTACATCTTGCATTCATCATATAAAACCCAAAAATATCATTTATCATTGCTACCACCATCCTTGCATATTTATTTACCACCATTGCATATTTATTTCTTGTTTGCATTGCATATTATCTTGATATCATTCTCACACCTTGTGCTTGACAACCACTAGGTGAGGTTGAGGACCAAAACATTTACTTTGTTTTGTAGGTAACCAAAAGAAGGATAGGAAAGATAAATCTTCACTACTGATTCCCCGAGAGTTCGATATTAAACCCTCGAGTCACCCCTCGTGGGGAAAACACGTCTTCCACTTACTACACACTCTGCACTTGGAGTCTCAACCTAACCCATTTACTTTTCACGCAGGTAACTACGTGAAGGGCCATCAAGACTGTTTTCTGGCGCCGTTGCCGGGGAATCATTGCTGAAAGGTTTATCCAAGGGTCCCCTGCACTAGCTCTGTTTTCTGGCGCCGGGTTTATCCAAGGATATCTCACCAAGTCAACTTCATCACCAACTTGTGCTAACACCTAAGCTTGGGGAGGTTGCACCTACGTGAGCATCATCTTATCCATCTTTACCTTCAAAGCATTTATTTTGTTTTGTTATTGTCTTGCATATTTCGGTTTGCATATTTTATTTTCAGTTTTGCATTTTGTGTTGCATTTGTTATTTCGGTTTGCATTGTTTAGTATCATTTTATTTTCAGTTTTCATCTAAAAACATAAAACCATAAAAACTAGTGTTGTTTTTAATATGTATGCTAAGCTATGGAGAAGGTTATGTCAAAACTATGGGAGCTTACTATGAATACGATCAACCAAAGAAGGAAATAGAATGCTTGAATTGCTTGAACATCTCAATGATATGGCCACTGAGTTTTGTGAATTACATAATATAACTTGCTGCTTTAGAAAAGACTATAAACACTCTCTCTATCAATGTAAGTATAATAGTGATCCTATTATTGCTTCTTATCAAGAGTGTAAATTTGCATGCCATGATATAGAACAAGTTGAGAAATATATTGCTTATGTTGCAGCCCATGAGATAGACTTTCTTATTGATAATTTTTTTGCAACTAGTCATGAAGCTCGTGTAATGAAAGGACACATTTCTATTCTTCTCCAACTTTGCAAAAAGGAATTTAGTGATAATGTTTATGTTAAAGAAAGAATTCTTGCTTCCATGGAAAGTACTAATATTTTGCAGGATGATGAAAACATAAGCTTGGAAGAGGAAGTATGTGAAGAGGAGATTGAAATGGATGTTCCAACCTAAGCTTGGGGAAGAGTTGGATCTCCCAACTTCACCATCAACATTTGATAGTAGCACTCAAACTCAAAAATCTTTTGTTATTTATGAGAATCCATGTTATGATGAGTGTCAAACTGAAAATTCTATGGTCCTATATGATAACCCATGCTATTATGATGAAACTAATAATGCTCCTTTACTTTTAATGCTACTAGTGAACTTATGGATAATGAGGAGTGTTGCTTAAATATGCTATATGATAATGCTTTAGATGATGGTCCTATGCTTATTGATAATCCTCCATGTTTAGTTGTTACTAATTTATGCGAGGATAAAAATGATATACTTGCTGTTTGTGATGTACTCTTACTCATGAGAGTCCTACTTTGTTTTGAACTCTCCTACTTACACCATAGAGGAGAAATTTGCTTATGTTGAGAAATACTTATGTGGTTTGCAATTATCTTTAGTTCCAAATCTTTGTTGCAACATGATATTAAACTTGATATTGATCTTAATAACTATTTTGAAAGAGGGAAGCATGCTAATGAATTCCAAATAAATTTAATGATCCTCTTTATGTGCCTAAATTATCTAAGTTGAATGATTCTTGTGGTTATATGGTTGAATTTATTTCTACTACTTGCAACTATTATGAAAGAGGAGGTGATAAGAACCCTCTTTATGTTACTAATAATTATATGCTGCAAGTAAATATTGTTAATATGCATTGGAAACTTCTATTTATGGTGATTCATTCATATACAAAATGCCAATGCATAGAAAGAAAGTTAGACTTCGTTGTTATTACTTTTGTGTTTTGTTTTTCTCTCAACTAGGGTTCAACTTGACTATTATTTTGATTGGTTTGAGAACACCATGGGATCCTGGTATTATGCATGAACACTTCCAAGGAAGAGGGACACACAAAGTTCAAGCTCCCTCATGAGCTTCGTCCACAATAAATATCAAGTAAGAAGCCTAGCTACATGGCTATAAAGAAAGCGCTTTACGGGAGGCAACCCGGTTGTTTTTATTTGTGATTTTCTTTGTGTCCTCTTGCTGTAACAAGAGACTTTTTTTTAGTTTAGTTTCTGGAATTTTTAATAAAGTGCCAAGTTTTACTCATTTTGGTTTGAAGAAGTTGCTTATAGCGTTCGGAGATTTTATTCCTGCACGAATCTGTGCACGGTATGATTTTTAATTCTTATTCTGTAACTCCGAATGAGCTCATATTTGAACTGTAGTTGCAACTTTTCATCCTCTGTATGCATGAATTTTTTCGGAATTTTTAGACAAAGTTTAGTAGGGTAGAAAAATACGTTTTGCTGCTGCTGTTTTTTTGGACAGATTCTGTCCCATTTTGTTTGATGCATGCTTTGAACTTTTAACTTGAATCTTTTTGATCCAATTGAGTTTATGAGTAGGCATACAACATTATACACTTTCTGGACATTCATATGAATTTTTGTTCAAGGATTATATGCAGCAAGAAATCTATTTGTTTATCACTACTAATGCACCCCACAGAAAAGAAATGGGAGAAACGGTGTTTTGAAGTTTTTTCACAGGGATTAGAGGAGATGCACCAAGAGCTATCCAAGGATGGTGAAGACCATAAGCTTGGGGATGTGAAGACAACCCCACTGGACCTACACACTCTCGGTTTGCACACGTCTAACTTCTGTTTTTCGATCGAAACACTTTATCGCATAAACTTGGAGCGTCTTTTTGTTTGTTTTGGTTTGATTTTTATTTTGTGAGACCACCACACTATCATTTATATATGAGAGAGCTACTGGAAATTTGGGTTGATTTATGTTGGATGCTATTATAAGATTGGGAAAAGGGATGTTGGAGTTGATTTTAAAAGATACATATAGTTGCATGATTCATGAGCTTGTTAATGAGTAATAATTTGCAAGTATTTTATCAAGAGCTATCTTTTATTCATGTTTTGATGCTGAATGTTATTTACTTTGTTTAACATGGATTGTTAGTTCTATGGACACTCATGCATGCATTTAGATGGTCAACTTTCTCCCTCTTGCTAGCCCAAAAATTCCAACAAGTAAAAACTTGTTTCCAACACCTTCAACCAAAGTTTTTCCAGTGAGTCCACCATATCTACCTATTAGCTTTATGCTATTCCGAGTATGTTTATCATGATATTTGTGTTATCTATACCTCTGAATGAAAATGCTTATGTTGTTGATTGTTATGGGAAAAGTTGGTTATAGAGCTCTCTCGAACTTGATGCACACTTTACTTTCATTGCATAGATAAAACATGACCCATTGTGATTAAAATTATGATGTTGTGGGCTTGACAAATGTCTTTGGTTGAGAGTTAGCTCATATGTGCTGTCACATGGCAAGCTTTCAACATGCACTTCATTTCATTTAGTTGATATCATGTACTTTTGTTTATGGATGCTTACCATGGGTGAAATAAATGTGGAAATGAAGTAGGTTTAAATGAGTTTGTATAAATGGTTAGAGAGACGCCTGGGCCGCTAATCTAAGCCATGCATCATTCATGGTGGAAATTTACTTACATGCTATGGTGAACCTTCTGTGATACACCTTACAATAAAAAGCTATCTAATGGTAAATAAAAAGGGTGTTGAGATTGTTCATTGTGTTTGTTTGTCTTGTCATTTTGATATGGGCTTGTTCCATATCCTGGGACAAGAGGTACCCCAGTTGACGCTCTTAATGATACTATTATTACTTACAATGATATTTAACTTGAACTTGCTTTGTTTCCCAAGTTGAGTAACACATGGAGTAGGTACTTGTATTCAAGGGGCATGAGACTTTCAACCTGTACTTTGTCAAGCACACTACTCATATTTGCTTTCACTTTAAACTTAATCATTCAAGATGCTATGATAGGGGAATGAGAGCTTGACACCAAGGATTACCACATTACAATCATTAACTTAAGTAGAGAAGTTCAGAAGTTAGATGAAACTTATTCATGCTTTACCTCTACTCATATATATCTTTCCAAAGTGTCCACCTTTTATATTCAGATTTTCATCAATACTCTATGGCCATTATAGGATGTTCTTTCTTTCATTATGCATACATGTGGTCCATAGTACTTTCTTTTATGTTACACTTTGTGAATTATCATTGAACATCCTTGCATTGAATACTTGATATCACTTCATAAACTATCTTGCATATTGCTACTCCTTTTAAGAATGAATCATTTGACTCTATGTAGCAATAGTAATCATCTTTGATATCCTTTGATAGTATTAAAATGCAAAGTCCATGTTAGTTTTATCACCTTCATACTCGAGGACGAGTATAGGTTAAGCTTGGGGATGTTGATGCATGTAAAATGCATACATGAACTTTGCATTATTTTACTTATATTCTAGTCATATTTGCATCATATAAGGGTTATATCACTGTTTTATAATGATTTTGGGAATATTTGGTATGTTTCCTATTTTTATGGAATTAACCCTGCACAGTCAGAAAACCCTGTTTTCTATATTTTAATGTTTCAGGGACCCAAACGACGTCCAAATGACCTAATATTTACGGGCATCAGTTTTTGGAAGGAACAAAGCGTAGGAGCCAAGGAAGCGCACGAAAGGAAGCCGGAGGCCAAAGTTGAGTGGGCCCATGCGGCCAGGTACCTGGGCCGCGTGGGACCCCCCTTTTGGTCCTCGGAGCTCCGTTGCCGTCGATCTTTCCTCCACCGACTCGGTTTTGACCTAAAACCGACTATAAAAATAGCCCCCGACGTTCTCTGGAAGGAGCGCCGCCGAAACACAGAAATACCGAAACAGAGACCTGGAGCTGCAGATTGGAGGGGGAAAACTCCGGCGGGGCGCTGCCGGCGTGGTCTCCATCTTCTCCAACGACTTCTCCACCGTCTCCATGATGAAGAGGGAGTAGTCCACCTCTGGACTATGGGTTTGTGGAAGTAACTTATGTATCTCTCCTCTCTTGAGTTTCACTAATTAGTACCGTATGAGCTGCTGAACATGATTACGGTCATCTATGTAATACCTTTGTGGTGGATCTTTTTATGAGTTAATATATGTTTGAGATTGCAATGGTTTTGTTTCAGTTATGAAAATAGATGCATATTATGTACCCCGTTCTTATTTACTTGTCATGATCAAACATGTTTATGAGAGCGTGTGAAGGGGAACGTGTGCATTAGTTGGAGTAACGGGGGGTGGCTAGTGCAGTGAACGTGAGAGAAAGTTATGCGATCCACTTGGGTATCTCTACCTTATTTTGTTGCCTCATGTAACAGCCCAATGTTTGAAACCTGAAAATCCGTATAAAATTTTCACTTTTGCTTCATACATGCATCTTGCATCATGGCATCCTTTTTCCTTTGTTAAACATCACACAAATTGGTTTGGCAACATTGGAAAACAAATTGCTAACTTGACTAAACAAATCTCAAATCAGTGGAAGTGTTCAAACTTGCAAAACAAATTTTTACTTTGACATGTTATATCGGTCAAGGAAGTTCCAAGGGTTCCCAAATAATATTTTGGACTTGGTGAATAATTCAAAAGGTTTAACAATTTGAATTACCCCAAAAATTGCCTACAACAACCATATGAACAAAAATGTTGCAACACTTTTTATTTGGACAAACCAATTTTTGTGGAGCAACTAAATGACAAGGGGAGGCTACCCAAATTATTTCATAATTTTTGGATAAGTTTAAATGCCCTAATTAATTCAAAACATGTGCTGGTTCTACTTCTACAACAGAAAAGGGCCTATTTGTAATAGCCCCAGGGACCTGCCCATGATGAACTCAAAACTCCCAGGGACCCGTTCGTGATGGAAACAGAGATTCCAGGGGGTTATCTGCAAAAGTTCGTCGTCTCTCACCTCTGCACTGGCCCTATGTCGCCGTGGCCGCTCCTGCGTGCGCACGCCCGCGCCAGGGCCCCCCTGCTCTGCCCTCTTCCGCGAGGAGACCGACCCCACGCTGCTCACCTGCTCCTCTGCTCCCTTCCTCACCTTGCTCCCTACCTCTCTCTCTCCTTTCGTTTCCCCGCGAGCCGAAGCAGAGCTCGCCGTCGCCGCCATATCGCCGTCGAGTGGAGCCGCCCCGGACAAATCCAAGACCACCGACGGGACCGTCGCGCCATCCTCTACATCCTCGCCGCAGGAATTGAAGAGGGAAGCCGGGAATCGACGCCGCGGTTCCATTTCCTTCTCCGACCCCGACCACCGCGGTCGAGCTCGTCGTCGCCGCTGCGGTCCACCCCCGCCGTCCCCGACCTCTCCACGGTGCCCGAGGGTGAGCCCTGCCTTGCTGCCCCTTTCTCCCTTCCCCCTCGCGCTAGCTCGCCTCGCCGTAGCCCTCAACGCCGTCGACGCCCGTCGCCGTGATTTTTCGTCGCGCGCATGCCCGCCGTGGAGACGGCCTAAGCCGGGCTGGGGGCCGTTCCTCTCTGGGCTATGGGCGGTCTTTTCGCCGGCCCAGACCGAGCGGACGGCCGGTGGCCTCGGTTACATGGCCGGCCTCGGAGCCAGCCCAGACCGGCAGAGGGCCGGTTCCCTCTGATAGCCGGCCGGCCCACAAACCGGCCCAGGCCGGGCTGGAGGCTGGGAGTACTGTTTTTTTTTTAGGGTTTATTTTTCTGTTTCCTCTCCGATAGCAATTGTTTCCCCGCTCCTTCCTCGCAACGTAGGGACCTCGACTCGATGATTCCTACTAGTTCCGCTCCCCCTTTTGAGTCGAGGAAGTAAAATATTATCGTTGGAATTAAAATATTTAAAAGTAAATAATTAAAAAGAGAATTTATAAAATTAATAACTTCTTATCTGGACTTCAGAAAATTGTGTTTCTTATACCAAAATGTTCAGAAAAATATGAAGTATCCAGAATCGTCATCATCATGCATAATTGAGCACAACTACAATAATGTACTTATTAGTAGCACTATCATCACTAAGTTTTAATATGGGGTTACTCCAAATAATGCAAATAATATAATAGGGACCCCTTTTAACTTGTTGAACATGTTCAAAGCTATTAGGGTGCATTTAAAAATGTCATATCATCATATGTTTGCGCATTGCACTCGTTAAGCATATGTGTGGTGATTGATTTGTTCTCCCGTTGTTGTGCTTCGATAGATCCAGCAGCCGGGGTTACTCTACAATACCCCGAGGCTCCGTACTACCAGCACTCTGAACAAGGCAAGCGTAATCCCCCCTCTGAGCATGTCTCCTCCTATATTTTGCAATTATTTTCCCCACTATAATATTGCATTCGGTTCCAAATGTCTTTTGCTTGGACTAGAGTATCCTACTAGTTGCATTAGAAATCTATTGCCAATTTACCTGTATCCTTCCTAATATCCATAGGATTGAAGTGTTGGCCAAAGATAAGTATATTTGCTATGTATATGCTTAGCCATGCTTAGTTTAAAGGTTTGCAGGTCCGGTGGATGTTTCGAGGGTTGGAACAGGTATGGAATAACCGGATGTGATGGAAAGTGATGGTGGTGGTTAATAATTTGCTTAAAGGTGGGGATGAGAGGCCACTGTGGTTGTGGTGATTTGTCTCGTTCTCGCCGCCTAGGTGCGAGTTCTATACCTCTTGAACCAAGACTGAGCGTGCAACCATGCGTGAGGCCTATGCATTTGCAGGAACCCTCATAGACTAAATAACTCGAGCGGGGCTAGCCAGGGTCCTCTAGTTCGGGCTTCCATTTGCGCGTGCGTGATGATGGTGGGATGAACTGAGATGAGGATGGTAGTATCAGGAAAATAAGTGGCCGCGGGACAGGGTGCGAGAAGGTACCTCTTGTCCTACCGCCACTGATGATCCTGGTTAGTCCTTAACGGGGAGAAGTCGACACCGCTCCCACCCAGCCGGCTCTCCAAGGAAGAGAGCTAAAAGCTAGGTAATGGGCCGGACGGTACGCGTGGCAAACATTTGTACACCCCTGCAGGGTTAAATCTTTTCGAAAAGCCGTGTCCGCGGTTATGGACGAACTTGGGAAGTGAAGGTAAGATCATAGAATAACTTTAACGGAATGATTAAAAACTGGGTACTAGAGGTACCACTCAAGATTGCAAGGTGAGCTTCCTCGAGGGTGATTCGGGGAGGTGCCTTTGATGAACAGGTACAATGGTTGATGTTGAGTGAGGTGATGAAAGAAAGAGTTACTTCTTACCTCTTTTGAAAATACTCTGAATAGTCGATGCCTTTGAGTTATGTTTTCATAAATAAAATCAGCTTTATGCAAAACAGCCATATAACTTTGAAAGCCTCATCGAGCTATATTAGCTCTAATCTTGCGAGTTCGTCGAACTCAACGTCGTTTGTTTTGTTTCAGAGGAGGACTTCACCGACCTCGAAGGTGGGTTCTTTGTGGACGTCGACGAGTAGTCTGGGGTTCCCAGGTGGCAGCTTGGGACATCCCGGAACAGCTGGCGTGTGATGTTTATCTGTAGGCCTCTTAGGCCATATTTGGTTCTTGTTGTTTAGAACAACCTAATTCGCTTCCGCTTGATGTAATGTTGGGTCTGTGACCTCTGGTTGTCATTTGCTATCTTTCTCTATTATAAGAGTTGAACTATATGATTTGTGTCGTAGAGTCTGTGATGTGCCAGTTGTTCCACAAGTCTTGATCTCTCTATTATGCATTGAGTTGTGCCTGTGTTAAGGCATCAATCGGGGTGTTGCGTTGCCGATGATTCCCAGCAACGCCTGCCAAAGGTTTTGGCCGGGGATTGGTAAACCCGTAACCTCCGGTTGTATCGCTTAACCGGTGACACACAGCATCACTGTATAGCAGTCGGGTCGGGCGCCACAAGTTGGTATCAGAGCAGTACTGCCTGTAGGAAACCCTTCTACTGGTCGATGTTGAGTCTAGTGTTTGTGAAAATATTTTTAACCTAAAAATGAGTTGTGAAAACCATCTTAGGATTCTTTTTACTCCTTATCTGGTTACCCTCTAATCTCGGAGCAATCTTACCTCGATTTGAGTTAAAGGTTTTACTTCTCACCTGTTACTTCAAAATGATTAGAAACGGGGTGGGTTCGACCTTTAGTGTTATGTGTCACGTTGCTCCCGCTGCGTTGCAATCCAAATCAACTCAGATGTTTCTACCGAGTTAATCTTTTGATCCTTTCTTTGGGTTTTAACCCACGGACTTGAACATAAGGTCCCGGATTGTGCCAACTAGAGTGTGTTAAGTTGTGATTTCTTAACTCTCACTAGTAGCACATGATGCTGATCTTTGACCCAAGTTCTATCTTGTTGTTTCCTTCTCGCAAAGTATTATCGTCCCTAGTCTGTGTACTTGTGTAGACGCTAATGCTATTGTTCGACCATTCGGAGAAAGATACTAACTGTGTCATTGTCAAATCTCCAGAATGGCTCGAGGAGGTCGTGGAGGCCGTGGTGGTCGCGGTAACCACAATGATGATGAGGATGATCTGCCGCCACCACCCTCGATGGCTGAGGTCTTGATGGCCATTGAGGAGAACCGTGGGCGCAATGAGCGCTTGCTTGAGCAGTTGGTGCAGCAGAATGCACGGAGGAACGAGTGCAACACTCTCACTGAGTTCCTGCGCTCCAGCCACCCACCTTTGCTGATGCTAAGGAGCCACTGGAAGCTGATGATTGGCTTCGTGCTTTGGAGCGCAAGTTCTCCGCGCTTCATGTCCCATTGGCGAGCAAGTCAACTTTGCCACCTATCTCTTGGTTGGTGCTGCTGGCTGTTGGTGGGAAAGCCATGTGGCTTTGTTTCCAGCCAACCATGTCTTCACTGGGCTGATTTCCGCACTGCCTTCCGTGCGGAGTACATTCCCCAGCCATCATGGATTGAAGAGGAGGGAGTTCCTGGATTTGCAACAGGGACGGATGGACCTCCGCACTTATGGTCGTGAGTTCAACCATCTCTCTCGTTACGCCCCAAGGGACGTGACCAATGATGCTGACAAGCAAGAGCTGTTCCGCAAGGGTCTGACTCCGCAGCTCGCTATGAGTTGCCCTTCAGGTTCCAGACCTATCAGGAGCTGTTCAACCAGGCTTTACTCTTGAGCAAGGAAGAAAGGAACTTGAAGCTTCCAAGAGGCCCGCACATGGGGACCACCAGAGTTCCTCGGGTTCTGAGAGCAAGAAGCGCAGGGTGTTTGTTCCCTACAGCGCTGTACCTCGTGCTCCATTCATGCCGAGAGCCGGGATACAGGCCACCTCCTCCGCGCCCCACTACTTCGACACTTGGGGTAGGCGGAAGTGGGTACCGTCCTATGCTACCTGCTCCACCTGGAGTCACTTGCTACACCTGTGGCCAGGCTGGCCACTACTCCAGGGAGTGCCCCCAGAAGGCACCTCTCGCGATAACTCCTGCACGAGCCCCTGCCACTCCAACTGGCAAGGCTGGACCTATGTGCGTGGTCGCCTGAACCACGTCTCTGAAGAAGCTGAAGAGACCCCGGCGTTCTTATGGGTGAGTTACGAATCAACGGCAATACGCTACAGTTTTGTTTGATTCTGGAGCATCGCATTCATTCATATCCATAGCTTTTGCAAAGACCACAAAATACCGTTCGAGAAAATGAGCCGTCCCTTGGAGATCTCCACTCCTGGCTCCAAATGGCAAACCGATGGGGTTACTCCTGAGGTCCAGATTACTATCGGTTACTACTCTTTTCCTTTGCTTGGTAGCTCTGAGGTCAAATGGCATTGATGTCATATGGGCATGAACTGGCTAGCCAAATACCGGCTAATCTCGACTGTGCTGCCAAGACCGTCACCGTGACCAATTCTTCCGGTGACTGTGAAGTATTGGTCTGCACTGTCAAGACCTCCATGTCATCATACCCAACTCACCTGAGATTCTCCTTTGCTTTATGGAAGGCGAATCCCCTCCTGAAATCCAGGACATACACGTGGTGTGTGACTTCCCGGATGTGTTCCCGGAAGAGTTGCCTGGCATGCCTCCTGACCGAAGTGTGGAGTTTGTCATAGATCTACTTCCCGGTACCGCTCCAATTTCCAAGAAGCCCTACCGTATGCCGGTGGAAGAGTTGGCTCTGTTGAAAGAGCAAATTGATCAGCTGTTAGCAAGGAGTTCATCCAGCCTAGCAGTTCACCTTGGGGTTGTCCGGTACTCTTTGTCAAGAAGAGGGATTCTACCGTGCCTCGTCTAGTCTCTGACTATCGACCGTTGAATGCGGTGACAATCAAGAACAAGTATCCTATTCCTCGCATCAATGATCTGTTGGATCAGTTAGCTGGTGCAACGGTATTCTCCAAGATGGATCTGAGGTCAGGCTACCATCAGATAAAAATCAGAAAGGAGGATATTCCAAAGACGGCATTTGTTACTCGTTATGGCTCATATGAGTATACCGTCATGTCCTTTGGTCTCACAAATGCTCCAGCTACTTTCATGAGGCTCATGAACTCCATCTTCATGGATTATCTTGATAAGTTTGTCGTCATTTACATCGATGACATCCTCATCTATTCCAAAACCGATGAAGAGCATGAGAACATCTTCGTTGGTTCTGACACGACTTCGAGAACACCGTCTATGCCAAGTTCTCCAAGTGTGAGTTTTGGTTGGATAAACTTGTCTTCCTTGGTCATGTGATATCCGCAATGGTGTGGGTCATTCCTGACAAGATTCAGTCCATTCTGGATTGGAAAACTCCAATGTCAGTCAAGGACATCGTAGCTTTCTCGGATTGGCGGTTACTACCGCCGATTCATCGAAGGTTTCTCCAAGATAGCCAAGGCTGACTGACCTTCTCAAGAAGGATAAAAAGTTATGGACGGCCGAAGCTGAAGAGAGCTTCAAAACCTGAAAGCCAAACTCACGTCCGCTCCTGTGCTTGTCCTGCCGGACACAGCAAGGATTTCGTCGTCTTCTGTGACGCCTCTCTGCAAGGTTGGGCTGTGTGCTAATGCAAGATGGCCATGTGGTGGCATATGCTTCTCGCCAACTTAAGCCGCATGAGCACAACTACCCAACTCATGATCTAGAACTTGCCGCGTGGTCTATGCTTTGAAGCAATGGAGACCATACCTGTTTGGTAACCGTTGCGAGATCTTCTCGGATCACAAGAGTCTGAAGTACCTCTTCACCCAGCCGGATTTAAATCTC
Source organism: Poa pratensis (assembly GCA_947311845.1). Lineage (NCBI taxonomy): Eukaryota > Viridiplantae > Streptophyta > Magnoliopsida > Poales > Poaceae > Poa > Poa pratensis. The sequence continues at coordinate 33,335,263 of CAMZMU010000060.1, read as the reverse complement.
AGGCAAAGGCGTTGGTTGGAGTTAATCACGGACTACAATGTGAGTCTGAACTATCAACCCGGCAAAGCAAACGTCGTGGCTGACGCGCTAAGTCGGAAGTCCTATTGCAACAATCTGATGATTGAAGAGGCCAACCTGCTCCATGAAGAGTTCTCTCGTTTGAACTTAGAAATTGTTCCCTCCGGCTACCTTGCAAATCTGGAGATCAAATCTACTCTTGTGGACCAGATTAAGGATGCTCAAAGCGTGACAAGGGTATTCTAAAAATCAAGGAGAACATTGCTAGCGGGAAGGCCAAATGTTTTCTGTCAATGAATCCGGAGTTGTTTATTTTGGTGACCGCTTGGTAGTGCCAAAGAAACGAAAATTGAGGGAGTTGATCCTCCAAGAAGCTCATGAATCTCCTCTCTCTATTCATCCCGGTAGTACCAAAATGTACCAAGACCTTCGACCACAATTCTGGTGGACTCGGATGAAACGGGAAATTGCTAGTATGTTGCTGAATGCGACACCTGTCGACGGGTAAAGGCTGAACATCAAAGGCCTGCCGGCACTCTTCACCCTATTGCTATCCCGAGTGGAAATGGGATGAAATTGGTATGGATTTCATTACTGGTCTGCCGAAGTCTCCAAAGGGACATGATGCCATTGGGTCATCATTGATCGACTATCAAAAGTGGCTCACTTCCTCCCAGTTCGTGTTGACATTACAGCTGCCAAGTTGGCAGACCTGTATGCTTCCGTCGTCGTCCTTCACGGCGTTCCCAAGAAGATAATTTCTGATCGTGGAAGCCTATTCACCTCCAAGTTTTGGACTAGTTTCCAAACTGCTATGGGAACTCGTCTTAACTTCAGCACCGCTTTCCATCCTCAAACTGATGGTCAGACCGAAAGAGTGAACCAAGTTCTGGAAGACATGCTTAGGGCATGTGTAATCTCTTTTGGCAAGGATTGGGAAAAGTATCTCCCTTTCGCGGAGTTCTCCTACAACAACAGCTATCAAGCTAGTCTGGGCATGGCTCCATTTGAGGTTCTCTATGGAAGAAAATGCCGCACTCCTCTAAATTGGTCTGAGACCGGAGAGAGCACTCTTTGGTCCAGATATATCAATGAAGCTGAGGAGAAGGTTCGAATCATAAGGGAGAATCTGAAGATTGCTCAGTCTAGGCAGAAGAGCTACTATGATAAGCATCATCAGGAAATTCACTATGAAATTGGTGATAAAGCTTATCTCCGTGTCTCTCCCCTTCGTGGCGTTCGCCGTTTCGGAATCAAAGGGAAATTGGCACCTCGCTATGTTGGCCCTTTCACCGTTCTGGCCAAGCGAGGAGATCTTTCTTATAAGTTGGAGTTACCGGTCATCTTTCCCAATGTGCATGATGTGTTCCATGTATCTCAACTTCGCCGGTGTTTCAAAGATCCTATCCATGGGGTCAATCATGAAGAGCTAGATCTACAGGAAGATCTTACCTATCGCGAGCATCCCATCCGTGTTCTGGATGAAGCTGAAAGAAAGACTCGTAACAAGACTACAAAGTTTCTCAAGATTCAGTGGTCTCATCACTCTGAGGAAGAAGCTACTTGGGAACGAGAGTCTAGTCTTCGTGAAGAGTATCCCGACTTCTTTTCGCAATCCTAGAATCTCGGGCGAGATTCCTGTAAGGAGGGTAGAGTTGTAACAGCCCAATGTTTGAAACCTGAAAATCCGTATAAAATTTTCACTTTTGCTTCATACATGCATCTTGCATCATGGCATCCTTTTTCCTTTGTTAAACATCACACAAATTGGTTTGGCAACATTGGAAAACAAATTGCTAACTTGACTAAACAAATCTCAAATCAGTGGAAGTGTTCAAACTTGCAAAACAAATTTTTACTTTGACATGTTATATCGGTCAAGGAAGTTCCAAGGGTTCCCAAATAATATTTTGGACTTGGTGAATAATTCAAAAGGTTTAACAATTTGAATTACCCCAAAAATTGCCTACAACAACCATATGAACAAAATGTTGCAACACTTTTTATTTGGACAAACCAATTTTTGTGGAGCAACTAAATGACAAGGGGAGGCTACCCAAATTATTTCATAATTTTTGGATAAGTTTAAATGCCCTAATTAATTCAAAACATGTGCTGGTTCTACTTCTACAACAGAAAAGGGCCTATTTGTAATAGCCCCAGGGACCTGCCCGTGATGAACTCAAAACTCCCAGGGACCCGTTCGTGATGGAAACAGAGATTCCAGGGGGTTATCTGCAAAAGTTCGTCGTCTCTCACCTCTGCACTGGCCCTATGTCGCCGTGGCCGCTCCTGCGTGCGCACGCCCGCGCCAGGGCCCCCCTGCTCTGCCCTCTTCCGCGAGGAGACCGACCCCACGCTGCTCACCTGCTCCTCTGCTCCCTTCCTCACCTTGCTCCCTACCTCTCTCTCTCCTTTCGTTTCCCCGCGAGCCGAAGCAGAGCTCGCCGTCGCCGCCATATCGCCGTCGAGTGGAGCCGCCCCGGACAAATCCAAGACCACCGACGGGACCGCCGCGCCATCCTCTACATCCTCGCCGCAGGAATTGAAGAGGGAAGCCGGGAATCGACGCCGTGGTTCCATTTCCTTCTCCGACCCCGACCACCGCGGTCGAGCTCGTCGTCGCCGCTGCGGTCCACCCCCGCCGTCCCCGACCTCTCCACGGTGCCCGAGGGTGAGCCCTGGACTTGCTGCCCCTTTCTCCCTTCCCCCTCGCGCTAGCTCGCCTCGCCGTAGCCCTCAACGCCGTCGACGCCCGTCGCCGTGATTTTTCGTCGCGCGCACGCCCGGCCGTGGAGACGGCCTAAGCCGGGCTGGGGGCCGTTCCTCTCTGGGCTATGGGCGGCCTTTTCGCCGGCCCAGACCGGGCGGACGGCCGGTGGCCTCGGTTACATGGCCGGCCTCGGAGCCAGCCCAGACCGGGCAGAGGGCCGGTTCCCTCTGATAGCCGGCCGGCCCACAAACCGGCCCAGGCCGGGCTGGAGGCTGGGAGTACTGTTTTTTTTTTAGGGTTTATTTTTCTGTTTCCTCTCCGATAGCAATTGTTTCCCCGCTCCTTCCTCGCAACGTAGGGACCTCGACTCGATGATTCCTACTAGTTCCGCTCCCCCTTTCGAGTCGAGGAAGTAAAATATTATCGTTGGAATTAAAATATTTAAAAGTAAATAATTAAAAAGAGAATTTATAAAATTAATAACTTCTTATCCGGACTTCAGAAAATTGTGTTTCTTATACCAAAATGTTCAGAAAAATATGAAGTATCCAGAATCGTCATCATCATGCATAATTGAGCACAACTACAATAATGTACTTATTAGTAGCACTATAATCACTAAGTTTTAATATGGGGTTACTCCAAATAATGCAAATAATATAATAGGGACCCCTTTTAACTTGTTGAACATGTTCAAAGCTATTAGGGTGCATTTAAAAATGTCATATCATCATATGTTTGCGCATTGCACTCGTTAAGCATATGTGTGGTGATTGATTTGTTCTCCCGTTGTTGTGCTTCGATAGATCCAGCAGCCGGGGTTACTCTACAATACCCCGAGGCTCCGTACTACCAGCACTCTAAACAAGACAAGCGTAATCCCCCCTCTGAGCATGTCTCCTCCTATATTTTGCAATTATTTTCCCCACTATAATATTGCATTCAGTTCCAAATGTCTTTTGCTTGGACTAGAGTATCCTACTAGTTGCATTAGAAATCTATTGCCAATTTACCTGTATCCTTCCTAATATCCATAGGATTGAAGTGTTGGCCAAAGATAAGTATATTTGCTATGTATATGCTTAGCCATGCTTAGTTTAAAGGTTTGCAGGTCCGGTGGATGTTTCGAGGGTTGGAACAGGTATGGAATAACCGGATGTGATGGAAAGTGATGGTGGTGGTTAATAATTTGCTTAAAGGTGGGGATGAGAGGCCACTGTGGTTGTGGTGATTTGTCTCGTTCTCGCCGCCTAGGTGCGAGTTCTATACCTCTTGAACCAAGACTAAGCGTGCAACCATGCGTGAGGCCTATGCATTTGCAGGAACCCTCATAGACTAAATAACTCGAGCGGGGCTAGCCAGGGTCTTCTAGTTCGGGCTTCCATTTGCGCGTGCGTGATGATGGTGGGATGAACTGAGATGAGGATGGTAGTATCAGAAAAATAAGTGGCCGCGGGACAGGGTGCGAGAAGGTACCTCTTGTCCTACCGCCACTGATGATCCTGGGTTAGTCCTTAACGGGGGAGAAGTCGACACCGCTCCCACCCAGCCGGCTCTCCAAGGAAGAGAGCTAAAAGCTAGGTAATGGGCCGGACGGTACGCGTGGCAAACATTTGTACACCCCTGCAGGGTTAAATCTTTTCGAAAAGCCGTGTCCGCGGTTATGGACGAACTTGGAAGTGAAGGTAAGATCATAGAATAACTTTAACGGAATGATTAAAAACTGGGTACTAGAGGTACCATTCAAGATTGTAAGGTGAGCTTCCTCGAGGGTGATTCGGGGAGGTGCCTTTGTTGAACAGGTACAATGGTTGATGTTGAGTGAGGTGATGAAAGAAAGGGTTACTTCTTACCTCTTTTGAAAATACTCTGAATAGTCGTTGCCTTTGAGTTATGTTTTCCATAAATAAAATCAGCTTTATGCAAAAGAGCCATATAACTTTGAAAGCCTCATCGAGCATATATTAGCTCCTAATCTTGCGAGTTCGTCGAACTCAACGTCGTTTGTTTTGTTTCAGAGGAGGACTTCACCGACCTCGAAGGTGGGTTCTTTGTGGACGTCGACGAATAGTCTGGGGTTCCCAGGTGGCAGCTTGGGACATCCTGGAACAGCTGGCGTTGTGATGTTTATCTGTAGGCCTCTTAGGCCATAATTTGGTTCTTGTTGTTTAGAACAACCTAATTCGCTTCCGCTTGATGTAATGTTGGGTCTGTGACCTCTGGTTGTCATTTGCTATCTTTCTCTGTATAAGAGTTGAACTATATGATTTTGTGTCGTAGAGTCTGTGATGTGCCAGTTGTTCCACAAGTCTTGATCTTACTATTATGCTTTGATAGTTGTGCCTGTGTTGAGGCATCAATCGGGGTGTTGCGTTGTCTGGAGTGAGGTGTACCCAGCAACGCCTGCCAAAGGTTTTGGCCGGGGATCGGTAAACCCGTAACCTCCGGTTGTATCGCTTAACCGGTGACACACAGCATCACTGTATAGCAGTCGGGTCAGGGCGCCACACCTCACTAGGGATAAAAAGAAATACCATGCTACCGGAGATGTGGGTGTGACCATTGCCACTACTCCATGACTAGATCTAGCATGTTCTTATTTTAACTTCATGTCATGATACTTAATGCTATGCTCTGATTTATCTTAATTACTGAGGTGTTATGATTTAGTTCGCATCTTGGTGGAGTATAAGAGAGACTAATAACCAAAAAGTCTCTATGGTAGGACGTGATGCCCATATAATTAATAACTTGTCATTAAACTGTTGTGTTGCAATCTCATATGTCAACTCTAGTATTCCATTGTCTACCACTTTTATTAAAGAGAGAGTGCATTTGTGAAACCATGAACCCGGTCTATTTTTTAGTCATAAGAAACACCTTTCCAACCACTTTTACCACTTTACCATTTTCTGCCATTTAAAAATCCGAAAATACAAAAACACTTTTACATCTTGCATTCATCATATAAAACCCAAAAATATCATTTATCATTGCTACCACCATCCTTGCATATTTATTTACCACCATTGCATATTTATTTCTTGTTTGCATTGCATATTATCTTGATATCATTCTCACACCTTGTGCTTGACAACCACTAGGTGAGGTTGAGGACCAAAACATTTACTTTATTTTGTAGGTAAACAAAAGAAGGATAGGAAAGATAAATCTTCACTACTGATTCCCCGAGAGTTCGATATTAAACCCTCGAGTCACCCCTCGTGGGGAAAACACGTCTTCCACTTACTACACTCTGCATTTGGAGTCTCAATCTAACCCATTTACTTTTCACGCAGGTAACTACGTGAAGCGCCATCAGCGAGTAATATTTTTTGTTTGCAAGTTAGGGGGTTGCTGGTCCCTGCTGCCTTCGCCGCTGAAGGAGAGTGCTATCAAGACCGCGTACTGGCGCACAACCCCGTGCGCAAGATGGAACAGATTGAGATTCGTCACGGAGGGGATTTTATGAACCCGGGCATCAGTGAACCGCCAGGTGTGAGTAGATGGTTGGCCAGTTTTTGCTATGGGGAGCTGTGCCAGATTCGTTTGCTACTGAATACGAGCAATATATAAAATAGGAATACGGATGCAGCTCGACTGCTCCCTCAATGCAGCGACACAATAAATGAGTAAACCGACTGGTCAACAAAAACGTTCTGAACTTTCTGACGGGGTGCAGATTACAGGAACGTGGAAATAAACAAGGCTAATTCATGATTAACAACTGGAGGAGACGGTGTTCCATCTCTTTACATCAAGACACCACCACATCTACTAATTAAATAGGACACTGAAGCTAAAACTCACACACTAATTAAGAACGACGATTACATAGCTAGAACACTAGTTGACGCATGGATCGAGCCAAGATCTTCTTGTTTGCCTCTACTACCACTTCAATATGCATCTGCATCAGGAGCCAAAAGAGTGGCGCAGCAGATAATGAGGACGGTGTTCATCAATGCCTCGTTGGATCCTACATCACCGCGCGGTGGAGCTGCATCTGCAGGACTGGGTGTAGAAGTTCCCGGATTGCCAGCAGAGTTTTGACCTTCGGCGTGCATACGAGCCAGGATGGCCGCGTACTGCCACCGTATGAGGGGGAGAGGGCGAGGGTTCCTTTGGACGGAGGAAGAAGAATCATCTGACATGATGGCCAGCGGTGGAAGCTTTGTTGTGGAACTAATCTAATCGAAGCAGCCGAAACGGAACAAACTGGGAAGAAGAGGAGCAAAGCTGCCGTGTTTATAGGAGGAAGAAGGCGCACTGTTTGCAACGGCACAACTACGGTGCCTAGGTAGCTGACCGTTGTACAAGGTGTAGCGTCCACGCCTTGGCACGCGGCAGGTTGCTGGCTTCCACGGCACAGTTCCTCCGCCGACGTGTAACTGCATTAAATGCGCGGACCATCTCAACAGTGCGCTGATGGTCGGAATACAGGATGGACAAAAGAAAATACAGAGTAGTATACTATTGAGATGGTGGACGTCTACGCAACTTGTCAGCACAAGTGGATGGTTGAGATTACTCCCACCTGGCGGGTCACTGATGCCCGGGTTCAAAACTGCTTTTTCGGATTCATCACCGTTTTCATTCGAGAGCATGTGGTCCGTGGTGATATTGATCTCTCTTATGTGTAGACCAATGAGAAACTTGCAGACATCTTCACAAAGCCCCTAGATGAATCAAGTTTTTTAGATTTGATGAATCAAGATTTCGAGAGTTCGAATATGAACTAAATGTCATATATTTAAGGAAGGTGGAATGATGGTCTTGTATGCCAACCCATATTTGTTGTCTATCTTGTTTGGATGTAGTCATGAACATATGAGAGTGTGGTTTACTTCATAAACCAACACTCTTCTTATTATGCGTAATAGAAAAATGATGCATTATAGTCACTTTATTACAAATTATGCTTCACTGATGAATATTGATTGTTGGACCCAAAATATATAATTGCGGTACTAAGTCAAGTATACTCAAACATGGTGGCCTCGGCGACCGACCTCCTCATGCGAGGAGTTGGACATAATTAGTTCTTATTGGGTTATTGGACCATATGTCACGCTATCTATGAAAAAACATTAAAGATTGACTTTTATTTTTGCATTTTGCAATCTTATGTGCATATTACCATATCGTCTAGGTTACTAAGTTCTCATCGCAAGCCAATCTTCTAAACTCAAATAACATCTTAACTAGTTCCATTTTCCTTCATCTTGGTGTTCTAAAAAAGGTAGCGGTACAACCGAGGTAGGAGCCGATACTACCGCACCTGAATAGTGCGCATACTTTCAGTCTGCACAGTGCCCAAGAGTGGCAGTACCGCGCTCACTTTCGCGAGTTACCAGAGCGGTACTATCGCTCTCCACAGCGGTAGCACTGGTCAGCGGTATCTTGTGGTTAAGTTGCGTTGGGAAACATTCCACGTGGCAATGTGTTGATTACGATATGATGCCCACAACAAACTACACAAATACTCATCATTGTATTGTAGTAGTATTACGTTTTGTTTGGTTCCATCTTTCATAATCAAGGTCTCTCGAACATTGATTCTACTTCATCGACCTCTCTCAGTTCCTTCACCTCCTCCTTCCAATGTTCTTTCTAAGTGCTAATTAGTAATCATCAGTTTTCGTCAATCTTGTATTATCATTTTTTCTACCATATGAGTGGTGGAAAATTCAATCAATGTGTCGTGAAAAATATGCGTTGCCTACTGGATGATAACTGTATTCTTAGAAAATGGTTACACTTTAGAAGCTTTGGTTGTTGAATTATAAACCTCTGGCTTGAAAATAGCATTGTAATAATAAAGGCAGGTTAACATAAAACTAATATAAATAATATTATATACTATCTTTAGGCATTAGTTTTTTAGTTAGTTTTAGGAGTTAGGACTACACGTTCCCTAAAAGTTAGGACATCGTCTCTCCTAAATGTCGAGCGGTACAAGAATAAGCCCTCAAAGCCATCGTTGTCGCCTTGTCAATGTCCCAAAATGTATGCTAGTGTCTTACATCAACACAAAACTATTAGAATATTTAAAACCGATATGATCATAACATACGATCCTTCAATTCAGATATCATCTGGACAAAATTATATTGTCTAACATTACGATAACGACGAAGACCAAAAACACAAACCATTAGTACTTCCAACGTCGCCTCCTATTGGCTGCTCTACCTCTCACCTGGATCGCCCAGCGCTATCTGACGGCTGACATTCATCGATTCCTCAGCAGCTAGCGGTCCAGATCGAAGCACCGCCACAGAGAAAACACACACTGAGAGAAAACACAAACGCACACCCACCACCGCACAAAACAAGCCAAAAAAAATCAAGGACCCGAAGAAATCATCGACCGGGAGAAAAGCGAGCGAACGAAAAAAAAGTAGCGGAGGAAAAGCTTCGGAGCTCGGGATCGGCGATGGAGTCGGGAGCGAAGGCGACGAAGAAGGCCGGCGCGGCCGGGCGCCATGGCGGCGGTGGGCCGAAGAAGAAGTCCGTCTCCCGCTCCGTCAAGGCCGGGCTCCAGTTCCCGGTCGGCCGCATCGGGCGCTACCTCAAGCTCGGACGCTACGCCAAGCGCGTCGGCAGCGGCGCCCCCGTCTACCTCGCCGCCGTCCTCGAGTACCTCGCCGCCGAGGTGAGACAGCCACGCGCGGGGTCCGACCTCACGTACGACGGCAACCGGCCGCGGAATCAGCTCTTGACTGATTCGCCTCTGTTTTTCCCCCTTTTGCTATTTTGGTCTACCTACCAGGTCCTGGAGCTGGCGGGGAACGCGGCGCGGGACAACAAGAAGAACCGGATCATCCCGCGGCACGTGCTGCTCGCGATCCGCAACGACGAGGAGCTCGGGAAGCTGCTCGCCGGCGTCACCATCGCGCACGGAGGCGTGCTGCCCAACATCAACCCCGTTCTGCTCCCCAAGAAGACCGCCGCCAAGGAAGCCAAGGCGGTCAAGGAGCCCAAGACGCCAAAGTCGCCCAGGAAGGCCCCCGCCAAGAAGGCGGCCGCCTCTTAGGCCCTGCGCTGACTGAACAATGCCGCCGGTGCCCCGTCCCTCCCTCCTCCCCTTCTGTGTTTGTCTGTCTGGGTTGAACCACCTAGTCGTCGTTGCTGTGGTTGTTCTTGTTGCGTGTCATCGAGATCGGTTGATCCTTGTTTGAACCTAATCTGCGTGGCTTCCGCGTAGGTGCGGATCAATCCGTACTCTTTTACCTTAACACTGGTGTATGTATGTTCGGGAGTGTGTAGTGCGAGGGAGGGATGGGAGGAGGAAACTGTGAATCGCTAGATCCTGTTTGTAATAATATTGTGAAGATCTGAAATATTAAGGACTACTGTTTGGAATGTTTGTTCGTGCTTTTGCTGCGTGATGATAGTAGGGGACTTTTGTGTTTATTTGGATGCTTTGGGTCCATTTGATTGCTTGCAGGGAAGCTGCTGGGGTGTAGATCATAGGGGGAATTGTTGCTTTCACCTGATAATGTTTGAATTTTAAAGTGAGAAACTTATAGCCTGTAATTGGAATTTATAGATCATTGAGTGGTTGTGTGGTTGAATTCTTGTTATATCGGTTCATTGGATGAATAGGCTGCAAAAACATTGCAGTGTTGATAGAAACCAAAATTTGGTGTCTATTTTGTTTTGCATTTCAACTTTGTTAATATAAAACTTTGTTTTCATTTCAGCTGGTTGATCAATACTATCGTTTAACAGCTTTCGTGTCTGGTTCATAGCAGTTATTGGAAACATATATTTGTTGGAACTCATTAGATGCATGGTGGCATATATCTTCTTTTATTTTGAGATGTGGTTGCTCTTTACATTATGGCAACATATATTCATGAAATGCAAGTTTGCAACCAATGCTAGACTGTTGTGCAATTTGTTGCAACACATATAAGTGGGCACAGTTTTGTTGTATGCCTTGTTTGTAGTATCTTTTAGCATGTCATTATGTAAAGAGTCATACAGAGGGAGCGGATGGAGTAAATTGTAGCTACATGAATACAAATTGACTGGCTTGCTGGTTATTTTTCGACGTCTACTGTAATTTTGTTGGGTTCTCTTGCGTCCTGGTTTATACAGTTGCGAATTATGTAATGGTTACGAGTTTGTGAAATTGCTGTTGATTTGATGTTTTAGTCTGTGACTCGTCTACTTTTCCCAATATGTTATCATAATCTGGATTTTAAGTTATCCCTGGAGCGTGTTTAGAAATCATAGTTTTGCCAATTTTGTTGAGATCTGAGTCTTTGGTAAATTGGAGAATGAGGTATCCAACGGTGTAGTGTGCTAAACTAGAATTAGTTAGTTGGTATGGTCTGTATAAAATCCAAAAGGCTTATAATACTTTGGACATACTTTTCTACACAAATCTTTGCATATGATTTTTAAGTCCCTAATTTAAATGTTTGAAACAGTTTGTTCATCTAAGTATTAAGATTTTGACTGAAGATTATGTCGAAAACATGACTTATTTGTGAATTAGAGTGGCATTAGTTTCGTTTCTCGTTAGTCCCTCTTGCCTCTTGTTGCGATTTTACTTTGATGAAAAATATAACCTAGGAGGAATTAGTGTATACAGTTGGAGATTCTTTGGTATTCTCTAATGGATTGGGAAAAAAGGGAAGCTTATTGTTTGATTGTTATTGGAGTTTTATAGCTACATGACTAGATTTATTAATTGAGTCTGTTGAAGTAATAGGCCATTTTCTATAAATTGTTTCTGATAGTATTGATATTGAGGTACTAAGAATATAATGTGCCTCTATGTTCCTTAGCTGTTCCATATGTGGTTCTTTGCTGCAAGGTTATGTGCATGTGTTTCTTTTGCATTTAAAATTGGTGTTTTCTTTTGTGTTGTATCTTTCAGGACTAGCAAGTAATCTGTGGTTTCTGCATTTTCATAGTTAGGTTGATTTGCCTTATCATTTTTCTTTATAGCGTGATCTTATGGTTAGTTTTTGTTTCTACAGTACTTCTGCTTCGTTTGAAACAGTGGACGGGCGTTAGTCCCAGCAACTTCTAAACTAACCATCGCACACAATAATCACCTGCCAAATTTTAGATGAGTTCATCAGAAGATGAACAAGCCATTCTAGGCCGAGGTACAACGAGCCGACAATTCAATGAACGATGAATAAGTGCTAACTGAATTTGTGGAACTAAACTGGTTTATATGATATCTATGATGAAACATCTGGTAGCTCTACGTTGCACTGATTGTCATTTAAGTGAACCACTAGGATGAAGCATGTTCCGTTCTAGGAAATGAAAAGCATGCACTAGAACCTAATGAAATCCAAAATAACTGTAAGAGTAGCCCGTGGCCGGCTGCGATAATAAGAGTAGTTCTACCTGGGTGGGTTTGCCTCCAGGATTTATTGTAAGTTGTTTGGACAAGGACCGTGGTGATGTTTGAATAAAATCGCAGCACTTAAATCTCAAAAAAAAAATCAAAATAACTTACGTACATTGATTTTTCATTCAGTTATCTCGTGTATATTGGTTTCTTGTTCATCCAGTCGTTCAAATATCTCGTGTATATTGGTTCCTTGTTCATCTGATTAACATAAGCGGGGATGCTCTGGTGGAAAAAATGACAAAGGTACTGCATGGCTAGAGTTTACCCTTACAAATGGCAGGACGTTATTAAACGGAATTTTGTTTTAGTTTCTTTTGAAGGAATTCTAGCTGAATAAGCAGTCAGTGCATTTGAGGTACATGTGTTGAGCATGTTTTGATTTTGGTTTTCTAGTTGTTCTAGTAACTACAGTTTTGTTCTATGTATTATTCTTGTTCTATTCCACTCGTACCAACAAAACAAAACGCTTAACGAGTACTTGTTTCTCCATTTTGAATTTGCATACTAGTGGTACCTTACTCAGAGCCTTGACAAAGAACAATTAGAAGATTGTATCAAAAACAATGATACAACATTACACAACCAAATGAAAAAAAATACATCAGCCGATGCATGACGGAGATCTCACTGGGAGTTTCTATTCTGACCATGATATACAGGTTGTCCAATAATTTCGAGAAGCCGGTCTGGTGTTCTACTTGTTTCATATCTTGTCTTTCTTCTGGATTCGGTTTTAGACAATCTGCAGCAACCCCACTAACCATTTCCAACATATTAATATCAACCTCACTTGTAATATCGTTATCAATAAATTTCCTTGCTCTTTTTTCTGCACAAGATTGAACAAAGTTTGCAACATAGCTCCTCCCGGCATCATATGTTGCAGGCCTCCTTGTGATGAGCTCAATGAGAACAATTCCGAAGCTGTAGACATCACTCTTTTGTGTAACGATCCCCTTCTCCATATATACTGGATCTATGTAACTCATGTCACCAATAACACGTTCAGTCTCCTCGTCTTTTCCTTTTGCGAGCAGCTTCGAGGTACCAAAGTCGGAAATTTTTGGAGCGAGATGTTCATCAAGAAGAATATTTGCAGATTTAACATCACCGTGACGTATGGTACTCGCCCCTGCGGAGTGCATATAGGTTAGGCCTTCAGCTGACCCAATAGCAATTGCCAGACGCTTATTCACTGGAATGCTATCTTTGCATTTGAACAGGATGTCATACAGGCTCCCTTTCGCCACAAACTCATACACCAACATGGGAACTTCAAACTCTAGGCAACAACCTAGGAGCCTGACAATGTTTTTGTGCCTCATCTCGGATTGGATTATAACCTCGTCAGTGAATTCCTTCTTCATGTCCTTGTCAACTTTGATGGACTTCTTCACAGCCACTTGTTGTTTATCTTTCAGAGTGCCCTTATAAACCTTACCGAAGTGGCCCTGTCCAATGACACACTCATAGTTGTTTGTTACTTGTTTCAGCTGTTTCCTTGTGTATATCCGTATATTCTTGACACCATTTAGTATTGGACCACCATTTTGTTCATAGAACTTCTTGAGTTTTAGGTGTTGATTGGCCATAACCATGAGGACGAACACAACAATCAAGCCAGCAAGACCTACGAATAAGCAAAGCATTGAAGCTTTAGTTGAACCGATGTGGCTCTCTTTTTTCACAACTCAGCATAGCACCCCTAACTAAACAATAAGTGTTAACAAAGTGTACAATACTTTAGTAAGTAACTAATCAAGCTTATATGGTTTTCCTCCTTTAACAAAAAGTAATCAAGCTTATCCTTTATCAAAAAATAATTGTAAGTAATCTGAGTATTGACAAGTACTACATATCAGGACTTAAGTGATGAAATTAAGATACAATAAGCGCAACCCAAATTTATAAGTACCAATGTAGAAGCTAGCTGGTCAATGACTTGTCTGTTTGCTATAGGTTTATGTTAATTGTCAAGCTCGAGTTTAAAAAAACACGAGCTTGACATATAGTATGCGCGGCCTCTGCTTGTAACTGACTCTCTGAATAAACTAATTATCTACTTATTACTTATTTTCAGTTAACCTGCACATCACCAGATTGTAATATTTGAATCACTGAACAAGGGAATCTTGTCAAACACATAACTTGAGCTTGTCACATGTATGTGCCTTTTTCCCTCTAACATGGTATCTAAGAAATATTTGTGTATTTAGCTACCTATTCAATCTGGCGTGGTAGATCAGCACTTACCGACGATTATCTTTGCTGGCAGGGGAAAAATCTCGGTGCAGTTTCCCTTTTTGGCGTCGCCTTTCATCCCGCGTTTGCATCGGCAGTCATATCCTCCGAGTGTGTTCGTGCAGATCCCCTCACAAGGATATAAATCACGGAATTCAGCACTCTGTTCTCTGAGCTGACACTCATCGATGTCTGAAGGGAAAAAAGGTCGAAGATATGAAAGTTGCATTAAAAATAAGGTGGCAAACTAGCAGATGGAATTAGATACTGAATTAGATACTGAATGAAGTACCTTGGCATCCATTGGTGATGTAGGGGTTGCCATGGTAATGCTCCCAGCACTTGCAGACGTAGCCTACGACGCGATGGGCTGCGTTGGCACAAGAGCTGTTGCCGCTAAGGCAACCGTCGTGCTCGCACGAGCCGTCGGTGATGGCGAAATCGAGCACCAAAGGGAAGCCCCCGCTGAGTTTCTTAGACAGCACCTCGTAGCCGTACAGGTCATCCGTCGTGAAGTTGTATCAGGACCTCTCCACCACCATGCCGTAGGAGCACGGATTGGTTTTCCAAAGAATATTGATGTCGGTCTTGAAGACCAGCGAGGTCTCGGTGACGGGGAGGGTCGGCCACTGCGGCGGCAGGGCGATCCGGCAGCAGCCCAGGCCCGAGCACGACCCGTTTGTGGCCGTGCCCAGGAAGGGAAGGCTCGAGGTGCAGGAGAGGGGGACCGGCGAGGTCTTGACCTGGTACGACATGGCGGGCTCGGCGCTCCAGCCGACGCCGACGAGGTCGTCGCGCGTCGACGACAGGAGGAGCGGTCCCTCCCTGTCCAACACCATGTATTCGCCCTTCGCTAAGCCCGCGGAATCGCTTGTGAAGCACCGGGAGTTGACGCCGCCGTACACACGCACCTCGCTCGTCTCGAGTGATATGTCCAACAGCTCGACCGCCCGGTACCTGTACTCGGGGTCTGTGGTCTCGGTGCCGAATGTAGACTGGTAAAGCGCCTGGTATGGTGGCGCAGGTCTCCCGTTGTAGGCGAGGAAGGCGCGGGGCGGGGTGGAGGAGGTGTTGCAGGTGACCTCGAAGCCGGGCAGTAAGCAGCCGGGCTTGTCCATGCCGAAGGGGAACGGGATGCTCATGCCGCCGCACTTGTCCTGGCAACCTGGACGTCCCATTGCCGGCTGCAGTCGGCCTGCTTGCAGTTCATCAGCGGCAGCCGCCAAGTGCTGCAGGGTCAAGTGATCACTAGCTACTGCTGCAAGGAGGAGTAGGATCGATAGCAGCTTGGGATGCTGGATCAGTTTCGACGGCGGGGCCATCGTGGACTCGTGGTGTGTTATCTGCTTTGCTCACTCCATATATAGATGCAAACACCACTGTTCTCTAGCAAGTTGCATAAGCCCATACCTATAAACAAGCGCGACCGCGGTTTTTGACGCTCATGACAGACAAACGGTCCATGAGCCAGCCGTGATATTATTTTTCATGCAACTCGTGTCCACATCGGGCAATGCTTCATCGCTTATTTTATTTTATCCTGTCACAAAGCACACACGATTCTGCCACTAGACATATATATGAAAAAAAACAAAAAGGTACACCGGTAATTGACTGAAGTCAGAAAACGCCTCTTTTGAGAGTTTCGCCGCATGTTCCATTACTGTCCAATAGGTTAGAATTAAAACTCAAAACTCGCGAGTTAAACGGTAGCTCGGTACTCAACTCGGTTTGGTTCGAACTAGTTGTTAAACGAGATGAGCCGAGTTTTCATTTTAGACCGTAAACGAGTTCAACTTAAACGAGCCAAGTTCCGACCTATTCGTTTAGCTCGTTTCATTCAATAAAAAAGTCGTTACCTATATTCTTGTCTTTTGCATCATACATGCTCAAATAATTAGAAACAATTTTACCGAACTAAACGAGTAAACTCGCGAGTTTTGCGAGGCGAGCCGAGTTTTAATTCTGGACTCATCTCTTAAACGAGTCGACCCGAGCTGACTCGTTAATTGACCGAGCTTTAACGAGTGGAGACAAGCCGCCTCGACTCGGCTCGAATTTCAGGCATATTTGTACAACTCGTAGGCATGGAGGAAGAAACAAGAGAAAACAATCTCACAACGTCAGTAAGTCTAGCCTTAGCAGCGGTGTAATCGGTAGTATCATGTATATAATGTTGGTAAAAATCGTATGTGGCGTAATAATTAATGAATAAAGAGGTGATAGTGGTATCATGTTATATTATAGTGTTGTATCATGTAAAATTAGATATTTTTAATAGCAAGGAACTTTTTACACTTATTTGTATTGGGAATCTGTCATCTCTTTTGCGTGGTCTCCCGCCTCATTTCTCCTGGTCGGAAAATAGAACCGTATAATTAAAGCCGCTCAACCGCTCGATGGTCATATCTTCCACACGGCTGCCTCATCTCCATCATCTGAAAACCGGACGAAAACACCCCCCCCCCCCCCTCGTACTCGTGGCCTTGTCTCCCCGTATCGCTTGCACATGAAGACACCCAATGTTGGTGAGCATGCATCTCTGATGCATGTAAAATGCATACATGAACTTTGCATTATATTACATGATATTTTAATCATATTTGCTCATATAAGGGTTATATCATTGTTTTTATATTGATTTTGGGAGTATTTCACAGTTTCTCCATTTATTTGGAATTAACCTTGCAGAACCAGAAAACCTCTTTTTCCATGTTTTTGACTTTCAGTGACTCAAACGACGTCCAAATGACCTAAGATTTTACGGGGCTCAATATTTGAAGGAATAAGACGTACGAGCCAAGGATCCGCGAAAAAGGAAGTCCGAGGAGGGAATTAGGTGGTCCCACACGACCAGATTCCCTGGCCGCGTGAGGCACCCTCTCTCCCCCCTCGTGGCTCCGATGCCGTCCGTTTTCGTCTCCGTGACTTCGTCTTGACCTAAAATCGACTATAAAAGGCACCCTCTCTCCCCCCTCGTGGCTCCAATGCCGTCCGTTTTCGTCTCCGTGACTTCGTCTTGACCTAAAATCGACTATAAAAATAGTCCCCCGAGGAGTTTCGCAAGAGGCGGCGGAGAAACACAAAACCACGAAACAGAGAGTCGGAAGGCTGCCGCCGGAGAAGATCGGAGGGGGAAACGCCGCCGGAATCACCTCTGGAAGGCTCCTCCATCCCCCCTCCGGAGTCTCCATCAACACCACCATCAAGACCAGCACCATCTCCATCACCATCTTCGTGATCCACTTCACCCCCCTCATAGTTTGAGATTGTTCGAACCCTAGCTATTGTCTAAGTACTATTCTACATGTTTGTGAATTGCTACTTGTCATTGTTTTGTGGGGAGATTATATTTTCAGATTGTGTTGTATCACTTATATCATTGAATCATATCATCTCTTCGCGTTGTGAGTAGTTCTCTCATATTCCTGGGGGCATAGGATGGATTGGCAATGATTTCCACTTAACATGTATTGAGTATTAGGTCAAGTTTTTATCTTTTATGGTTATCTTATTGTACAACGTATGGGTGCACACATATGTTGAGTAATGCATGAAGGTGATCACACTAATGTGATGGAATGGGTAGGACCTGGGAGGACACGTAAACCTGTGGTCTAATACATAAAGTACCATTAGGAGGGGATTTATATCGGGGCCTTAGAGTTTAAGGCTATGGTGGGACTCTATGTCTTAATAACTCTTGTGCAGTCATTTACTTGGCCATAAGAACCATCATAAGGGGTTTAGTTTATTTATTTAGCTACACCTAATTATGGCTCCGTCCAAAGAAGATTAAAACTTGACAAAATCTTTAACTTGTTGTTCTAGAAATATCTATGCCATGAAATCCCTGTAGCCCTTGGGAATGTTTTCCACGCATAAGAAACACACACTTAAGCTTGTCCTCTTGCTACATAGAGGATTGGGCTTTCTCTATTTAAGAGCTTTCACTCATCATATTTTATTTTCAGCTTTTTACTTTATTGCAAACTCTACACCAAAAACCCAAAAACACTTGCATCATTTAATCATTTTAGTTTGTCTAGTGCATAGATAATAAGAGAAGTGACACTCTTATTTGGGAGGATAAATACTTATACCTTCTACTCCTCGTGGGATCGATACTATACTGACACATTGAAGATTTCAACGATCCTCTATACTTGTGGGTATCAAGACATTTTCTAGCGCCGTTACGAGGGAACAATTTAGACACTTACACATTGAACACTTTAGACACTTTGAATTCCAATGCCCTTCCAATAAAGAACATGTTATTGCAACTTATCATACATGGAATTATGCTCACTTAGGGATGGAAGAAATAGAGCAATTTGTTATTTTTATGGCAGCCTATGAATTATACACCTTCATTGATGAACATGAAACCTGCCCAATAGCTTCTCAATTTAAAGTTTTGATTGCCACTATCCTTGATCTCTGCATAATTGAATTTAATGAAAATATCTATGTTGTTGACACAAGGAAGAGAGCTGCCCAAGAAAGTACTGATGTTTTGCAGGAAGAAGATGATGAAAACATAAGTTTGGAAGAGGAAGTATGTGAAGAGGAGGATAAAAACCTAAGCTTGGGGATGCCCGTGCAACCCAAGAAGATGATGAAAATGATGAACAACTAGAGAATGAAGAGAGGGAATTTCCATCTTCACCACCTATGGATGAGGGTAACACTAATTTTTTTGTTGATAATAAACTTTGTTCTTATGATTCTGATAATGAGGAGGAATATCAACCTATGCCTAATGATAACATTATTGATAATAATTTTGATGATGATGAGGAGTATGGTTTAGACATGTTTTATGATAGTACTCTAGATGATGGACCTATGCTTATTGATAATCCTCCATGTTTAGCTGTTATTACTTGATGTGAGGATAAAAATGATATACTTGCTGCTTGTGACAACACTCTCACTTATGAGAGTCCTACTTTATTTTTGAATTCTCCTATTCACACCATGGAGGAGAAGCTTTTATATGTTGAAAAGTACATATGTGGGCTGAAATTATCTTGCACTAATAACCATTCCACCCACAACCATCATGTTTATGATGTTTCTTGCAATTATTTTGAGAGAGTAAAACATGATAATATCTTACATGATAGTTTTAATAATCCTTTATATGTTCCTAAGTTTGCAAAGTTGCACCAATCTAATAGTTGTTTTATCAAATTTGGTTCCACTACTTTTAACTATTATGCGAGAGGAAGAAAAACTTATATTTATGTTTCTATGTTATTTAAAATGCAACCTACTGATCATTACATGCATTGGTTACCACAAAATTGCTGCTATTTATTCATATATAAAATGTCAATGCATAGAAAAGGAGTTAGACTTAAAAGTTAATGGTTTAATGTTTTGTGTTGTGCTCTTTATGCTTTTATTTCCTATTCGGTTTGAGCACACATTTATATCTTGAGAACATGCAAAATAACTTTACCCACTGTTTTCTAATTGCTAGTTTAAGATTTTCACTTTATATAAAATTTGGGAAAGTAAATGAGAAGGATGAGTAATGGAGAAGTTGGGGTCGACCTTGAACATGTGTTGTTCATGCCAATGGAACCATTGCAAAGTCTCTATCATTAAAACTTTTTCCAAATCTAAAACCAAATAAAAAGATTGTTTATGTTGTATATATTTGCTTCTTCTTTTGCCCTTTTGCTAAATCAAAAACAACAAAAATATTTTCTTTCTTCTTTATTTGTTTCTCTTGATTCTTTCTTAGTTCTTTTTGTTTCTTTTTTATTTCTTTTATCTTCAGTTGAAGTTTTGGTTTTTGAGTCAAGATGCTTGTTTACTACTGTAACAACACATTTGTATCTTATTTTTTATCTTTATGGCAAGAGTAACCTCTTTTGATAGGTAGGATCAAACAATAGTGATTTGCTGTCCAGAAAACAGATTTCTAAACTTCACTGCGAAAAATGTTAGAAATCACAGAAGAGGAATTTTGACCTGATATTTTACGACAGCAATATTCAGTTATTATTACACATTTCATTAGTTCAAAGTTTTCTGATTTGAGCAACGTAAGTGCCTCTGAAAATTCACTCTTTACGGGCTGTCCAGTTTTTGACAGATTCTGTCTTTATTTTGCATTACTCTCATTACTTGTGTTTTGTGTGGTTCTATTGATCAAAGAGCAATACACAACCATAGTAACAGTAGCTAATGTCTAGAATCAACTCATGATATGTCTTTGCTGTACCTATGTGGATTTAATTTATGGAGACACTAACAAGAGGGACAAACACTCAAGCTTGGGGATGTTACCCCTAGGCTCACCCTACATATATCGAATAAGTACAAGAATTTAAGCTTGGAGATGCCAAGCCACCTCACTCCAACCATCTTGATACCAAGTAAGTAAGCATAGCTATATGGCTATAAAGAATGCGCTTTACGGGAGGCAACCTGGTTATTTTTACTTTTGATTTTCTTTGTGCCCTATTGCTGTAACAAGAGACTTAGTTTTTAGTTTAGTTTCTGAATTTTCAATAAAGTGGCAAGTTTTACCTATTTTGGATTGAAAAAGTTGCTCATTATATTCGGAGATTTATTCTAGCACGAATCTGTACACGGTATGATTTTTAATTCCTATTCTATAACTCCGATTAAGCTCAAATTTTAACTGTAGTTGTAACTTTTCATCCTCTGTATGCATGAATTTTTTCTGATTGTTTGGACATGTCTAAGTAGGGTAAATAAATACATTTTCTGCTGCTGTTTTTCTGGACAGATTCTGTCCTATTTTGTTTGATGCATTATTTGAACTTTTGAGTTTAATCTTCTTGATTGAATTGAGTTTATGAGGAAGCATACAACATTATACACTTACTGGACACTTAATATGAATTTATGTTCATGAATTTCTTGCAGCAAGCGTTCTATGCTACCTACTAATGTCACCCCACAGAAAAGAGATGGGAGAAAATTTTGTGTTGAAGTTTTTTCACAGGGATTAGCGGAGATGCACCAAGAGCTATCTAAGATGGTGAAGACCATAAGCTTGGGGATGTCAAGGCACCCCACTGGACCAAACACTCTCGGTTTGCACACGTCTATTTTCTGTTTTTCTATCAACGCATTACTATCGCATAAACTTGGAGCGTCCTTTTATTGTTCTTTTTATTTTTTTTTGCTTTTCGTAAGACCATCACTATCATTTATTTTATGGGAGAGGTACTGGAATTTTGGGTTGAATTAAGTTGGATGCTATTAAAAATATTGGGCTAGGATGTTTGAGTTGATTCAAAAAGATACATATAGTTGCATGATTCATGTGCTTTTAATGAGTATTAATTTGCAAGTGTTTTATCAAGACCTATCTTTTATTCATGTTTTGATGCTGAATGTTACTTTACTTTGTTTAACATGGATTGGTTAGTTCTATGGACACTTATGCATGCATTTAGACGGTCAACTTTCTCCCTCTTGCTAGCCCAAAAATTCCAACAAGCAAAAACTTGTTGTCCAACACCTTCAACCAAAGTTTTTTCAGTGAGTCCACTATATCTACCTATTAGATTTATGCTATTCCGAGTATGTTTATCATGTTATTTTGTATTATCTATACCCCTAAATTAAAATGCTTATGTTATTGATTGTCATGGGAAAAGTTGGTTAAAAAGCTCTCACGAACTTGATGCACACTTTACTTTTATTGCACTTAATAAACATGAACCTGTGATTAAAATTATGAAGTTGTGGCTTGACAAGAGTCTTGGTTGGGAGTTAGCTCATATGTGCTGTCACATGGCAAGCTTTCAACGTGCTCTTAATATATATTTAGTTGATATCATGTACTTTTGTCTATGGATGCCTAATATTGAGCGAAATAAGTGTGGCAACTTGTAAGTTTGAGGAGTAAGTATAAATGGCTAGAGAGACGCCTGGGCCGCTAATCTAAGCCATGCATCATTCATGGTGAAAATTTACTTACATGCTATGGTGAACCTTCAGTGATGCACCTCACAATAAAAAGCTATACTAATAGTAAATAAAAAGGGTGTTGAGATTGTTCATTTTGTTTGTTTGTCTTGTCATTTTGACATGGGCTTGTTCCATGTCCTGAGACAAGAGGTACCCCAGTTAACGCTCTTGATGACGCTTTTATTACTTGCAATGACTTTAAAACTCGAATTTGCTTTGTGACCCGAGTTGAGTAGCCAGTTGGTGTAGGTACTCGTATTCACGGGGCACGAGGCATTCAACCCATACTTTGTCAAGCACATTACTCATACTTGTTTTCACTTTAAACTTTAACCATTCAAGATGCTATGATAGGGGTAATGAGAGTTTGACACCAATGAATACCACATTGCAATCATTAACTTAAGTAGAAGCATTTGGAAGTTAGATGAAACTTATTCATGTTTTACCTCTACTCATTTATATATCTTTTCAAAGTGTCCACCTTTTATATTTAGATTTCATAAGAGTACTCTATGACCATTATAGGATGTTTTTACTTTTCATTATGCATACATTTGGTCCATAGTAATTTCTTCTATGTTACACTCTGTGAATTATCATTGAACATCCTTACATTGAATATTTGATATCACTTCATAATCTATCTTGCATATTGCTACTCCTTTGAAGAATAAATCATTTGACTCTATGTAACAATAGTAATCATCTTTGATATCCATTGATAGTATTAAAAAGCAAAGTCCATGTTAGTTTTATCACCTTCATATTCGAGGACAAGTATAGGTTAAGCTTGGGGATGTTGATGCATGTAAAATGCATACATGAACTTTGCATTATATTACATGATATTTCAATCATATTTGCATCATATAAGGGTTATATCATTGTTTTATATTGATTTTGGGAATATTTCACAGTTTCCCCATTTATTTGGAATTAACCCTGCAGAACCAGAAAACCCCTTTTTCCATGTTTTTGACTTTCAGTGACTCAAACGACGTCCAAATGACCTAAGATTTTACGGGGCTCAATATTTGGAAGGAAGAAGACGTACGAGCCAAGGATCCACGGTGGTCCCACGCGGCCAGATTCCCTGGCCGTGTGAGGCACTCTCTCTCCCCCCTCGTGGCTCCGATGATGTCCGTTTTCGTCTCCGTGGCTTCGTCTTGACCTAAAACCGACAATAAAAATAGTCCCCCGAGGAGTTTCGCAATAGGTGGCGGAGAAACATGCTAGCGCTAAGTTGACGAGGGAATATCTCCCCAGCAACAGCACCAGAAACAATGCTTGTACGTCACACGTCAGTTGGGAACCCCAAGAGGAAGGTATGATGAGTGCAGCAGCAAGTTTTCCCTCAGTATGAAACAAAGGTTTTATCGAACCAGTAGGAAAACGAGGTTGCTTCGAAGGTGTTGGTGAACGAGTGTAGTGCGGCGCAACACCAGGGATTCCGGTGCCAACGTGGAACCTGCACAACACAATCAAATTACTTTGCCCCAACTTAACAGTGAGGTTGTCAATCTCACCGGCTTGCTGAAAACAAAGGGTTAAACGTATCGTATGGAAGATGATGTTTGTTTGCATAAAATAGTAGAGAACAATGATTGTAGTAGATTGTATTTCAGATGTAAAAGAATGGACCGGGGTCCACAGTTCACCAGTGGTGTCTCTCCAATAAGATAACTAACATGCTGGGTAAACAAATTACAGCTGGGCAATTGACAATTGATAAGTGCATATAACATGCATGTGCGAGTTGTGGTGTCTACTATGAGATTCATTTGGGCATTACGACAAAGTACATAGACCGCTATCCAGCATGCATCTATGCCTAAATAGTCCACTTTCCGGTTAACATCCGTACCCCTTCCAGTATTAAGTTGCAAGCAACAGACAATTGCATTAAGTAATGTGCGTAATGTAAACAATACATTCATCCTTGAATAAAGCATTGCTGTTTTACCCCTAGTGGCAACAACACATCTACAACCTTAGAACTTGCTGTCACTATCCCAGGTTAAATAGAGGTTGAACCCAACTATCATGCATAAATACCCTCTCTTGGAGTCACAAGTATTCACTTGGCCAAGGCTTCAACAAGTAACGAAGAGCATGCAATATCACAAATGAAATAGACATGATAATATAATATTCAGCTCCACATAGGTATCAATATAAGTCAGATCCCAGCAAACACAACATGTAGCATTACAATAAGATGATCTTGATCATGATAGGCAGCTCACAAGATCTAAACATGATGGCACAAGTGGAGAAGACAACCATCTAGCTACTGCTATGGACCCATAGTCCAAGGATGAACTACTCACGCATCACTCCGGAGGCGGGCATGGCGATGTAGAGCCCTCCGGTGATGATTCCCCTCTCCGGCAGGGTGCCAGGAAGAGCTTCAGAACCCCCCGAGTTAGGGTTGACGACGGCGGCGGCGGCGAATATGTTCTGGATGAAAGGCTCGGTGCCTTAGGGTTTTCACGTCTCGGGAAATAAATAGGCGAAGGGGCGATGTCGGCGGACCCCCGAGGGGCCCAAACCACCAGGCGGCGCGGTGGGGCCCACTGCCGCGCCGGCCTGTGGTTTGGCCACCTCGTGGCTCCCCTTCGTCTCTCCTTCGGACTCCGTGTACGTGTTGGAAAAATAGGAACTTGGCCTTTTGTTTCGTGCAATTCCGAGAATATTTTCAGAAGTAACTTTCTGAAACCAAAAACAGCAGAAAACAGGGAACTGGCACTGTGGCATCTTGTTAATAGGTTAGTCCCAGAAAATGCATAAAAGTGATATGAAGTGTATATAAAACATGTAGCAAATGGTATAATATAAGCATGGAACAGCAGAAATTATGGATACGTTGGAGACGTATCAAAACACAAAACCACGAAACAGAGAGTCAGAAGGCTGCCGCCGGAGAAGATCAGAGGGGGAAACGCCGCCGGAATCACCTCCGGAAGGCTCCTCCATCCCCCCTCCGAAGTCTCCATCAACACCACCATCAAGACCAGCACCATCTCCATCACCATCTTCGTGATCCACTTCACCCCCCTCATAGTTTGAGATTGTTCGAACCCTAGCTATTGTCTAATACTATTCTACATGTTTGTGAATTGCTACTTGTCATTGTTTTGTGGGGAGATTATATTTTCAGATTGTTTTGTATCACTTATACCATTGAATCATATCATTTCTTCTCGTTGTGAGTAGTTCTCTCATATTCCTGGGGGCATAGGATGGATTGGCAATGATTTCCACTTAACATGTATTGAGTATTTGGTCAAGTTTTTATCTTTTATGGTTATCTTATTGTACAACGTATGTGTGCACACATATGTTGAGTAATGCATGAAGGTGATCACACTAATGTGATGGAATGGGTAGGACCTGGGAGGACACGTAAACCTGTGGTCTAATACATGAAGTACCATTAGGAGGAGATTTATATCGGGGACCTTAGAGTTTAAGGCTATGGTGGGACTCTATGTCTTAATAACTCTTGTGCAGTCATTTACTTGGTCATAAGAACCATCATAAGGGTTTAGTTTATTTATTTAGTTACACCTAATTATGGCTCCGTCCAAAGAAGATTAAAACTTGACAAAATGTTTACCTTGTTGTTCTAGAAATATCTATGCCATGAAATCCATGTAGCCCTTGGGAACGTTTTTCACACATAAGAAACACACACTTAAGCTTGTCCTCTTGCTGCATAGAGGATTGGGCTTTCTCTCTTTGAGAGCTTTCACTCATCATATTTTATTTTCAGCTTTTTACTTTATTGCAAACTCTACACCAAAAACCCAAAAACATTTGCATCATTTAATCATTTTAGTTTGTCTAGTGCATAGATAATAAGAGAAGTGACACTCTTATTTAAGAGGATAAATACTTATACCTTCTACTCCTTGTGGGATCGATACTATACTTACACATTGAAGATTTCAACGATCCCCTATACTTGTGGGTGTCAATCCCCTAGTTGCAATAGCGGAGCTCGCATAAAAACACTTATCTCCCTATAGAAACTCGAGGAGATGACTCCCCGGTTCTCTAGCCCGACATGTTCGGCGTCGTGCGAGGCACAACTTTCGGACAACGTTGGATCCCTTTGTTGAAGAGAGACGTGTTTGTGGGGCCGGTGATGATTGGCCGCATCGTGGTTTCTGGCGCCCAGGGGCAAAGCACCCCTTAGGGCAAGGAAGGGTAGCCTCCCTACCTTGATTTCTGGCGAAAACATTATTACACAAGTGTTTTTCTTAACAATTTGAGTGGCTGTAGATAAGAAACGGACTCCATAGGATAAAGTTGTGCATGTTTTAGTAAACGCTGCGCAAAATTCGATCCCTAAAACAAGGACTAGATGTAGTCTAGTCGGAATGCAACTCTTTTTCATTGTAATAACTAATTCTCAATCTAACAAAACGTGACTCTGAAAATGTTCTAGGTGTCCTATTTAGAAAGGGTTTTAGAACTTTTTGGAAATAATGTGGGTGACCGAAGCCAACTCTAAGTGAATAGCCTTGCTCGTATTACATAGATTTATCATGCAAATTTCTCTAAGTAGAGTATAAGCATATACAATATAACATTGAGCTAATCATTATTCATCGCACAAAATAGAAAATATTAGAGATTGACTTGTGATTTGAAAGGAATATCATGTTTTTTCTGTGCTATCATCAAATTGAGTTGTCATTATTATCGTTGGTAACGAAAACAGCTCAAAGAGACTTCTCGGCGAAAAAGATTGTCAAGGTTGAGTTGCATAAAAAAATGTTTGAAAATGCTTCTTCATGTGCTAAATGGAGCGAGTGATATTCAAAAAAAATTATCAACTAAATAATGAAAACAATGTCGTTGCCATGTTTTTAGGTTTCAGCGCCTCCGCTTCATTGTCTCTGACGCTTGATGGGCTGGTAGAAGAAGAGATTTATTTGACAGGTGGGAGCCACATCCACCTGAGCGTGTGTACAATTCAGGCGTTGAAAGTCCCTAACTCACTGTCCCTGCCAACGACGCTTTACTGGTGGTTCCGTGCTATCTAAAAAACTGTTAGGGCTTGTTTGGTACACATCATCTTATTTTATTTGGCAGAAATGAAATGATGTCAATTGGAATGTGAAATGACAAGGTTAGGGATAGGAATTGGCATAACATACATACTATTTACTGGAATTCCAAATGAAATGACATGTCTAATTCCATGACAGCCAGTGGCGGAGCTAGGGGGACCAGGGGCCCTAGCCCACCTATGACGTTGTATACCATGAAAATTTCTGTAGTTAAGGCTAGATTAAACATGGTTTTAGGACAAATTAGCTTTGTTGGCCCCCTCTAATTGAAATTTGCCCAGTTTCGCCCCCCCCCCCCCTTTAATCCCCAATCATGCCTCCACCCCTGATGATAGTTAAACAGATTGAGAATGAAATTCCATAATTCCAGCTTGAAATGGAATGTAAACCCGATCGGCGGGTATTTGGCAGGCACCCCTCCGCCCCTTACTCGTTACTAGTATTTGTTTCTTCTCTTTTATGAAACTAGTTGGCATGTACGTGCAACGCACGTCCTCACAATTATTTAGGATGGTTTACAAGTAGGAAAAGACAGTATCAGGTTCTACGTGGATTACTTCTTTTTTATGCAAGTCAATAGCAGCACAAATAACTCAACAATGTTGTACCATAACTCATCATTTGTAGGAAATTCATGGCAACAGAGGTGAAAAAAGATCAACTTCTGGTTAAAAAACGTTGGTACAATCTATATTTTGCCCCCAATTGTCGGTCAACCCATTTAATTAACCTTAACCTGTCCTGGCGTAAAATCCCGAGGCCCAAAGCCTGGCTGAAAGCGCGTGAAATTTGCTCCACGAACATGAAAATACATTTCATATACATGTCCATGCATGTTGCGGCGGGAGAAAACAATTGTCAACCATGCAAGAAAGAGAGCCATATCATATTAAAATCATACTTGTCCAATGATAATCCACCAACCAATTACCTGCAACTACGGCAACAAAGAATCGAAACAATATTAGCTATTAATAATATCTAAAACTTAAAATCAGGGCAACAAATTTCTCAAGCAAAAATATACTAATCCTAAATTGTAAAATGATGGCAGTAAATGCAGAGTTTCGATATTTGGCACTTCATATAACAATAAGAAAATAAGCATGGATGAATCAACTAAAATAATTTGACAGGATCGTCCTCATTGTGGTTCAAAGGAGTGAAAGAAAAAAGAAATCATTTAAGCAAAAATTGTTAGTCAACAACCATTGCAAAGCTTTCAGTTTTATAAAGTACAGTAGTTCATTTTACATACACGAAGAGGACAACGTTCTAGGAACAGATGTCTCAGCGTTCAACTAATGTCCTATTGCCATAAAATCAGGTTGCAGCTACTTCTGTTCATACTTTTGCTCAGCACATTTTTAGAATGAAGTCAAAACCCAGTAGAAAGTAAGACTACCTTTTCTTCAAGGTGCACATGTGGAGCTGTTAAACCTGATCAAATACATGCCAACTGACTTCACATATCTTTTTCGAAGAAGCACAATACTTCTCCTTCTCTCGCTGTAGTGTATATACAAGAGAATGAGAGAAGGCCTCGATCTTCCCAGGCTCTGCATCAATAAAATCAACTTAACGAACTGCAACTTGTTGAGCCCTAACTTTATTTCAGAGAACATCACCGGTGACCCTAGCACGAACAACCTCCTGTTCTGCTGGTCACCCTTGCAAACGGCAACCACAATCTTTACCGTATGTGCTCCGCAGCTGGCGGCTGCATCGGGGCGCCGGCGGACGCGGCCATAGTCCTCGCCACTTCCGGCTATCTTTGGATTCGGTGGCGCGGTGAAGAGTAGAGCGCGACTGCATGCTGGGGTCGACGTCACGGCGAAGAACGGATCGACGACAAGGATGAGAACACTGACAGATTGACCCCGGGCCCTTGCAGCACCACAACCAGGCCGGCTAGCTTTCCTTCCTCCATCGCCATGGCCGCCGTGTGCGCCTGCAATACCTGCGCAGCGGAGCGCGGGAAGATGGCCCCAAAAGGCCGCGCGAGTGAGTTGCTAAGGCCCGCCGTCTTGCCCGACGAATCAGGCGGCCGCACGGGCGAGACCACGGGGTTGAGCTCGGATGTCCGATTGGCCAGAGCAGCGTGATGGCCTCCCTGCACAAGACACGGCCGTACCGTGCGGCTCCTCCTCCTCGCCTTGACTCTGCGGAATCGCGGGACCGGGGTTGGACGACGGATGGTTTAGAAGAGGAGAAATAAAAGAAGAAACCGGTACGGTGGCAATTTAGTAGTATTATGTAATAGTAGTATAGAAAAATGGTAAACCCGATCGGCGGGTATCTCTATCCACAGAGTTGACTAGCAGTGGCAACCGGCAAAGTTCCATACCTCTACGGCTTTACCTCTCCCACGCAACCACGCAACCATAGCACCAAAGCTTACAGATCTCACAAACTCTTGTACTTGTAGCTAACACACCATTATATATTCCCAGTTTCCCAGTACATGCGAAGTACTACTAGCGCAAGCTAGCATCGATCATCAATGGCAGCTCCTCGCAGTCCCCAGCCTCACGTCATGGTGCTGCCCTTCCCGGCACAGGGCCACGTCATGCCTCTCATGGAGCTCTCCCACCGGCTCGTCGACCACGGGCTCGAGGTTGACTTCGTGAATACGGACTTCAACCACGACCGCGTCCTCAAGGCCATGGCCGCCAAGACGGGCGCCGTCCCCGACGGCATCCACATGGTCTCGTTCCCGGACGGCATGGGCCCCGACGGCGACCGCACCGACATCCCCATGCTGGCCAACGGCTTGCCGGCCGCCATGCTCGGGCCACTCGAGGAGATGATCAGATCCAAGAAGATCAAGTGGGTGATCGCCGATGTGACCATGTCTTGGGTGCTGGAGCTGGCCGACACGGCGTCTGTCCGCGTCGCCTTCTTCTCGGCCTTCTCAGCCGCCGTCTTGGCGCTCCGGCTGCACGTTCCCAAGCTCATGGACGACGGCATCCTCGACGAATTTGGTAAGAGCTAGTGAAAATCAAATTCATCCTCATAAACAACTTCGTGCACGTAGATGTTGTTAAGAATCAGGGCTGAGAGATGAGGTACGCAGGAACTGTGATGAGGAACGAGACGATCCGGCTGAGCCCCAAGATGCCGCCCATGGAGGCGGCCGATATGCCCTGGGCCAGGATGGGCAGCTCGCCGGATGGAATCAGGGTTTTCATCAAGAACGTGCTCAAGACCAACCCGGCCATCCCGCTGGCCGCCGCCGTCATCTGCAACACGTTCGAGGAGATCGAGCCGGGGGCGCTCGATCTGGTCCCGAACGCGCTACCCGTGGGCCCACTCGAAGCGCCGCCAACGTCGAGTTCGTCGGCGACCGGGCAGTTCTGGCCCGAGGACGTGACCTGCCTCGGCTGGCTCGACGCGCAGAACCGAGGCTCGGTCATCTACGTTGCATTCGGCAGCCTCGCCGTCTTCGACGCGGCGCGTCTCGAGGAGCTCGCCGCCGGGCTGGAGCTCACCGGCAGGCCCTTCCTGTGGGCGGTCCGGCCGAACATCATCACCGACGGGGTGGTCGGCGAGGGGTGGCTCGACGCGTTCAGGCGCCGCGTGGAGGGGAGAGGGCTGGTCGTCGGCTGGGCGCCCCAGCAGCGCGTGCTCGCGCACCCTTCGGTCGCCTGCTTCGTGTCGCACTGCGGGTGGAACTCCACCATGGAAGGGCTGCGGCACGGCGTGCCGTTCCTGTGCTGGCCTTACTTCATCGACCAGTTCTGTAACCAGAGCTACGTGTGCAACGTATGGGGTACCGGCGTCAAGCTCGTCGCCGACGAGCGAGGGGTCGTCACCAAGGAGGAGATCAAGAACAAAGTAGCGCAGCTGCTGTCCGACGAGAAGATCAAGGCGAGCGTTGCCATGTGGAAGGACACTGCGTGCGCGAGCATCGCGGAGGGAGGGTCCTCGCACGCGAACCTGCTCAAGCTAGTCAACTTGTTAAGAGAACAATAATTAATCTTCACGGGACATAATATTTCTTCGGGAGCGTCAATCACCTACTCCTAAGTTTAATGGCAAGTTGCTACTAGTTGTCCTACTCCCTTTGTTCTAAATTAATTGATTTCTATTTGTCCACATGTGGATGTATCTAGACATGTTACAAGTATAGATACGTCCACATTTAGATAAATGGAAGTCAATTAATTTGGAACGGAGAGAGTAGATTTTATTTGTAAGGGTTTCTTTTACACTCCAGTTTTCCGATGTCTATCTTCCTTTAATGTCAATCTTTCACCGATGCAGAGATTGACTAAGAACCAAATCTAAACATTTGTTGTTCATATCCTTTACTTGTACCTAGACTTTGTTTATCTACCTTTCTTAGTCGTTACTCGTTAGAGTACAAAGTATGTCTCTTTCGTTTTGTACAACGTGATTTCTCCAAGTACTATCTCCCTTATCTCGCTAGCCACCAGTACAAACCCGCCATTTAGACCCCCAATCGTACACAAATGGAGTATTACGTGTACGCCGTGACATACGCTTGCGATGACCTACAGGCGTGTTCAATGTCTAGTACACGGCACACGCATGGTTTGTCGTGAAGAAACATGTGCAATATAACTTAACTTGCATGTCTTTGAAGTACTCCCTCCGTCCAAATAAGTGTCTCAACTTATCTAAATATGGATGTATCTATACATGTTAATCCAATTGTGTGTAATGGTAGATAAACTTTGCCTATAATGATGTGCGATTATATGAAACTTCGCAAATGGTAATTCTAGTCAACCGTGTGTTTTCTCCATGCCTTGTAAATTGCATTATAATTAATAGGAGTGCCTCCTTTTCTCGCATTTATACAACTTTTTCTTCCCGCCTCCAGCTCTACTAGGAGCACCGTCGCAGGCTACTGGGCGCTATACCCGGCTACAAGTCCAAAATCTCCGACAAAATGTCAAACTCCGATAGAGCCGATTTTATGCATTATTATATGAACTAAAGTACAAGATAGAGTTGATTTTTTAAATTTGATTACCTATGCATCCTTGTCCTTTAGAGTGAGGTGGAAGAAGAAGCAGTCGTCATGACGGGGCGGCTGTGAAGGTGTAGAATAGAGGCTCCTTCTACAATACAATGAAGTTAGCGTCGGCGTCGAGAGATGCGTTTTGGCTACCGAGCTCACATGCAACTGTTATGTAAAATGAAATTATAAAAATAGTAAAACATCTCGAAAGATTCTGAAAAAATTGGAGACAAACATATATACAAGTTTGTAACAGACGTGCAAAGTTTTCGGAATGAAAATGACATTTTGTGTGCTCCATGCCAAAAAAAATCAGTGGCCAAAATGAGATCTAAAAATACATTTTTGAAAGCACTGATTTTATTTTTTCGCACAGAGCAAAAAACATGTCATTTCATTCCGAAACTTTGCACGTTTGTTGAAACTATGTATATTTATCTCCATTTTTCCAGAATTTCTAGAGTGTGTTACTATTTTTATAATTTGGTTTAACATAACAGGAGCATGTGAGTTCGGGAGCCAATTTGATTTTCTGGCGTCGACGGACTTTTTATTTTGTATAGTAAGCATCGGAAGCGAGTTTTTTCAATTAATTTTATAATTCTTCGCCATGTAAACATGCGCGAAAGTGTAAATAACCGTTTCACCCAGGCTTGTTATTAAGAGAGGACGACAAAGCCCTTATCCGAGCCTGACGAGTCCTTAAAAAACCCTGTCTATATATATCAGTCTATAGTAGTGAATGGAGCTGTGTGTAGTGGGCCATCGCAACAGATGGCTCCAAGTGACCATCCCTGCCGCCATGGCTTGGCTATCTCCCTTCCTAGGCCTAGCACCAATTGCATAGACGTGTCATTCGCCTCAAACCAACATGATTGACCCGATTTATGAGGGATGGTGGAGGCATATATGTGTGGTCATCCTTTAGACTCCGCACGGTACAGTTAATGTGTGCATCGAATTTTAATACGTCAGTGATATCCAGGGCAGAGGTAGGATAATGTTGCACCCCAAGCCAGCCCCGTGCTTAGACCAAAAGGCTGCTACATAAACGGCAACAATTTGTACTTATATTAGGCCTACATGGTATCACTGCACCCCGAGCCATGGCCATGGTTGCCTGAGGAGGCGCCGTCCTTGATGCTACCATGTTTTAGAGAGTGCCCAAGTGCCCAACGAAACCCATCTTTAGTGGAAAATAAGAAGTGGGCCATAAAATGCAAAGATGTTCAACTCAGAACAATGATATGCACAGACGATGTGTATATATTTTAAAAGTGTCTCATTTGGGATAAATCGTCTCTATCCCGCTGAGATATTTCAAACCGGCAATGTTGAATATGTTTCTATAATAATAATAATTTGTTGATTTTTTGCTAGGAAACATTTTTTTTAATCAATCAACATGAATAGTGCATCACCGTTTATTGGCGATATCCGATGGGTAATACAAGAACTAAATCAGTTGTGCTATGCACTCCACCTAAAGAAGAACTGATTTCTTGAAACTTGAATGAAACATTAACTAAACTTTCTGAATTTTTTATTGATGCAAGTTTCCTATAATTTTCAGTGAGTTTCTTGTGGTGTCATTGTTGCATACAATTTTTCAACGATACTGTATGGACTTCCAAGGTGCAACTCCGTTGATACTATGCAAAATCACGTGAACTTTGCCACACAAAAAAAACAGGCCAAGGAAAACTTTGCAATTTACAAGGTGCGTATGCAAGTAGCCCGAACCAAGTTGTCCCCACATGTCAGTGGACATGAACCATTACCTAAATATCTTTCCATCGAAGGACCATAGTGGAAAAGCGCGCGCGCATCGTCCTAGGGCAACCACCCTCTCGGCGCAACGCATCGCCGTCCAATCCAGATCCAACGGACGTGGACCCGTCTGCCCTTCCTTTTATATTCCCTCAAAACCCTCGAGGGCTGCTTCTCCTGAGCCGTCGCCTTCCTCCTCGCCCTCCGCCTCCCCGCCGCCACTCCACCGAGCTCAGAGCTCTCGCGGTTTCGCTCCCCCGCAAGGTACGTCTCCGCCCGATCCCCTACCCCTCTATTTCTCGTTGGTCCTCTCAGCGTAGAGATCCTTGTTAGGGTAGCCGTGGAACGGTGGAAGGTATCTGGTCCTAGAATGTTGTTGTGCCCGCTGTTATCGACCAGATCCTTGGTCTTTTGCTGCTAATCGTTTCTCGGCCATCTGTATATACCATTTAATGGTGCGAAATACTACATGTTCCGGTGTTATTGTGGATTAAGATGTCTTATAATCACGCGTTTGCTTTCTAGAGTAGATCCCTTAGTCAGGAACATGTCGTGCGATTTTGCGATGGTAAATTGAAGAATGAAATACGTTCTGTTGCGCATCTAGGGCACAGGGTGCTGGTCTGTCCGTATTATTCCTGCAGGGGTCTTCCGATGAATCATGCAGTGAATTGTGTCTAGTTGCTCTTTCTGTATCGGAAGGTTTACTGTTCTGGACATAGGGGAACCAAATTTGCTACTTAACCATGATGTTTGTTGTATTAAGTTGGGTCTGGTAGTCATGAGTTTTAGGAGGTGCTTCTTGTGGCATGTTTGTTATCTTAGTCTGCTTTATGCCCCATGTTTTACTAGAAACAAGCTCAGCTTCCTTCTCTCTTGGAAATTAAGTACATGATTGCCTAATCCTGTGTTCGTTTTAGCTAGTCCAATTAGGTGTGTTCTGATGAGAGTGAAGAAGAAACGTGTTTTCTGATGTGGTGGTGGCAAACAAAACTCAGATGCTTATCCTCCTCCCATTTTTCATTTAGTCATCAATCTTGTGAACATGGCAATTTAGAGGCTGTACTGAAGTTCCACTCTCATTTTATTCTGTGTCCTGAGCATAGTTTTGTATGTCGGTGGTTGTCTTCACTTGTAACAGTTGAATCATGACTTTTGCAGTTAGTTTAACTTTGTTCAGAAACCAAGATTGCCATTCTTCATGTTTACATTTGAGAATGTTCTTTCAAATTCCCTAGCACTATTGCACGGAATTTTTTCACTAATCTTTGTGCCTTTGTCTGCAGGTTAGGTAAGTATGGTGAGGATCAGCGTTCTGAACGATGCTCTCAAGAGCATGTACAATGCTGAGAAGCGTGGAAAGAGGCAGGTCATGATCAGACCTTCCTCAAAGGTGATCATCAAGTTCCTTATCGTCATGCAGAAGCACGGTTAGTTATGTTTCATTTATCTTGTATCTGCCGCTATCATTGGTTAGAATAAATTACTCACCGCCATTACTCACCACCTCTCCGTCTACAGGTTACATTGGTGAGTTTGAGTATGTCGATGACCACAGATCTGGCAAGATCGTTGTCGAGTTGAATGGCAGGCTGAACAAGTGTGGAGTCATCAGTCCCCGCTTTGATGTTGGTGTCAAGGAGATTGAGGGATGGACTGCTAGGCTGCTGCCATCTCGTCAGGTCAGTCCCTTTACTACTGCAGAATGTAGTATTGCCATATATTGTGTGTTGCCATATATTATGGGGCTGACCTGTGTGAAGTCTTCCAATTCAAGCTATGAATATAACTGACTTTACCTGTTTGATCTGCAGTTTGGTTACATTGTCCTGACAACCTCTGCTGGCATCATGGATCACGAGGAGGCCAGGAGGAAGAATGTTGGTGGCAAAGTGCTAGGCTTTTTCTACTGAATGGAAATTTTGTGAAAGGTTATCAAATTGGAGTGATAGGATGTTATCTCAGTACATCAGGGTTGTGTACGTTTTGCCTTCATAGCTGCTATGGCTTTGTTCTGTTGTGTTGGATTCCGTTAATTATGAGCTGCACTTCCAAATTTGAGCCTTGCGATCAATTATGACATTGAGGATGCCATTTATGCTCATTTCCATGTGTTTTCTAGCCTGCGCTGTATTGCT
Organism: Poa pratensis; assembly: GCA_947311845.1. NCBI lineage: Eukaryota > Viridiplantae > Streptophyta > Magnoliopsida > Poales > Poaceae > Poa > Poa pratensis. The sequence continues at coordinate 33,298,956 of CAMZMU010000060.1, read as the reverse complement.
GAAGTTCCACATCATAGAGTCTGTGCCATTAGTCTATCTGGATTCTTATGGTGCTTGTTTTATTCAATTATTCTAGCATTACGGCTCCATTTAGCTGGAGAGGGCCCCTGTGCCCCTGTTGATGGGTTCTCCATCAAGATGTTCTCATTCTAGCATACCATTTTGTATGCCTCCAGTTAGTTGTATCATATTTGGTAATTCTTATCTATTAAATAAGCTACATTTATATTTCTTCTAAAACAGCATATAGCAATCATTATCAAAACTTCCTTGCTCTACGAAGATGGCTGTTTCCACTAGAATTTTAGCATTCATATTTTTTTTATCATTGAGAGTGACAGTCTCCAAGAACCAGTCATGAAGCCTCTCTTATTTTTGAAAAAGATTATTTCTGAAACAATATTGGAGTCTTCATGAATAAGCATTGCATGTGCTACGGTCCTTTGACATAGAACTGGTCTAATCGTCTGGAACTGGTCTTATTGGACAGTCGACAATGAGCTGTTGTTTGGAGGCACTTGGGGCTAGTTGTGACATACAAGTCCTAAACGGTAACCTCACCTGAATGCCTCGATGCGACGATCTCTCGAGCTACTTTTGCGTGCTGTAACAGCACTACCACGAATCTGGCAAGTAAACATTTCGAAGTCATGGTGGCATGGAGGCTGCGTGACCACCCACACAAAGGACGTTGTGGAGTTGAAAGGAAGCCAGTGCTATTCCCTTTCCTCCATTCACTCGAAAAGAATGGCCGTCTTAAGACAACGGTTATCGATTGCTTATGCTTGGCACTGCTCATAGGTCCCCTTTTGCCCCTCTTCCCTCCACTAAGACAAGAATGACCAATTCTGGAGTTGATTGAATGGTCATTTCAAGCATCTGATGTTACTTTTCCTTCCAACTGATTTTGAGTCCCCCTCCTAGGGTATAGTGGATTTTGAAAGCATGGTAGTAAGTCATCCGCCCTCGGGTCATAGTTTCAGAACCAGCCATCATGTTTTTAGATGAACCCCACATTGTGAGGATACACGACCCTTTGTTTACGTGAAAACCACATATTTGATGGCGACATTTGTTCCTCACCGAGTCAAATTTGCAATTTTAAAAGCCAAAATGTATGTTGTTCTTACTCCAAGGTAAACCAAGGACACACACTTAATCTCAAGTATACCCAGAGGTTATACACTTGACCACCAGGAGCAAGTTTCCGCCCTCGGGTCATAATTCCTCGGTGCGCTTACAACATAAGTCATGCACATACACATACTCCATACTTACACAGTGGTGCCGATCGCCGAGGTTGCGTATCGATTACACTCTACACGACATGACCTAGAATAACTCAGTCTCTCCGAACAACTCCCTGGACAAAAGAAAAGACATCCACAAGCATGATTCATGTGTTTGGTTTGAAGCTACTTTTTTTCAGTGAGGTTTGAAGTTACTTTCCTTAGGAAAATTCTTGATGGTCAAGTTTGTTCAGTCACCGAGTTAAATTTAGAAAGTTAGGCAAAAATGTTTGCCACTCCTCCTCCTCCAAGGTGAACAAAGGTTACACACTTGATCCATCTAAAAAATTTTACACACTTGATCGCCAAACCTGTACCCAAGTACCATCTAATCTGACAGACATGTGGGGTCCACACAAGCAAACATCTGCCCCTGCCCCACAAATCAGAGTCTCTAAGGCCTAATCTTATTAGGATTATGTATTATATATACAATAAAAAGCAAAAACAAATATGGTAACAAGGCGCATATGCTCACCGGTCGGTGGTGTCGCGCCTCGAGGAGAGGAGAGGAACTGTCTTCCAATCCAAGTGACTGCCCTGACGCACCACGCACCACCCCACTATCGAGAGGAAACGGAAACACAGAAAACAAAACAAGCACAAAGACACGCTCGCGGGCCGACGAATCAAACCACCTCCCATTTAACCCCGTAAAAAAAAAAAATCGCCGTCTCCTCTCCTCGCCCCCGCCTCGCCTCGCCTCGCCTCGCTCCTCCCCAGATCCGCCACCGGCCGCACCTCGATCCCCGCCACCCCCTCGTCTGCCGGTAAGCGCGCGCGCCGATCCCCCGTCCCCGCGCGCCGTCGAGGCGCCACCCATTCCTCTCGCGTGACCTGACACGTTTCGGTCGTCGTGTTCTCCTCGCAGGTCGGGGGATTGGCGGAGGCGCCGATCGCGCTGGTAGGAGGAGGGTGCGCGCGACATGGCTGCGCCGCCGGCGAGGGCCCGGGCCGACTACGACTACCTCATCAAGCTCCTCCTCATCGGGGACAGCGGTTGGTGCCCCGCTCCCTCCCTAGATCTCCCTCTCTATTAGCGCCGCTGTTCCGTCCGTTCGTGGTGGATCGCGGTTAGATTTGACGCCTGGGCCAGGCGGATCTCGCGTAGATTCGCCATTTTGCACGAATTTGCCTGTTCCGTTTGGAGTGCGAAGGCCAGAAAAATGTTTTTGCCTGTCTGAATAGCTCCTGCTTCCTGTTCGAAAGCGTGTTGTTATTGTGCGTAGAATCAGCCGTTGCTGGCTTTGGGTTAGTTAATTGAGGTGCTCATATCATATGGCCTAGCATGCATTAGTTCCTGATGCAAAATCGGGAGAGTTTTCAGTCACGGAAGGTTGGGAGAAAGGATAGGCTGTGCGTGTTGCAGTTAATTTTTCCCCTTGTGGCGATGGACATTCAATTGGAGAATTGTTTGGTTGGATGAGCGTTGGAAATGGTCCACCTTCTGGGATCGTGCTTTCACACTCTTTGCGTTTTAGACCAAGCTTAGCAAATACTTGTTTAAAGGTTGATAAGGTAGGCTTGACTTTATCATCCGTTGGATGTCTGTATAGTTTACAAGGACATAGCGAGAAAAACACACATAATCTTTTAGCAGAGCTTTCCTTTGCTGTTCTAGCTATAGGGTAAAGACGTGAAGAATGTATAGCTTGAAACGTAAGTTACTCTGGAGGATGTAAAACACACCCTTTATGTGTTATGTGCTGTTGTTTGACTCAGCTAGTATATGACATAGATTTAATGGCACTGCTGATTGTTGATAGAGAGAGTTCCTTGTTTACCATGGGAGGTGATCAATGATAACGGATAAGAACTTTATTCTGTACTACTTTTTTTATCTAGTTGAATGTTTGCTAGCAAGTTCTGTATTGTAACTATTGTATGATGATAACTCTTCTTTCTCCACTTTTCCATGTCCAGGTGTTGGCAAGAGTTGCCTCCTTCTGCGGTTCTCTGATGGCTCCTTCACTACGAGCTTTATTACCACAATTGGGTTTGTCTTTTTTGTATTGGAAAATTTGTTTTACCGCTCCTAATGTCTTCGATATCAAAAGGAAGCTTGACACTTTCTTATGTTGCACTATACTAATTCTTATACTCGGTATGTGCAGTATTGACTTTAAGATCAGAACAATAGAGCTGGATCAGAAACGTATTAAGCTACAAATATGGGATACAGCTGGTCAAGAACGTTTCAGGACTATTACTACTGGTATATATAATGCTTGTTCCTATGTGCTGCATTATTTCTGTCAAGTTATATGTCAGCATTATTGCTTACGGAAGGCATATATTCTAATCTTGTGACCAACGAAACTTTGTTACCTTATTTTACTTCAGCGTATTACCGGGGAGCCATGGGTATCCTGCTTGTTTATGACGTCACGGATGAGTCATCTTTCAACAGTATTGTCTTCTTATCCGTATCTTCCCTAATGCTTCCATTTTGAATTGATGTTTTTGCCTTTATTGACCTTTGCATCACTCAATATACAGACATAAGGAACTGGATCCGGAACATTGAGCAACATGCCTCTGACAATGTCAATAAGATATTGATTGGCAACAAGGCTGATATGGATGAGAGTAAAAGGGTACAATTCCGGTTCTCGTCTATAGATCTGTATTACTTGACTACGGTTTACTCTGACTATATGTTCGAATCCACTAGTTTAATGATGTCTTTTTCAATTGTTGCATCAGGCTGTACCTACAGCGAAGGGGCAAGCTTTGGCTGATGAATATGGCATCAAGTTTTTTGAAACTGTATGTTGCTTGTTGAATTGATTGATCGTTCCAGTGGAGAAGCTGTTCTAATTTTGTGGTGTACTGTTTTTCAGAGTGCCAAGACGAACCTCAACGTGGAGCAAGTTTTTTTCTCCATTGCCCGCGACATTAAGACGAGGCTCGCTGAGACCGATTCCAAGCCCGAGGTACAGAAAGCTGTAGTCAATTATGTCCCGAACTCCATCCTGTTCAGTGTTCTGAGGGATTTTGTTCTTGCTTTGTAGGACAAGACTATCAAGATTAACAAGACAGAAGGCGCCGACGCACCGGCGGCTTCAGGATCTGCTTGCTGCGGGTCTTAATGGACTGCTGTGTCCGGGTGATCATTGTTTATTTGACATCATTCAGTTCCTGCTTGTCTGTTATAGGAAGAATGTCAAGAAGAAAGCTATGACTTATGATACAGATCTGGTTGTACCTATATTCGCCTCCCATTCTTTGAAGCAACTACACTTGCTTTTGACGTAGCTGTTGCAATTGCTGGGAGCTATTGTACGCTGGATTTTCAGTCCGTTGAACCTCTCGCTACAGTGTGTAATCATTTCTTAATCCATGCTGCTGACCTGCTTTGGTTTCTTTCGAGCAATCAATGTATGGAATACCTTATTGTTGCAGTGGTGTGAACTTGATGCTGTTCGTGCATGCATGAAGTTACTTTTGTTTCAGTCTGAGTGGATTTTCATGAAATCTCATTCACTTTTTGTAGCCTTCAGATCAACAATTAACCATATTCCTTTTCATGTCACAATTTGAACTTGATGCAGTTACGTTGTTTTTCCTCTTAAGATTGCATATTCTTTTGTTCTGCAGTTTCAGGCTTGGCTCAGTTTGGGAGCTCAGTCTTTTTGAAACCACAGTATTATGAAAACGAAGTATTTGAGTGCAAGGTTTTAGTTTCTTGGTTTAGGGAAAAAGATGTCAGGATCAAAGTTTCCAATATGACAAAAAAAATCAGTTTTGTAGGAATACTTCAGTTCTGAAACCACATTATACATTGCATCCAAACACCTCAAAATATTTAATACTTCAGTTTTTAGAAACCATGGTATTCTATGAATACTTCAAAAATACTTTTGATGCCGAATGGACCCAGCAATGTGTAAGGTGAATGGACCCAGCAATGTGTAAGGTGACCGCGATGTACGTACAGAAAGTAGCATCAATTCAAGCCTCCTCCCCGTGTCCCCTGCTACAGTCGAGACATGCGACTCGCGGAGGGCGTCTCGAAAGGTCGAGTTTTCGCCGGCGATTTTCGTCGCTCCCCTCCGCCTCCGGTCGCCGTTCGGGCACCGGGAGGTGGGGGGAGCTCCGGCTATCGTGTGTGCGTGTAGATAGGTGTCTACTAGGTGTGAGTACTTCCTGGCGGTGTCGCAGACGGCGGCGATGGCGCTGGAGGTTAGGCTGTGGTCCTTCCCCTCCGTGCTCCGTTCCGGCTTCGTTTTCGTCGCCGGGAGGTCGTGAAGGTGCTCCGTCGGGTGTGCTGCTCCGCTCTTGCTTCTCCGGCCGGCCGTGGCGGCGAGGGGAGGAGTTGGTGAACTGCGCTTCCCGTTTTGTTGCTGGTGATGCAGGTGGTTTTCCTCCGTCGTCTCTGCTCCGGCCGGCCTCGGTGGCGAGGGGAGCGGCGATTGGAGGCGGTTGGGTGCGCGTGGTGGCTAGCCTGGACGTGGCCGTGTCGGCTGGAAGATGGGAGGTGCTGGAGAGCTCGCGCTGCGGCCGTGCGCGTTCATCGAGTCAAAGCTCCGTTGCCGGCGCCCTCTCTCCGGCGGTTCGTGGTACGGCGACGACGGCTTCGTCTAGGCTCTTGGGAGCCGGCTGTGGATCCGATCGTGATTTGACCAGGCTGCTCAGCGTGCTTTGTGCAATTTCCAGGGTCTCTTTGTAATTTTCTTTGTTTGTTGGACCTGTTTGTAAATTGTGCTGAGTTTCCTAATATATGGTTCGGATCCGTCCTCAAAAAAAAAAAGTAGCGATTAGCAAAACCGAGAACAAAAGGCATGGCTCAACAAAGAGGGCAACCGAACAACAGTACCGAGCGTTGCCTGACAGCATGCTCGAGGCGGCTGACGAGGCACCCATGTACACGACTACACGGCCACGCATCGCCCTGGAACATACCAAAATTTGCGCTTCTTTTGGAACACAGATTTGTGGCACCCGCGAACTGTTGCAATTTTATTTTGAAAATGTTAAATTTGATTTTCACAAAATTTAAATCTTTTCCACTGGATTCATACACATGTTTTCTATGTATATGCAAATTTCCGGTGAAAAAAATCGTATTCCAAGCTACAGATAAGAAAACAAATTTGAGGCTCAGAGAAGGGAAATATAGCTCCTTCCCCCCCCCCGCCCACCCCAATTTACCTACAAAGTTTTTGTACGAACATCTGTACAAACTGTGTACATGTAGGTGTGTACATTATTTTAGTTTTTTTAGCCCTTGAAGTATCGTTTTTGTTTTTTTGTTAAAAAAGGGGCACCTGTGTGCTCGGGAGCCACTAGCACTTTCCACTTTGTTTTATCAGGATATCGGCTGTGACTTGTTTGTCAGGATCTAGATGCTTAATTGTTTGATTAATCATCTAACTAGTCTATATGAAACACACAATGTTCCAATGTTTTGGCTTTTGAGTTAGAAGGTGACTAAAACAATAACATAGTATGCAATGAGTTCCGACGAACATACGGAGAATAAGGAAGCTCGTACACTTCCTTTCCTCTCTATATCTGTAGGATGTCAATTCTAAAAACCCATGAATCTCCACTAATATAAAAGGAGCCAGAGTGACTGATCCAAATAACATCAGCCCCACGATTGGCTATATCTAACGTCTCACAGTTGTCTAATGATGTAAGATACCCCTATAATCACTACCGTTAATCCTCTTGATCTGACAGCCAAAATTGCCCTAATGATGAGCAAATTTTCCACGCCCACGCACCCACGATCGAACCAATAACCCATCCGCAACCGCAATCATCGTCTCCCCCGCAAACGCCCAACCCACGCCGCGCCCTGCCTCCCGGCCGCTCACGCCACGTCGCTGTCGCCGCCCACGATTGGTCGCTGGCCTTGCTCCGCGTGATCGGAGGCGATGAGTACACTGCCGGTTTTCCTCCATGCCACCAAGGATGCAAACGCCTCCCTCAGATCTAGGACCTGAACCTTTGTCGTCGCGGTAAAGGTCGCCTGCGATCTCTTCCAGATGCTAGAGGTGAGGAACTTCGATGTGTGTCCGTTTCAGATATTTGATTGTGTGGCTTTTATCACAAATTTGAAACTGCAAGTCGGTGTCAGGAACTCATGATGGGTCAATGGGTATTGCTCCCGGGCGGTGTCCACGAAGCAGGATGGTTTGATCACGACGTTGGTGCCGGGTGCACTGAACAAGCCTGGCTTTCCATCAGAAATCTGCAAGAGAGCGTTGCCGGCAGGGTCGGCCGGCAGCGGACCGGTCCGATTGTATATGTCCATGCTGATTGACTGAGTTCAGCCATTCTACCAGTACTGCATGAAGGTTTGTGATCTAATCTTTTGTTTCATGAAGAACGTTTGTGATATATCAACGTCCATGTTCTCCCAGACTCCTTGCTGAATTGGGTTGGTGAAATTTGTTCGTTTATTTCAGATAGATTATGGTAAAATCAGCTCATATGACATTCAGTGTGTAAATATGAATATATAATTCATTCCATGGAGATCAGTTGCATGGAGAAATTAATTAACGATTAAATCAGTTTTCCTAAGAAGAAAATAATGATTGAATCCTGGCTATAATCTTGAAGCTTCAAGGTATTCGTTTACTAAGGATGAAATATGCGTTAATGGTAGCAAGCTTTATGGATTCCAGGTCCATCTCGGTATGCAACTTTTGCTTCTTTGCCGCAATCTGGTTATCCAAACTTAGGTATGGATGCTTAATGTACAATTTTGTTACCAATACATGTTTCGTAGTCTTCTTGCAGTTTGGAGTATCAGAAAATGATTTGGTTTGAGTAGTAGTGCTGAGAAGTTTTATTCTTTTCTACTTTTGATTGCTTTGGGGGGTACAATATGTAGGTACGAGATTCTTTTGCAATTGTGGATCTGATGGTAACACACCGTATGGCTTGCGTGTCTGCGACGAGTTGGTGCCACGCAACCTCCTGACGTGCTGCCTTTTGCTGCTCCTGCCACTAAATTATGTAAGTACTCGGAATTACAAACGCACAGATCAAGTTTTCTAGGACGAGGAATTTAATTGAGTAGTATGTATGTAAGTATGTTCTGTTTGTAGCTCATACACAATACACAACTTGGAGGCAGTTCGGTGAAGGATATCAAACCAGTTTCTGATGGACAAGAATGAATATTCTCTTCGATTCGAAGAGCTGGAGGCAAGTTTCTGAGATAATACTTTACATTCAAGCTACACACATCCTGCTGATTACAGGGCATGATGATTGATGAGTGCCACATAAGATGCTTAATCTGGTCAGATGTTGATGACTTTGGATCATCGTTTACTCCCAAAGGAACTGAATATGGTTGCCTAACTCCAGTTCATGAGGAATTGAGTTCAACGCTGAATCCTTTTGCACTGTAACACGACCAATAGCTAAATGAGTTATTTTTGTTGCAATGACGCTGCTAAGTTGCATGATATATTTTTTTCCTCGAAAATTATAAATTAGCTAAATAGATCTCAGTTCTCAAATTTATACTCCTATTACCCAATGACCAGGGAGTTGATGCAAGTGGAAGATCTCTAAGCATAGTCGGAGTGAGAAAAGGAGCAACAAAGCCATGCGAAGCTTGGCATGGAGTGCATCTATAACAGTCAAGAAGAGCAAGAACGCGAGCTTCTTTAGTGCTCTTATCTTTTTTTCCATTGAGAAAAATAGCAGGAAGGCCGCTGAAGCTTGGCATGAAATCCATCAACGGTGTGTGCCGCATAATTGTCGAGAAGAGCAAGCACGTGAGCTTCTTGAGTGCTATTATCTTTCTTTCCACAATTATCTTAGTTATTTTCACGGTGCTAGCTAGCTTCTATTCCATTTTCAAAATGAGGAATATTATGTCTAATCAAGATCCTTCTTTCCATACCTGAAGCCTTTACTATGTACACATATGACAAAATTAGATCATTGGAGGGGCTTTGTTTTCTTGGTAATAATACTGGCCATTTGCTCGCTGTAATGCCTTGCTGGGTCTCTTCCTGTTATGCAGGGGACGGACGGACGGTGAAGTATTGTCTTGATATATGTACTTTCAGGTGCTTTCAGGTCCTAGCATCGAGCTCCTCTTATGATGTACTTTCAGGTGCCCTTATTACTTATTGTCTTGATATATGTTACCATAAGCTCAGTTTCTTTCCCTGGAAATAGATTTTTTATTGTTTATTTTAATACGGGATAAAATAATTTGCTAGGACCATATATGATATACTTGCACATGTGGTTCACGCAGAAAATTTGTATGATTTTTTATCACTAACGTTGAAGCTTAAAATATTAGCTAAGATATGTATGAACCAAACCAAACCGCTCCTACTTATGATAAAAAAGAGCTATGTATGTAGATTGTAGAGTAGTTAATGAGCAGACTGCTTCAGGAGGCTGTGCTTTTGTGATAAGAAAATGACATGAAGCTTTATTTGTGCTGGTGACGTTAGGATTTTTATTAATTTGAGGAGTTTTCTACAACCAAAAGCTGAAGTTTGTGTTGTGATTTGAACCTCGAGTTTGCCATGGAAATTTTGATCTTTGAACACTTTACTTTTGTTGTCTTTTCAAAAAAGTTTGGTCGATCTTGTTTAGGTTTGTTTAATTTGCTGACGTATGCAACAAAATTGTCCATTAGCTTAGCTTGTTTTGGACCAGACTTCGATCTGAAGTCCACACTAATGCTATGGATGGATCTATCGTTTTAAGGAATTGTTGGCATTCCATTTCTAAAGAAGGAAGACAATTATTATTGTTATATGTTTGTATGATGGTAGATTCAGATACACGTATGTTACGTGCATGTGCACGTGCTCAATTACTAGTAAGAAAGACATACCATCAACCAACAAAACCTCAAGAAACAATCCCGAGGAGGGAGCCTGCCCTCCACGTGCCACACTCTTGCGTTCCCGCGTGCGCCCACGGGGGGGTACCCCACGTACTCACTTGTCCATTTGGTTTCAGTAACCATACAAGATCATCGATGAGAAATTGGGAAGGTTGAGTTTTTTCATTATCCACATTAACTAACGGTGCATTATTTTGATCAAATGTTTTCTTGTTGTTGGGTTGATGAAACATCTTAAGCATTATTTTGCACGATGTAGCTATTATTTGATGATGATAAAGCTACCATGAAGGTCTTCCCCAAAAAAAAGTCATCGATCAACAAACGTGCATGGATTTTGACATAAATAACAAAAGGAGAGAATAAATATCTGAATCTGATCATACATTTGTTCAAGCATTTCACACTCGCCTAAGTGTAAGCAATATAATTCAAAACTTGCCTTTTTTTCCACGATAGTTTTTCAGGCGATTTGTTCAACAAGTTGTCAAAATGTCTTGTCAAACGTGGCCCTGTCGTGTATCGTGTACGTCAACCCAGACCTAAGATGGCGCAGCACTTCTGGCCCGGGTCCACAAAGCCCATCGAGGAGCGTAGTCCACTCGTGCTTTGCTGCGACGTTTCGTTCACCTCACTCGTGGCGTCGTGCCGTGCGTGCCCCCTGTCTTGTTTGGCCAGCGCTGCGCAACCGCCGGAGATCTCGTCGTCCACCGTCCTTCTCCCCGCGCCCCGCCAGCGACTCCGCCCGCCTTCCAAATGGTAAGAAAATCCTCCGCCCTCCAACGCTCTCCTCCCCCTCCGTTCTCTCTCGCTTCTATGGCGCGCGCTCGCACCACAGCCGGTTTCTTGATTCGCCCCGATCCGTCCCGTTCTTGCTCCCACCCTCAATTTCGCAGGAATTCAGTTGTCGAGGCAGAGTTTACCCGTGCCGCATCTGTTTCTTGCCAGTATGGGTTGGGAGGCTGTGTTTTTTGTGCCGGCGCAAATCGGGATCTGTTAATGGCGGCCTCAGATCAGTCCGTGCTTGCTGTTGCTGTTCGTTGACTGATTGGGTTTTGTTCGCGCAGGAGACCTGCCCATCGGTGAAGAACATTCTGTTGCTGGACTCCGAGGGGAAGCGCGTCGCCGTCAAGTATTACACGGATGATTGGCCCCAGCTCTCGGCGAAGCTGGCCTTCGAGAAGTCGGTTTTCGTCAAGACACAGAAAGCAAGTTATGGAGCAGAGGGTAACTTTATTCTGACTTCTATTTGTAAGAACGGTCCTAGTTGTAGTAGTCCATTGTTGGTGTACGTAATGTTGTCTTACTAAACGGTAAATTCATGCATTTGATATCTTGCATTGATGTGTTATACACAGAATTGTCTAATTTTCATACGCACTTATACAAGGGTGCTATTCAGCAACAATGCTCATAACCAGGGACGGAGCCAGGAACTGTAAGAGGAGGGGGCCAACTACACACTTAATTGTTTGGAGGGGGCCATATAGTAAAATTCTGTCAAAGTTAGGGATGAATCTGCATATTATATAGGGGTTTTATAGCAAAAATTTGCAGCACAGGGGGGGGACCATGGCCCCAGCTCGCACCCCCCTGGCTCCGTCCCTGCTCATAACCATCCTACGGTTAGTTACATAATTGAAATATCTAGATGTGTCGGTGAGGCTGTAAAATCTGTACTCACAACAAATTCTTATCAATCTTTCTTACTCCCTCCGTTCCAAATTAATTGACGCAGTTTTAGTACAACTTTGTTCTAAATCTGCGTCAATTAATTTGGAACGGAGGGAGTAGATGGTAATCACTACCTCATAGATTTTGATTTGTTTATCAGAAAAATGTTAACTCGGCATCTTGCTAAGCCACATATCATTTAAAATAGTAGCTACGAAATACAACTTAATTATAAGTTTAGCCGTCAAATCATACATAGATGTAGAAATGAGGCTCAAACCTGGGTGGGTGGGTCTGCAACCTTGTGTACGCATGTTTTCACCCCAGGAGAGTTCTAATTGATTGATTATTGCCTATATTTGCTTTACCAAAATACAGTAAGTTTGTAACCAAACTTGTGAAGCATGTATTCTGTTACCATCCTTTTTTTCGAAAACTTCAGTTTTGGCACCGCTTCGTGATGCAAATTAGGTAACGTGAAAACATTTCCATAAGCCCATAAGGTGACAACTTACCTTTTCTATATTTCAATCAGCCTCTAACAAAAATGCGAATAGTTTGTGCTCGTATACCTGTACAAAAATGCGAATAGTTTGTACTCATATACCTGTAGAAAAATCCAATAGTATGGCTTAAGCTGAAGTACGTTTGTCGTTTCTTCTAGCATAGTCACCAATCAGAAGATGTGTTTGGCTAGAATTGCATTTTACCTGCGTTGATTTTTGTACTTAAACATGAGACATGTCTGTCTGAAACTTTCTGTTGATCCATATGTGAATTTTATACTTAGACTGCTCATCTAGTTCAATTAATTCGGTTTTATTTATCACTTTTCCCCTTTTACAGCTGAGATTGTAATGTTTGATGGTCACATTGTTGTGTATAAGTTCATTGAAGACCTACATTTTTATGTTACTGGAGGAGATGAGGAGAATGAACTTATTTTAGCATCAATTCTTCAGGGATTCACTGATGCTGTTGACCATATTCTCAGGTCAGGCTCAATCTAGTTTAGTATACCATTATCTACTTATTATTAGTTACTTACACATTGTCTTTCCATCTTATTGCTATCAGAAATAATGTGGATAAAAGAACAGCTCTTGAAAATCTGGATCTGATCCTATTATGCCTGGATGAAATTGTTGATGGAGGGTAAGTCCTAATCTTAGTACCTTTTACTGCAGATTAAGTTTTTGCCATCTCCTCTATAATCACCTCAGCGTGCTCACCTGCATGTTCATGACAACATCGGTCTTTTGAAATGGAGGCATGAAAAAGGAACATACTATTAGTACATGTGCCTAAAAATATAGTTTTATTCCGCTAGTTTAGAATCCAACTTTATGTAACTCATATACACACCATTGGTGGCAACTGGCAAGATTTGGATACTGAGACAGTGGCTTGAACTTCTAATCAGGAATAACAAGCATTTGCTTATTAATTTGTGTAATAGCAGTGATTTGGCAGGTCCTTTCCAGGCTTTCATACATGTGTAATAGCCCAAAGTGTTATTATCTGCCTTTTGCTTGACTATAGGTCTTTTCCAGGCCTATAGATATGAGTAGTAGCCCAAAGTGTGCCTTTTGCTTGATTATACTTGACCTTCTTGAATAATAATTGCACAGGATTGTCCTAGAAACGGAAGGGAGCGTGATAGCTGAAAAGGTAGCTGCTCATGGAGCAGATGGCGCTACATCAATTGCTGAGCAGGTAGGTTGCAGACACGATTAATTCGCAACTAACAGAACTGGTTGCTTTAACTGAACTTACGAGTTAATGCATTCCGCCTGCAGACTCTAGTTCAGGCCCTAACAACAGCCAGAGAGCACTTTGCCAAGTCTCTTCTAATGTGACGTGCTGTGCCCTTGGAGATGAAGGGATCGATATGTTCATTTTCTGGAGCACAAGAAAGGAGAAGTGTCTAAATCTATGGTTGTAAAATGACACGTTGTCCCCGTTGAAACTATATGATTGTTCAGTTTTGCAAGTGTCCAAAAATTTGTGTACACAAAAGATTGTGAAATGTGATTACCTCAATTTTCGCTTGGTTCGATTCTTTTCTTTTGTTTTACTCTGCTGTTAGTCGATGTATCAGTAAAATGCTTTTGGAGGTGTTATATTATATTAAGGCGCCTCCTAGCTCAAGAAAGGCAAATATTTCAGAAACAAACAATGTCATTGTTTGGCGGAAAGCACCTTACAACTAAACTATGTTGGATTTTGTAGTGCTAAAGCACGGGAAACAAGCAAGTACTCCTGGTAGCCGACGAAGATTTGACGGCAAAGGAGCTAGGAGGTCGACACGCATACAAGCATATGCGCTGTGGAGCGACAAGGACGCCTTGTCGATCGAACGCCCAAGCCAATGGAAGTTTCCTAGAGCTTTTCCATCCCCGTACGTACGTCCGCACTCGACGTGATCGCCAGGCCCTGCCACGTCGATATCTTCTCCAGCCGACTTCGCGCCAGATACCGTCTAAATATCAACCCACCCACTCACTGTGTGCTTTTAAAGAGTGAGTTCGTCCAAGAAGAAAGGAGCGGAAAATAGCCTTCCCGCCACACCATGACGCCCCTCCTAGAGCGGCACCCCGCCGCGGGCAGTACCGGCACGCACGGCGACGCGCCGTCTGGTGGTGCCAACGCGGCGAAGGCGGCGCCGGCAGCACGCTCTCGCAGGCGACCGGGCGGAGACGGCGCCGGGGCGGCCGCCGGCGCCGAGGGCGCGTTCGTGTGCAGGACGTGCAGCAGGCGGTTCCCGTCGTTCCAGGCGCTGGGCGGGCACCGCACGGGCCACACGCGGCTGCAGGCGCGGCACGCGCTGCCGCGGCAGCAGAAGCCGGCTCGCCCCGCGCACGAGTGCGCCGTGTGCGGCCTCGAGTTCGCCATGGGCCAGGCGCTGGGCGGCCACATGCGCCGCCACAAGCAGCAGGCCGAGCCACAGGCGGTGCCCGTGGAGGTGGAGGTGGTAGAGGAGGAGCAGCGGGGCGAAGTGAAGGCGACTGACTCGGACCACGCGCCGCCGCCGCTGGAGGAGCATCCGGGCGATGATCGGGCAGATCATGAAGCGTATTCGTCCGGCTCCAGCTGGACCAGCTCCAGCTCGGGATCAGGATCAGAGCCTCGTCTGCTCAACCTTCTCGTGTAGCTTTTTTTTTTTTTTTTTTTTTTTTTTGTACAAGTTCTCGTGTAGCTTATAAGTTGATAACGTACGTACTGGTGGTGTTTGATCAGAGACTTATTGCCGTTTATCGATCGCGCAAGAAAAAGTCATGTGACGCTCTAAAGAATAAAACAAGCCTGACTGCTTGCTTGATCTACTGTTTTCTTCACGACGACACCATATTTTTCTGAGACAGGGCAGTAGCTTTGCCTTTCCTTCGACTAAACGAGTACACAACTTTGATTTAAATAATTTTCCCTAAATGCTTTTGCCCTGCGACGATCCAAACCTGTCGATTTTCTCAACGACCGACAAAGGGCAAGGAGATGTTAAACACCCTTGCCTTGAGCCCCTTCCAAATTTCCCAACATACAGGGGTGACTGTTGTCTGAACTCCCTTTGAATCCACGCCCGGGTGCCTAGAGAAAGCATCCAAATGCCCGTCCACATGGTTACTGACGGCCAGATTCAGACAAAAGAATAGAGTTCCTAAGCCAAAAAGCAGTGCTTGCCCAAATCATTTTCGAGTAGCCACGATCAAAAGGCATGTGTGCGGCATACTCGGGTACAACTGACAAGAAGGCAGGTGCGGCCAGCCGCAAGCTCCGCGACAACAAGCAGCCAGGTGTAACTCTTGCATTTTGACGATGACCAAATTTACAAACAATGGCAGGGGCACCAGGGAATTGATATGAGAGACGCTTGATATGATGTATTAAGCGTGGTATGCTGAGCCAGTGGCGGACACATATTTATATTATTTTTTATTTTTTTGGATGATTTTTTGCTTGTATTGTCAATGACCACAGCTCAAACATGGCTCCGCTACTGTGCTAAGCTTGAGTACACTCCATTTGAGCAGAGGTTCCAAGAAATGCCATCAGAAGTTCCACGTTGAAGATGAACACCCTTCAGCCTTTGCGAGAGGCTGATGAAATCCACGAAGAGATGCTGGGTGAAAATGTTTAGGTTGGGATCTAACATCTAGGATTTGAGCCACCATGCTTCCCGTCACTGCTTAATTTTTCCTTCTAGACACATTACAGATGAAGGGCACCGAGTCCTTCAGCAGATACCGCTAGCCATTTTGTTGGTAAACATGAGGGTATGACACGTAATGTGAAATTCCCCGAGTTTGAAAGTAAGCTTTAATTTTTCATATTCACCCCTATAGTCAGTCTGCATGGTAATGATTTTTAAATCAACACGAGTTGTTTAAAAAAAAAAGCTTAGAGCAGTTCAAATCCAGCTAAATTTACAAGGTCACATTATACCGATGACACCCTAGAGAGATAGGAGCTGGGCCACAAACATCAGAAAACACTATTTTGTTTTGTAAAACATAGTATAAACGCATGCACTCATATACACGTGCATACACTCACGTATATTAACGCACGCACGTACGAGACGCGGAAACACTTGTAAATATGAGAGTTGATAACTTTTGGTTAGTTTACATGGATTACACGCGGACTCTGGACGGATTATTTTGCATACGAAATTTTATTCTTCCAAAGGATTTTCTCGACGTGTTGACTGAAGACAGGTGGACTAGACAATTATCAAATTATGTCACTTTGCTTGAGAGAGCTCTGAGGCGAAGAAAACTTGCTTCTTAAGTAGAGACGTAGAGGAGGCTTTGTTTTCTCTCTTTTTTTTCTTCTTTTGGGCGTGATTGTGCTGTTTGCCCCAGCAGAGGAATCAAAGTTGTATCGGGTGGTTGATATATTAATATAGCGGGGCGAAAACCTATTTCGAGTAGCTGAGGGTAAAGACCACCAATGCACCTTCCTCTATTCACATAATCGTTGATAAAAAAGAGGAAATGCTGGTTTTCTAGAAAAAAATCACTATTTTCTTTGGCGAGGGTATTTTTATACGACCCGCCGAACAAATCCCACCAACTCGAGAAA
Source organism: Poa pratensis (assembly GCA_947311845.1). NCBI lineage: Eukaryota > Viridiplantae > Streptophyta > Magnoliopsida > Poales > Poaceae > Poa > Poa pratensis. The sequence goes on along the minus strand of CAMZMU010000060.1, from coordinate 33,282,063 downwards.
TAAAAAACATTTCTCTGCTTTGCGCTCCAGCGACTCAAATGCAAGCGAGCAAAGTCCCCCACGCGTGTTAGCACCTTTCCCCATTCTTGTCCCGATTCCACGACCAATCCTAGAAAATCCCCCGGCGCTGCCGGCCAGCACGGGCTACACACCATGAGCTGGGCCGATTTGCCGGCCGATATCCTAGCGGGCATAGCTGACCGGATCACCGAGCACGCCGACTTTGCGCGCTTCCGCTCGGTGTGCCCATCGTGGCGCTCGGCCTCGGCGGCGCATGCCGCCCGTCGTCGCGTCCCACTGCTTCTCCTGCCAACCACAGACTACTCCGGCGTCAACCGCAGTTTCTGGTCCCTCGCCGACGACAGCGTTACCAAGATCCCCGTGCCCGCCGCGCGCGGCCGCTCATTCCTCTTCGCCTCGCCGCACGGCTGGACGCTCGGCGTGGCCAACGACCTCTCTGCCACGCTTCTGCACCCATTCACCGGCGTGTCGGAGGGCCTGCCCGCACTGCCGCCCTCGTTCCACGACGACGATCAGAGGATCCTCCGTGATATGGTGTGGGATCGGTCGCCGGACGCCGTCGTGGTCTCGCCGGGAAAGGGCGCGCTCTTCTGCCGGCTGCGGCCGGTCGACGGATCGTGGAGCCCGGTCGCCGGATGCTCCCAGGACGTCAGCAACATCGCCTACTGCGACGGTACGTTCTACCTCCTGGACACGCGCGCCCACAAGGTGACGGCCGTGGACGGCGCAACCTTCGCCGTGATCGCCGCGATCAAGCCGCCGCACATGGTGCACAACCGGTGGTGCGTACCGGAGTCCACCCTCGTCGCGTCGTCCACCGAGCTCCTTCTGATCTTCAGGACGCACCTCGTGTACCGAACAGCGTGGTACGACCTTGGGGGCCTTTTCAAGGTCTTCCGTGCGTACCGCCGGAGCCTTGTGGCCGGGTGGTCGGAGGTCACCGGCGACATGGGCGACCGCGCCGTGTTCGTGGACCACCTCGGCGGCTTCTGCGTCGAGGCCAACGGGGTCAACGGGGTGCGGAGGAACTGCGTGTACGTGGCCAGCTCGCACGAGGAGGTCAACGACGACCACTACGGGTTGGACGTCTATGGGAGGTACACCGTCTCCGTCCTCGACCTCGCCGACCTTACCATCCAGAACCTCTCGCTCGAGAACCTGTATCGCTGCGGGTGCCCAAGGTTCTGGCAGTGGCCTTCCTGGTTCATACCAAATCTCCACTGATCCAAACTAATTTACAGGATGAACTTAATTATTGCAGGATTAAGAGGTGTTCGTGTTTAGTTTGTTGTTAGACATGTTTTGCTTACAAGTGAAAGATCTGTTTAATTATTTTGAATCGAAAAGATCTGTTAAAATTGACATTAATTTGACTTTGTAATAGATTGGCAAAATCTCTTTTGTTAAACATGGCACTTTATGTTCATCTCCCTCTCGTAGAATTACTTTTTTTTCATTTCTGTTATGGTATTCTTTGACATCCGTTACTAACTCCGTTTCCAAATATAAGATGTTTTCTGTCACACATTTTATTCCGTATGTAGTCCATATTGACATATTGAAAACAACTTATGTTTTCTGTCACACATTTTATTCCGTATGTAGTACATATTGAAATATTAAAAACAACTTATAATTTAGAACCGAGTGAGTAGTTCTGTATGATCGTGATTGGATATGGCTTCAATAGTGTGACCTGGCCGGTAAGGGGCCGCTCCAGCAGATTGGAGGGCAAAATAGAAATGATCTATTCCGGATTCTTCGCGATGTTGACGATGATGAGTATGACAACAAGGAGGCCCATGTGACTTCATATGGTGTCGATACCAACTAGTATTCCAACATATTACCGGAGGTGGACTAGATGATTATTGTTCCTGAACAGTACAAGGGAAGGGATAATTTTCCATGCCGATGGTTCAGGTATGATAATTAGTCATGTTGGTGATGCAAATATTCATAATCCGGGCTAAAATTTGCATCCTCCTGAGATTCTTCATGTTTCTAGTGCATCAAAACCATATATCTGACCATGCCCTTGCCAAAGATTTTTTTTTAGAAATTCAGCATGTCTTCCATTTTATCATCGACCATATCACCGGAGAACACTTCATAGAGGAAGGTGCATCGGTGGTCTTTACCCTCTCAGCTCCTCTACGTCTCCACTTAATAAGCAAGTTTTCTAAGCCTCAGGAGCTCTCACAAGCAAAGTGCCATATTGTCTAGGTCATTTGTCTTTAGTCGTAGTAGAGAAAATCCTTTGGAAGAATACATTTTCTTATGCAAAATAACCAGTCCAGAGTCTATGTGTAATGCATGTCAACTAACCAAAAGGAATAAACTCTCGTATCTACAAGTGTTCCACGGCTCCCGCCGCCGCCTGTGGAGCGTTGTCCCGGTCTGGTTGATGTGATGTCGGCGGTGCTGGAGACCCCTCCAGAGCTGCTACTTAATTAGTGCTTCTAAACTACATGCTCTTGTGAATGGCGTGCCTCGACTTGTCACAGAAGGTGGTTCTCTACGGTGACATCACAACGTCAAAGGGTTCATCCGTAGACCCATAGAAATATTGTGATGTCTGCCGCCAGTCGGTGAGCGGCTCACTCTCCACATTGATGTAATACAAGATCTTCTTCCCCTTCCTACAGTTTTTGGCAACAAGGTCTAACTTTAATGGGATATAGGTTTTGATGTGTTCCCGGTGTTGGGGATGGTGGGCAACTGGGCATGGCGGTGGAAGTGATGGAGATGTGTACTACTACCTTTTGTATACAATTTGTAGAGACTCCAAATGCAAAGCTTATATACATTAGAAAGTTTACTTAAGTGAGAGGTCTAAGATTAGTCTAATTATCGGTCTGAAAAATAGACAATGAGTAGATGATCTCTCCATCTAGAAACCTGAAATAAATACAGGATAGCAAACTCATGTCGCCAACACTCGGTATAGTTGTCGGTTACACCGGTCTCTTAGTTTCATAAAATATTAATACGTAACGATTTGAAAAAAGACATTAATATATAATGGTAATAAAGTATTTTAGTATGTTTAGATTAAATAAAATTGGAAAATTAAAAGGTATCTAAAGTTTCTTTTGGGTTTTCTTATTCTTAAAATAGTACCGGGGTTCATAGGTTTTAGTAGTCATGTTTAGATTAAATAAAATTGGAAAATTAAAAGGTATCTAAAGTTTCTTTTGGGTTTTTCTTATTCTTAAAAAAGTACCATGGTTCATAGGTTTTAGTAGTAGCATCATAAACATAGTGGCATGAAAGAATAGGCGTAGATTTTTGTATGACCTCTCTAAGCATATGCAAATAATTATATCCGAATAAGAACATATGTGGCCTCAAGCCCACAAATCCATACAATCTAATAACCAATAACCATGGTATATGTATAATACTCCTCATATAGTCGTCGCTAACCTTGCCAGACGCCTAGAAATCAAGAAACAAATATGTTGATCAAGTACGATACATGATGAGAATTAATCATAACAACAATATAATAATCAACAACTCCAATTTGATCCAAGAAAGTACCAACCATATAACCATATAAGTGTGTTTACTTTTTCTTCACTAGCTAGGCTAATAACACCCATCGGTTCGTTGTATCTAGCATACAATGTTCCCACTATTGTTATATCATCATAAATTGACCAATTCTAGACTCTAAAACGGATATGCAATAGCATCTATAAATAGTACTTCAAAAAGATAAAAGTAATCATTGGATAGTATCACATAAAACAATGAATGCACCATAACAAAATAACATAGATGAACATAATCGTGTATGGCAACTCATATAATCTAAGACATTATAGAAATCGAGAAATGACTCCATTGCTACTACTATAAACCGTGGATGACTGATCATCGGAGTAGCAAGGCAACAATCTTTATCGAATTCTGATGGTGGAATTCCTAGTGACAACCTTTGGAGTTAATTTTTGTTCGCCTCTCGAGTTACTTGCTTGCATGACGCTTTATGATTACGTGGGAATTGAAAAATAAAAATATAAAGCGTTTTAGGGTTGTACTAAGACCTAGGACGAAGGGCAGCGACTGCAAGGGACAGTGGTCCCCACGTGGCCACCAGGCACGCCTGAGCCCATGTGCGAGTGCGGTTCACCCCGGGGTGCCTGGAGAAGATGGCAGTAGCGCCACCGCAGGAAAGACGCAGACGAGACCGCCCTTGCGACACTGCTCGCCAAGATGCAAAGTTCGGCCTTGACCGCTACCACCAAGTCGACTCTCTAGGGAGCCGAAGAGCCCTCGACGTTGGAAACGGGGGCGCATTGGATCCTTTTCCAACGTGTTGTCCCTTTTGCTAGCCATCTTAACACCGTTTTTCCTACTGACACCTCCTGGAAAATCACCGTGGCGAAGAAACATATGAAGACCGTTTTTTTTTATGATGACTGATAGAAAGGCTAAAAAGATAAGCAAACGATAGAAGGAAAAAAATGGCAACTGGACTTCACATCCAGGCCTAGGTTGTGCATAAGCATTGTGACTGTTTTAGGCCTCCCATCTTGCAAATATCATAGTTAGTATCATGCATACTATGCTGACAAAATTCAATGTGGTACAAAGTGGTATCATACTATGTTATAGTATCATAGCACGTAAACTAAATATTTAGTACAACCTCGTCCCGTAATTCTTGTGTGGTTTTAGTTCACATTTGAACTAAACCGACAAGAATTATTTAAATGGAGGGAGTATATTTTATAAACATATTTGTTTTGGCTTATAAAACAAATAAAGAAGATGTGGCGATAGTATTAATATACTACTCCCTCCTTCTCGAATAAGTGTACATCTAGCTTTTGTATTAAGTAAAAAAAATTTGACCAACTTTATAGAAAAAAATATCAACATATATGACATAAATTCATATATTTTGAAACTTCATTTCAAGACGAATCTAGTGATACCAATTTAGTGTCATAAATGTTGCCATGTTTCCCTAAAAAGTTAGTCAAAGTTTAATAAGATTGACTTCCCACAAAATGTAGAAGTAAACTTATTCGCGGACGGGAGAGTATACATTATAGGGCTTACCATACACTACTAGTGTCATATACTTAATCTGCTATAGCATAGCTAATGGTCTCTCTAGACATTAAACATTGAAGACGCTAGGTAGCTCGGTCTGTGCCAACCAAATGGCTAGCCATGAGCCCATGACAAGCATGGCAAGGCTGTAAAGTGTAAACGCTAGCTGAGCAAGGGACCAAATGCAAACGACCAAAGCCAACCTCGTTATTAGCTCCGTTCCCTAGCTTTCTTCCGACCCCTCAACCAATCCGGGAAGACATCCACAACGCTGCCGGCCGGCCAGCACGGGCTACACACCATGAGCTGGTGCGAGCTGCCAGCTGATCTTGTCTCGGGGATCGCCGACAGGATCACCGAGCACGCAGACCTGGCGCGCCTCCGCTCGGTGTGCCCATCGTGGCGCTCGGCCTCCGCAGCCCACGCCGGCCGCCGCCGCATCCCACTGCTTCTCGTGCCCTCCCAAGTCTCCAGCGACAACCTCAGTCTTTGGTCCCTCACCGACGACAGGATCGTGGAGGTACCAGTCCCTGCCGCGCGCGGCTTCTACTTCCTCTTCGCTTCGCCGCACGGCTGGATGCTCGGCGTGGCCTCCCACGACCTCTCGGCCAAGCTGCTGCACCCCATCACCGGCCCGTCGGAGAGCCTGCCCGCGCTGCCGCCATCGTTCCGCGACGACGATCGGAAGATCCTCCGTGACATGGTTTGGGACCGGTCGCCGGACGCCATCATGGTCTCGCCGGGAAAGGGCGCGTTCTTCTGCCGGCTGCGCCTGTGTGGCGGCGGATCGTGGAGCCCAGTCGCCGGATGCTCGCAGGACGCTGACCTTGTCAGCAGCATCACCTACTGCGACGGCACGTTCTACCTCCTGGACGGGAGCGCCCGCAGGGTCACGGCCGTGGACGGCACAACCTTCGCGGTCGCCGCGGTCATCGAGCCGCCTGCCATGGTGCCGCCGCGAACCTGGTGCGGACCTGAGTCCACCCTCGTCGCCTCGCCCGGCGAGCTCCTCCTGATCGTCAGGACGAGCCTTCTGTTCGAAGTAGTATACCACAGCTCGGAGGGCTTTCTCAAGGTCTTCCGCGCGGATGTCCGGAGCCCGGCGGCGGCCGCGTGGTCGGAGGTCACCGACGGCAGCGGCATCGGCGACCGCGCCGTGTTCGTGGACCACGTCCGAGGGTTCTGTGTCGAGGCCAGCGGGGTCAACGGGTTGAGGAGGAACTGCATGTACGTGGCCAGAGGGTACGAGGTGGTCAACGACGACTACGGCATGGACGTCTACGCCAAGTTCACCGTGTCCGTGCTCGACCTCGCCGACGTTACCACCCAGAATCTCGAGTACGGGAGCCTGAGGAAGTTCCGGGACGGGCGGCTCTGGCAGTGGCCTTCCTGGTCCATGCCAAATCTCCACTGATCCAAACTTAAACACGTACGAGCTTTGATCGGATCAAGGTTGCAGGAATTAGTGCTGTAATGTTCAAGTTGTATTTACGGTACTTCTTCAGAGTTCAGACGTGTTTTTTTTGGTTCCAAGTGAATTCAATTTGCAAGAATTTGTTTGGCAAACGCGTCACCGAGCGCGCGCGAGTGTACGTGTTCCTCAAAAACAAATCCTAATGTCGGAGACTTTGTTCCTCCTAATGAAATGTGTCCAAACCTGTACCCCCGTGGCATGCCGATCATCGGGCGATCTTGACGGAGTGTGCTTCCATTTTATGCGCCTGCAAGCAGCTCGATGCACCGGCATCGAAGGCGAAGGAAGCGGGCCCGACAGTCGGGGAGCCCAAGTACTATGAGTTGTAACCCTCTGTTTGGATGTTTATATTGGGATGCTAGATATTATATTAGGTTGAATGTCCAATATTCAGGATATTGATATTGAGATTGAATACCAATATATCTGTTTGGATGTGTTAGATATTCGGACCTAGACTCAATATTGAGGTTGAATGCCAAAGGTTGTTTGGATGGTATAACTGATGAATTGCAGTTCTTTGAGACTTTGATCATTATACATGCCAGAATTGTACGCAAGAACCACATACGACAACATACGACAACAAGAATACTGCGTATCAAGAACAATATTTCTCAAGCGACCACTTTGAGGATAACATCAATCAAGAATGCTACGCATAACATCAATCATAAACGACCACTTTGAAGAAATCAAGTCTCAAGCAAACACACTACTACTCACTCCGTTCACAAAAGGATGTCGACACAACACTTGCATGTTCAGATTTCAAAACAGATAATACATCTACTCTAGTCTGCAGCCAAAATTCTCTATAGAGAATCGATTCCCACAAACCCCCCGTGTCGCACCCCAGGGCAGCACCGGGGGTGAACCCTAGCGCCGCCAGAGACCCAGCTCCGACGGCCACCACGCCGCCGCTGCCGCTGCCACTCGCCGCGGCGACGGCGGGCCCAGCTGCCAAAGGTGGTCTGGGGCGTTCTCGGGGCGACGGCGGCATGCTTGTGTTGCTGGGGCGGCATTGGCGTGCTCGTCGGAGCAAGACGGTCGGCGGGCGGTGGCTGGCGTCGGACGGCGGAGGTGCGACCGGTGCTTGGCGGTGCGGCGAGGTCCCATGGCGCCGACGACTTGGAGGCGGAGGTGCGGGCCGGATCTGGGCCCGATCTGGGTCCAGAGGGCCGCGGTCGTCTCGCTGCGGGGACCTGGCCCGGGCTAGCTCGTGGTGCTCCTCGCCGTCGCACCGCTCTGCTGCATCTCTAGCTGAGTTGGTGCGGGACGGGAGCAGGCTTCTTCGTCCTGGATGATGCCGTCGCCAGTGCGCTCCGTCCGGCCGTTCTCCCGCAAATATCCAAATCTCCGGTTCAGGTAAGGCACGGTGGCGTCTTGATGCCAGCTCCTGGGGAAACCCACGCTCATGCTATGTGCCTGAGCAGACCACGGCGGCGCCTCCGGGTGTTGCTAACCTTGTTGAAGGCGTGGTGTAGGAGCTGTTGCATTGCTCGCAACACCGATGTGCAGGTGAGGTCCTGATTGGCGTGTTGAGCTTGCTATGTAGAGCTTGCTGTTCTTGGGGGTGTATCCGGCGGCGAGGCTTTTGGCCTCGCAGTGCTGCCATATGGTGCTCTTGGCGTGCTTGTTGGTTGTGCAAGCTTGGCAATTGTCCGATGGGGCTGATAGCGGCATTGTCGCGAGCTTCGTGTTGTTGGTGCGGTCTCGGTTGATCGGCCCCCTTCGGCGGCGAGGTCGCCTCCCCACGTGGCGCTGGTGCTAGGCCAGAGTGCTTGGGGCTGCCCCTTTGGCTGAGGTCGGGGTCAAGGTTCGTGGAGCCGGTGCTAGGCTAGTCTCACTCGTTGGTTCCCGTTCGCTCCTGGTTCGCCATCTTGTGGGGTAGTCGCCATGCAAGCAAGTGGTGGTGCTGCAATCTGCAATGTCTCGGGACCGTGATGCCCTTCGACGACGTCGGACGCACTCCTCAAAGCACTGTCCTGCCCGTCTTCCTGGTGGTGGTCGTCATGCGAGCACGCCTGTTAGTGCTTCTCAAGTGCGCCTGTTTCCCACCCCACCCCCCTGTGTGTGTTGGTGTGCGTTGTTTTTGTTTTATCTCCTCTCCGGTCCCTCCCGTGTACTCTGGTTCATTTGAACCCATCTTGTAGAGGTTGCAAAACCTCATAGGCAACTTTGATATAAAAAAAATTCAGGTGGGGACTTTGTCCCTCCCGGTGACCATAAAAAAATAAAAAAATATCTCAAGTTTGTACAAAAGTGGATGTATTTAGATTCATGTATAAATACATTCATTTTTAGGCAAAGTTGAGACATTCTTTTGTGAACGGAGGGAGTACATAGTATCATAGATACGCAATATTACATGTTCTTAGGATAGCAATCACAAATACTGTCTAAGTTTTACACTGCACGAAATACTGTCTCTTGCTGTTCTTCAGTTTCTTCAGGGAGGAAGAGAGCTAGCAACTACAGCCAATCCTAAAAGTGGTCGCTATCACGATCGACCGGTGATCAACTCGTCGAGCGGAGAGCTGGCCGGCCGGCAAGGCATAGAACCATCGATCCAATCAGGCTCGCCATCCACACATCATGGTGGAAAATCTGACAAGCCCTTGCTCCGTCCAATTTGCCCCAACCTGCAACGGAAATACAGAGAGAGATGAGAGGGGATGCACAGTGCAGCTGCGACATGAGGGATGTACAGCAGACGCTGCCCGCCGGTGGCCGGAGAGAGGGTCGCGGGAGGAAGCCACAGCCCGCCGGCGGCCGAGAGAGGGTCGCGGGAGAGAGGGTAGCGGGGAGAGAGGGTCGCGGGAGAGAGCCGCTGCCCGCCGGCGGCCGGCCGCTGGACGGAAGGTGAGCGAAGGTTCTCGCGGGTGGGGAATCAGAGTCGAGCGAACGGGTACGGGAGGGAGACGGGAGGCTCGCGACGCGAATGTCTACCAATCTCTAGGTTGAGGTGGAGATTGAGTCGGGCAGTTTTCGCGTTCGCTCGACCTAGCTCGATATCCAGCCCGAAAGCCCAGCATCAATAGCTAGCACATCCAAATGGCGACATTCAGATATTCGGGACTGAATACTTCGAATATCCAATATCGAGGCCCCAATATAAACATCCAAACGAAGCCTTATGGATGTTACGCCGTTTTGGCTAACTAATTTATATTTTCAAAACGACTTATAATACGAAACTGACGGAGTACATGCTTAATGACGCACTCATAAACTTGTCCTAAACGTTCAAATACTCTCATAAACTTGTAAAATGGGGTAGGATGACCATTAAACTTGCACTACAGTGTCAATAACACCAATTTTTTCCGAACTATTGTCCCCGTCCACCTCCCTCGCTGACGCTTTACTTAGTGCGCTTCTTAAAGGGCAGTGGCCGCCGCCGACCGCCTAGGACGAAGAGCAGTTCCTTATTGTAATCCTTGAATTAGTTGGAGTATATAAACAGTTTTTTGCTTGAACCTCGGGCGATATCAGTTTTTTGTAAACTAGTTCTCTCAAAACGCGTTAACCAAACAACCCCTACGGACAATACACCTTGAAGACTAGTTCTCTTAAAGCATCTCAGACTTTTTCAGAAAGTTCGCTGCCAAAAATTACCTCCAAGACTTGGGCCTATCTTCTTTCCGGGATGTGCACTGATCCTTTGGAGAATTAGGAACAACAGAATATTAATTTGAGATGTCAACTGGGCTGCAAAATTCAACAACTAGTGTTTTTTAGCTTTCTCCCTTTTTATAGGCTACGCTTGCCTACCTTCTTACTGTAGTAAAATTCAAGTTTGTGAGATATTAACAAAACCAGTAGCAGAAGCATGTGATAATTTTCTATTTTCTACGTTAGCATGTGAGTACCCTTTCCCGCCTATTTATCAGCTAGGCTTTCAACTCCGATACTCCAGGTACCCTCCTTGAGCCTGTCTCTATGACGTGCAGCTTCTCCTATGTAGAAACACGACCTTGATGAGCAACAAATACCGAGAAGTCTAGACAGATCGCCGTGGAGAAAATTATAAAACAAAGCTGTATTTAGATACAGAGGTATGTCACGCGTGAATTATGTTGCTCGATTTAGTTTGCCATAAAAAGAAAAGGAGTGACGATGGGTGCAATGAAGGATGCAACAATGTCACTATCCATAGGCGGAGCTTAGCGCAACTCCGGGGCCACTACCCCCCCTCCTCCCCAAACAAACTTTTGAACAACTTGTGAATTTTTTTTGGTGGAGAGTATAGTTAATGAAAATTCGATTGTTGTCTTACCATTACTACAGCTGAGTGGATAGTTCATAGTTGATCCTTGGCTGGAGCCAAATTGTGTGTCCGCCTGGTTGTTTTCCCACGAAGTTGAAGAAGGAAAAATATTCACATGACGGATGGCGGACGCTATAGCTGTTCGAAACGTGTCTGCGGTGGGACGCCAAATTGTTGGCGCTATACTGAAACTGGATTGAACACGTTTGGACGAAAATGGGGTAAGGAAGGAATGTTCGAGGTGTATTGTTGCTATGCGACATACTTTTATGAAGAATATAATTATTTTTGGATTGCAGAGGGACTCGTCTTCTCCGACTTCTCCATCCCGTGTACTCGGTCGGATCGTTTTGCTACAGATATGGCAAATCAGATCCCCCTGAATTGCAATAAGCTCTGCCTATGGCTACTGACATTGTGCCATCCTATATTGCACCCGTCATCACTCCTTTTCCCTACGTGGCAAACGAAATCGCGCAGTAGAATTTCCGCTTGGCTTACCTCTATATCTACTTACTCTTAGCTTTGTTTTATAATTTGCTCCCCAGCAATCTGTCAACTTCTTGATACTTGATGCTCATCAAGCTGCACATCATGAGGCCAAACTCAAGGAGGGTACATGGAGTATTGGATTTGAAAGCCTACCTGATAAATAGGTTAGAAAAGGTATGCACATGCTAATATAGAAAATAGAAAAGGTATCATCTGCTTCTACTACTGGTTTTGTTAATATCTCACAAACTTGAGTTTTACTCGAGTAAGAAAGGGTAAACAAGCGTAGCCCGTAAAAAAAGACTAGTTGTTGAATTTTTTCGCCCAATTGACATCTCAAATTATATTATGTTCTTCCTAGTTATCCAAAGGATCAGTGCACATCCTGCAAGAAAGATAGGCCAAGTCGTCGTAGAGTTAGTTTTTGGCAGTGAACTTTCTAAACAAAAGGAGCGGGCTGATCATCTACTCCATGTGGGGGTTTGGAAGGAACGGAATCGCCGCGTTTTTCAGAACGCGACACTCCAGACCTTCGAGGTGTCCGCCCTAGTGAAGGAGGAGATTGACCAGAGGGCGTACGCGCACACACAGGATCCTGGAGACGGGGCGGCGGCTTAGTTGGCCCCTCCATGTCTTTTTTTGTGTTCTTTGTTTTTGGTTTCCGTCGGGCCTTGCTGTAATTAAACTCTTTTATTCTACCTAATCGAATGGCAAACGACTGCCTTGTCCTCAAAAAACTTTCTGAACAAAGTCTGAGATGTTTTGAGAGAACTAGTCTTCACTGTATATACATATATATCAAAGCTGCCGGTTTCAGCGTCCCCTCAGGCCACACACGTCAGAGAGGGGGGGCACTGTAGCAGCTACAGTACCGGTACTTCTTACAGTGTCCATGTACTGTAGCAGATACAGTGTGCGCAAATTTTTTTCTATTTTTTTTCCTTCCCGCTGTACTTCAACGCTGAGTGCACCATACACTGTTGCATCACCTATATATATAGTATATATAAAAGTTGGACGTTTCGGCGAGCTCTCAGCTGCCCGGGCACTGTAGACGATACTGTTCATCTACTGTAGCGATTTTTGCTTCTCCCAAAACTTATATACTGTAGATGATAATGTTCATCGACGAGTAGGTTTCATTCCCGTGAACGGTTTCGAGTTTTCTCGGTTCAAACTCCTCGATTTTGGATCCAAATTCGCACAAACGTTGACGAATTTTGACAAATTTTTCGCAAAAAATTTTCTTCCACTTTTTCTTCTCAAATTTTTTTCCCTCCAAAACTTACATACACGAAATATATGCGCGTCGACGAGTAGGTTCCACCCCCGTGATCGGTTTCGAGTTTTGTTAACTCTAAATTCTCAATTTTTAGATCCAAATTCACACAAACATTCGAAGAATTTTGACAAAAAAAAATTAAAAAAAACCCGCGTTTTCCAAAAATTATATACATAAAATATATGCGCGTCGACAAGTAGGTTCCATCCCCGTCATCGCTTTCGAGTTTGGTCGACTCTAACTCCGCAATTTTTATATCCAAATTCGCACGACCATTCCACGAATTTCATCAAATTCGAATTTCCTTCAACATTTATTATGTCATTGCAACAAAACATTTCATACATAAAATTTCTCTTAAAGGCCGCGGCGTTAATGCTAAAACCCTGACAAGTGGGTCCAGTTCACTTAAAGAATTTGCAGAAAATAAAAAAAATACAAAATCAATAGTTTAAGAACTATCTACCAGAAAAATGTAAAAAATATATCAGCATAAATAGGAAAACAAATTCTAATTACTTATATCATAATACAAACATTTTTTGACATTTTAAAATTGGACCCACCTCACTTAAATAATCTGCAGGAAATGAATAATACTATGAAATTAATGGTTTAACATCTACCTACTAAGCAATTATGCAAAATATATCGCAATAATCAGAAAAATAAATTCTAATTAATTGTACCATAATGCAAACATTTTTGGTCATTTCAAAATCGGTAAACATTTACAAATCGACGAGTAGGTTCCATCCCGTGAACGGTTTCGAGTTTTCTCGGTTCAAACTCCTCGATTTTGGATCCAAATTCGCACAAACGTTGACGAATTTTGACAATTTTTTCGCAAAAAAATTTCTTCCACTTTTCTTCTCAAAAATTTTTCCCTCCAAAACTTACATACACGAAATATATGCGCGTCGACGAGTAGTTTACACCCCGTGATCGGTTTCGAGTTTTGTTAACTCTAAATTCTCAATTTTTAGATCCAAATTTTTAGATCAAAGCTGCCGGTTTCACCAGGCACTGTAGCATCTACAGTACAGTGTCCGTGTACTGTCGCAGATACAGTGCGCGTAATTTTCTTTTTCTTTTTTTTCCTTCCCGCTGTACTTCAACCGTGAGTGTACCATATACTGTTGCATCTACAGTGTACGCAATACACATATTATTATTTTTTCCTTTCGCGATAATATGTACATAAAATATATGCGCGTCTGCGAGTAGGTTCTATTCCCGTGATCGGTTTCGAGTTCGGACGACTCTAACTACTTAATTTCGGATCCAAATTCGTAAAAAAACATTTGACGAATTTTGTCAAATTCGTCGCACTCGGTCATCCGTTTGCATTTTTCTTTCACGAGTAGATGTCTATCAGGCTTCGAAACAACTTTCATGTTTCAACCTCTTTATTTTGACGGACATATAGATGTACCATTTTTTTGCAGAAAAGTCCTCGCGTTTCCCAAAAATTACGAGGCAGTCCTCCGGAGCAAAACATTTTTGCAGAAAAGTCCCCGCGTGCCGCTTCTAATAGATTTCTCCCCGTTTTAATTTTTCTCTAATGTTTATTTTTTCACATTTCTTTTTACGAACATTGGGTTTCCTATTTTCCCAAATTCCCCTGCTCTATGTATTTAACCTTTTATTTTATTTCCCTCATACATTTATTTTTGCAAACTTTAAATTTATTACTTACTTATTTGCAAACCCTGTTATCTTAATTCCACACTTCTCCATATTCAAATTACCACTACTTTTTTCTTTTTTTGAACTTTTACTTCCCGTATATTTTTTTAACTACTTGCATTAATTCCATTTGGAAGTCTAAATTCACCAAATAAAATAACCTTCCAACACTTACTCCATACAAAAAACATTAAATATTTTCTACCTTTTTAAACCAATTGCACATCCCCTCTTCTTTTCCCTCTATTATTCTCTTGACGAGTGCACTGAATTTGTTCCAGAAGCCATGTACTTGCCCACATATAGTGACATACATGTATGATCATAAGTACTAATTCAGATATCATATTTGCACATCGTACATTTATACCTAATCCTATGATGCAAATGATGTTAGAAGAAAACTCAGCTATGTGACGACAATTAGTCTAGACATTGACGTCCGGTGGTGATAAACCTGAAAGTTAGGTCTTTTATACAGTTGTTTCGTACTTTTAGCTCCAATTTATTTATGTTTTGTCACCACACGGGCGCGGCGTGTCGCCGCGTTAATTTTCCTAGTTATCCTTACGGGTTGTTTGGTTAACGTATTTTGAGAGAACTAGTTTAAAGAAAGCTGGTTACGCCTAGCTCCGACATTGAATAGATATTTTGCCTTCCAATCTGGTGGAGCGGCCCCTTCCCGGCCAGCGCACACACTTGAAGCCACCTCCCGGTCACGATCATACAAAACTAAAGGATGTCGAAGAATAGCAGAATAGAATTGGAAAATGGAATTCCACAAGAGGGAAATGAACATAAAGTGCCATCTTTAACAAAAGAGTTCTTGCAAATCCATTAACAAGCCAAATTACTGACAATTAAACAGATATTTCACTTGTACAAGCAAAACATGTGGATCAACAAACTAAACACGAACACCTCTTATTCCTGCAACAATTAAGGCGATCGAGTTGAAGCAGGTAATATAGTTTGGATCAGTGCAGATTTGGCATGGACCAGGAAGGCCACTGCCAGAACCTTGGGCACCCGCAACGGTACAGGTTCCCAAGCGAGAGATTCTGGGTGGTAAGGTCGGCGAGGTCGAGAACGGAGACGGTGTACCTCCCATAGACGTCCAACCCGTAGTCGTCGTTCACCTCCTCGTACGAGCTGGCCACGTACACGCAGTTCCTCCTCACGCCGTTGACCCCGTTGGCCTCGACGCAGAAGCCGCGGAGGTGGTCCACGAACACGGCGCGGTCACCCAAGTCGCCGGCGACCTCCGACCACCCAGCCGCCAGGCTCCGGCGGTCCGCACGGAAGACCTTGAAAAGGCCCCCATTGTCGTAGCACGCTGTTTGGTACACGAAATGCGTCCTGACGATCAGAAGGAGCTCGGCGGACGACGCGACGAGGGTGGACTCCCGTACGGACCACCGCTTGGGCACCATGTGTGGCGGCTTGATCGCGGCAACCACAGTGAAGGTTGCGCCGTCCACGGCCGTCACCTTGTGGGCGTGCGTGTCCAGGAGGTAGAACGTGTCGTCGTAGTAGGTGATGCTGCTGACGTCCTGGGAGCATCCGGCGACCGGGCTCCACGATCCGTCGACCGGCCGCAGCCGGCAGAAGAGCGCGCCCTTTCCCGGCGAGACCACGACGGCGTCCGGAGACCGATCCCACACCGTATCACGGAGGATCCCCTGATAGTCGCCGTGGAACGTGGGCGGCAGTGCGGGCAGGCCCTCCGACGCGCCGGTGAAGGGGTGCAGCAGCGTGGCAGAGAGGTCGTTGGCCACGCCGAGCGTCCAGCCGCGCGGCGAGGCGAAGAGGAATGAGCGGCCGCGCGCGGCGGGCACCGGGATCGTGGTAACGCTGTCGTCGGCGAGGGACCAAAGGCGGCGGTTGACGCAGGAGTAGTCTGTGGTTGGCAGGAGAAGCAGTGGGAGGCGACGACGGGCGGCGTGCGCCGCCGAAGCCGAGCGCCACGATGGGCACACCGAACGGAAGCGTGCAAGGTCCGCGTGCTCGGTGATCCGGTCGGCTATGCTCGCTAGGATATCGGCCGGCAGATCGGACCAGCTCATGGTGTGTAGCGCGTGCCGGCCGGCAGCGTGGGGTCTTCTTGGATCGGTCGTGGGATCGGGAGAAGAATGGGGAATGCCGCGTGGTTGACTTTGCTCGCTTGCATTTGAGTCATTGGAGTGCAAAACATAGAAATGTTTTTTATTTCTAGAGTTTATAGGATCTTGTTCCTACTGTTCGTATAAAAATGCTAATATTCCATCCGTTCCAATTTAATTGACTTGTCAAGACCTACATACATCCACATTTGATGCATGACAAGTTAATTAAATTGGAACGGAGGGAGTAGTTCAGAGGACATTGCACTTGCAACGAGGCAGGCCAACAAAGAATCAAAGAGTTACAGTAGTTCGTATAGGTTGCTGCAGATGCACGTTCTCCACAGGACCAAACATACAATGTTCAGCGGAGTAAGACCGCTCATAGTGGGGAGTAACATAGAGTAGTTACATACACATATTACTAGTCTATGTTACTAAGTAACATATATGTAGTGTCATGCAAGTGTGCATTTACTATATTGTAGACTCATATTGCATTGGAATATGTGATGCTATGGTAACTACCTATGTTACTCCATTTGACTATCTCTTAATTAATTGTATGCCACATCATATTTTTTACCTACGTGACATCTATGTTACTAGTTATGTTACTCCCCACTATGGGTAGTCTAACTCATCCAAAATCTTGCTTGCTGTTGATGCTAGAGAAAAGTCCCGCCTTCTCACGTCCTTCCTTCCATCCCGAGTTCCCCAAGTTTTTGAATCTCACAAGGTATTGATCTTCGCACTGGATTTTTTTTCTTTTTGAACTTTTAAAACATTTTAGATACAGCAAGTCCAAGCAACGAGATGCAAGCCTTGAGAAGAAAAGCGGTTGTAATGTGGGAGCCATTGCACTGATGATTTTTTTAGTTTGGGCAATTAGCTACAGAAACTGCTATGTTCTTAGTAATATGTGCCCTGGATCAGCAGTAACAACATTATAATGTATTTGATATGTATTCTAGATCATATATTAAAGTAAGGTAATTTAAGTAAATATATTAATATTATGAAATATCATGGCATTATTCTTTTAACTACTCCTATTTACGTAGACACAAAAATTGATCGATTGTGAACAAGTTACCGCGCCCGTTTAATTGTAAGATAGAATGGCAGAAAATAATAAAATCAGAATGTCTCAAAAGGGTGCTTTGGTAGCCGAACAGATGGAGATGGTTAAACACGATTTTTCTGGTGGAGCCGCGGCTTACCGGTCAAGGATCGACCCTTCACTGGGCGCTCGTGATTCGGGCTGCGGGACATGGTATTTTTCATTCCTATTGGGTATTTCTTGCTGCATGTAGTATACAGAACCAGGTACGTATGGTTTAAATGCCCACAATCAGAACTAGAGATTGGCCGGTTCGGGAAGAAGGCCGTCCGGGAACTATAGCGCGCATGTGTGCCTGAGTGGAGTGACCACACATCAATGATGTCCTAGCTTCTGTCAACGCAGTTTTTCTTGCTCACATGGATATGTTTGTTATGCCATATATGAATCGAAAAAGAAGGATTTTGCATACTTCAATATTATATGTCATAGTTTGTTAATATAATGCTTGTATTAATAATAAAAACAATTGATTTCTAAAAACATATCTGGATCATATTTGTTATAACACAAATTTAGTAAATGTGTGTAATATATGTCATATTTCTGTGATACGAAGATGTTACAGAAACCATTTTTGACGAATATCTAGTTTGATTCGAGTAGCTCGCAATATTTTCAAAGTATTTCTGAAATTTAGTAAATGTGTGTAATATATGTCATATTTCTGTGATACCAATCTGATATTAAAACCATTCCTTGTGACATATCTTTTAATTACTCCTATTTACGTAGACACAAAAAATGATCGATTGTGAACAAGTTACCGCTCCCGTTTAATTGTAAGATAGAATGGCAGAAAATAATAAAATCAGAATGTCTCAAAAGGGTGCTTTGGTAGCCGAACAGATGAAGATGGTTCAGAAAAAAGAAATCAGTCAGATAGTTGTGTTCTGGGCAATGTACAGTAGGTCTCGTCATTGGGTTCCTGGTTATACCTGTGAAAGTCAGATAGATTTGCCAATAGTAATTCGGTGACAATGAAAACATGTTCTACTGATTGTGTCAGATGTCAGCATTATCCGCCATCAGAAATAAAAAAAGGCTGAAATGAATACTTCACAGTCCAATAAGTGAGTCATGCATCCTGCATTAAACGAACTGATGGTGGATTTGGCAGCTCTTGTAGGTGCTCCGATGCCAAATTTGGTACTGCATTTGACATCAAGATTTGGCACACACTGTTGTTGGCTTGTTGCCCTTTTTTTTAAGGCTTCTCATTTGTGATACAGTTGTAGTATCTGAACTTGCACACACAACTCACACCACACGCACGCCCACGCACGCACCCACTATGCAAGCTAGACCTAGCAACTATCCACCCAACACGTGCACTTTGAAGTCAAACGTTGTGGCGCGAGTGCCTGCGGGAGGCAACTGAAATAATTCCCCGTGAGACACCCAATATTCGCTCCCAAGAGTCGAACTTGGGCGGGTTGGCCGGCCACTGCCGCACCTAGCCATCGCGCTAATAGCGCGGTCTCACTTGTTGCCCTTCGTCTCACTAGCAAACATCCTCTCCATGCCTTCATGCGTGTGTGTCAGCTTAGAAGCGTTATTTAATAAGTAGGAATCGGTCCAAAATCGCTTTATTCCAACACTGTGCCGGTCACGCCGCGGAGACCGGGCGCTCTCTCCAGCGTTTGGTTCAGTGGCATCCGTTTGGTTCCTAGGACGCGAGGATAAGTGCAACCAAATTTTGGGTATATTCGCTCCGTTGGCGGCAGTGGCTAGGGATATGGCTTGGGCCCTGCAGGCCTAGATCTGGGCCCTTTGGGCCCGATCTGGGTCAGGGCGGGTCCGGCAAGCTCCTGCTACTCGGGTTGGACTGTTGAACAAGCTTAGGACGGGAGTGGCGGCGACGACGCCGCCCCTGCTGCAGCGTGGAGGGCGGGAGCTTCGCGGACTCGTTTCGGCTGGGCCTTTGGAGCCGTGAGGGTAACGGCGGCGGTGACCTACGTGTTGCAGCATGGCGGTGGAGACTTCACGGGCCTGTCTAGGGCCCGACCGGTCCTTTCCGGCCTGGTGTGTCTCTGCTACCGCGTCCGGTCGGCACTCGCCGTTGGCGGTGGAGGATGTCCTCCAGGTGGTTGCGCTGCTGTCGCCCTCTGGCTCCATGGTGGCCTGGTGTGCTCGTGCCTACCGCGTCCGGTCGGCTACCGTCTACGACGGTGGAGGCTGTTCCCTCCCGCGTGGTTGTGGTACTGCCGCTCCTTCTCTACGGCGGGTTCTTCATAGTTCGGTCGGCCTCGTAGCGAGTACCATGGTGATACAACGATGGTGGCTTCAATTCCGTGGTGGCGTATGTTGGTGGGTGGCAAGACGGATGGAGCGCTTCGAATTGTCCAGAGATGTGGTTTTTTAGAGGTTGGGAGAAATCCCTGTCATCTTGACACCGATGCGGTGACGCTTGCGAGTGTCGCTTTTCCTTCTTGAAGGGCGTCGGTTTTACCTCTTCCCCACTACCTGTAGCGTGCCGGGGGAAACCCTAGGACTTGTCCGGGCAACAGCAGCGGCATCGTTGTTTCCTTCTTGGAGGTGTTGCTTGGTACGCGGCGATTCCGAGTGGTAGGTTTGTGGTGGGAATTGGCCGGAGTGGACGCAGCGGTTGCGAGTCACTATTGTTTTCGTTGATCCCCCCCCCCCCCCCCCCCTCCTCCTCCCTCCTCCCTAAACAAACTTTTGAACAAATTGTGATTTTTTGGTGGAGAGTATAGCTAATGAAAATTCGATTGTTGGCTTACCATTACTACGGCTGAGTGGATAGTTCATAGTTGATCCTTGGCTGGAGCCAAGTTGTGCGTCCCCCTGGTTGTTCTCCCACGAAGTTGAAGAAGTAAAAATATTCACATGACGGATGGCGGGCGCTATAGCTGTTCGAAACGTGTCTGCGGTGGGACACCAAATTGTTGTCATTTTACTGAAACTGGATTGAACACGTTTGGACGAAAATGGGGTAAGGAAGGAATGTTCGAGGTGTATTGTTGATATGCGACATATTTTTGTGAAGAATATTATTATTTTTGGATTGCAGAGGGACTCGTCTTCTCCGACTTCTCCATCCCGTGTACTCGGCCGGATCGTTTTGCTACAGATATGGCACGCAAATCAGATTTTCTCCGACACCGACCCTAAAAAAACAAATTCTTCACAAGTTGTTCAAAAGTTGAAGGAGGGGGGGGGGGGGGGGGGTAGTGCCCCCTGAATTGCAATAAGCTCTGCCTATGACTACTGAATTGTGTCATCCTATATTGCACCCGTCGACGTCACTCCTTTTCTCTACGTGGCAAACGAAATCGCGCAGTAGAATTACCGCTTGGCTTACCTCTATATCTACTTACTCTTAGCTTTGTTTTATAATTTGCTCCCCAGCAATCTGTCCTAACTTGTCGATACTTGATGCTCATCAAGGTCGTGTTTTTTGTATTGGAGAAGCTGCACATCATGAGGCCAAACTCAAGGAGGGTACATGGAGTATTGGATTTGAAAGCCTACCTGATAAATAGGTTAGAAAAGGTATGCACATGCTAATATAGAAAATAGAAAAGGTATCATCTGCTTCTGCTACTGGTTTTGCTATATCTCACAAACTTGAGTTTTACTCGAGTAAGAAAGGGTAAACAGAAAAATTCACTTGCTTGTTTTTCCTCTGATAATTTCGAGTGGTACCCTTCTTCTTTCCGCTCCCGCGACCCGCTCTCCCTCGACCTAGGGTTCCGCCGCGGCCACCCCGCCGCCGGCGCCGCGCCGGCCCGGCCCGACTGCCGCACTCCTCTCCCCCCCCCCCCCCCCGCGTCCGTGCGCGACCGCGTCGCCCCGCGGCGGCCGGTCGTGGTTCCTCGTCTTCTCCTCGCGTCCCACTCCCAGCGTTCCCCTCCCGCCGCCGTCGGCGTTGGCTGCCGGGCGCAGCTCAGCGGGGCCGGCGGCGGCAGATCTTCTCCATCCGCGACGTAGGAGGCCTCGCGGGGTGGCGCTCCTCCGGCGGTGGTGCTTTCCAGGATGGCGGCGGTCCGGCTCCGGCGGGGGCTGGCGTGACGGCGGCGGAGCTTGCAGACCTGTGCGGGGTGGTGCAGGGCGGCTGGCGTCGGTGGTCGACGGGGCGGCGCGGGACTGGGCCCTGCGGCCCAGATCTGGGCCCGTCGGGCCCCATCTAGGTCGGGGCGAGCCGGCTGGTCTTGTTGGACACTCTGCAGTTGGAGGAGAGGAAGAGAGTGCAGGGGATAGCGGCGTCGCGGCCGGCCTGTTGCAGCGTGGCGGCGAGCTTCACGGGCCCGTTTTGGGACCGGCCGGACCCTATTAGAACTGGTGTGCCCCGTGGGGGCTTTACAGGCCTGCTCGGCCTGGCCGGATCTGACGGGGACTGGTGTGCTTGCTGCCGCGTCCGGTCGACTACCGTCTTTGACGGTGGAGATAGTTCCCTCCCGGGCGGCCGTGGTACTGCTGACCCGGTTCACACTTCTCCTCACCTCCGTCTTGCAGACCTCGTGACGATAGCTTCGGTGCGACGACGATGGTGGCTTCGTGACCGTTTGGTGCATGTTGGTGGGCGGCTTGTCTGGTGGAGTCGAGGCTCGTCCTTGTGGGGCTCTTGTGCTATGGATCGCCGAGGTTGATGATAGGGTTTTCGGGAGAAATCCTTGTCGGTTCGCCCGACACCGACGCGGTGCCACTTCCGGGTGACATTTTTCCTTCTTGAAGGGCGTCGTGGCTACCCTTGTCCGCTTCCTTGGTGTATCGGGGAAAACCCTAGTACCAGGTGCTGGTCCGGGCAGCAGCGTAGCTTTCCTTCTTGAAGGTGTTGCTTGGTACTTGACGATCCGATGCAAGGAGCGTGGTGGTTCTTCGGAGGGCGCGGCGGTTGTGGATCACAGTCGTTTAGTCAATCCGCCTA